>BLKR01001052.1:0-348020 GCA_011170035.1 Teleogryllus occipitalis
TATATATATATATATAGTGACGGACCGGGGTTCCAGTCCTTTGCGGCAGTAAATTTATAGTTAAGGGGACAGGTATCTTTTTTTGCGAATCTTCTCTGGGTTCATGTAAACATTGAAACAACAGATTTCTAACACAGGGATCATACAAAACTTTATTTCTATTATGATACAAACACATTAAAATTATCTTAACTTTTAAATCATCATGCTGCGAATCACTGCAGTCCCTGATTAAGTCCAGGCTAGATTAGTTAAACGTAATACAAAATAAAACCTGGGTGTTCATTAGGCGGCGTTGCTTTTCACGCCGGCTCCCTCCCGTTCGCCTTGTGTCCCAGTAGATGGGCACCACTCGGCGTCGCTCGGCTGCTTCCCCGGCGTGGCGGTGATGCGACCGCGGCGGCGACAGCTCGTTCCCACGCGTGCCCGACCGTTATCGGCCCGCGGTATCTTTATCCATGCGCTCTCGAAGTCTAGCTCTGATGCACAACTGCCGCGCCACCGAGCACGTAATCACTAACAAATTCGGCTTCAGTTCTTAGCCTCTCCTTCGCGGCCGAGGTTTCGAACCCCGCCCGGGTCATGGATGTTTGTATGTGACTGTTATCTTTACCGCCAATGTTGCTTACAGTTGTCGCTATATAACCTTAGTAGTTGACCTGAAATAAGTAAAAAAAAAGCACGTATATTTGATAAAACGAGATATATAAAAGCATTCGGATTAATCCACTCTGATAATTTGTTTGTGATTGGTTGACTTGGGGATCATAATACATTTGGTGCATAGGACATGAATGGAAGAGTGCGTGAATTCAATTAACCCTTGGTCCCGTGCATTGCTGGCGGGGTAGAGGACAAGCCTACCGCTTAAATCTGATTTTATTGATGAACTTGATAACTTCTTAAAAGTATATTCATGTGCATCCATTTAAACAAAAAACATCACTCAAAATCTGACTCTGAATCTGAAACAAATATGGACTTTCTCGCAGAAATATTTGTATTTAGTAACAAACCCCATTAAATTTGTAAGTCAAATTAAGGACGATGCATCTTCAAAACATAGTATCGTATTAAATATATTAAACAAAAAAACACTACAAATATTTCTAAAACCTATTTTGAATAATAAGTTTTGAGCGATTAGTTCCTATCTTTTTCATATACAGCCAAAGACGCAGTAATAACTCAAATTATAATTAACCGTTATGATAAATTCCATCAAGATTTGAACACAAAGAAACTTTAAACCTGTAATAAGCAATTATTAGGAGACTCCTGAGCTTCCACCCTTGGTAATAGTTAATAGATAATGCGAAAAGCCTCTTTGGATAACATCATCTTCTGCTATTTTTTCAACTCATACAATGTCTTTTAAATAATGTAATCTTGTTTCATCGTCGATCTGTTTTTTATTCCTTTGATTTTTCAGTTTTTTCTCATTAGTTATTAACTTAAGATTTTTTTCGTATTTGATTTCATAAATTATATCTCGACCTCATGGAGTCTTTCTTCTGCTGTCAATTTGTCCCCTCTCCCCTTGGTGTCTGCTCTTTCTGCTTTTCTGTAACTTCTAGGCCCTGAATACTTTTCAATTTCGTCGTGTTGGTGTATCTTTGTCTCGAGTTTCCCTCATTTCACTTCTAGAATTCTTGATACTTCTCGATATTCGTTGACCGTTGGTTTAGCCGACTCTTCTCTACTGCCATGAAGTCAAACTCCTTTTGCCCATTCCAAGTCCTTCTACCAGCCCGCTGGGATCATTCCGACCCATTTCTGTTCATAAACATTTCTCAGTTTTTTTTGTCGCCATAGATTTCATTCCTTCGCTTTATCTGCTTCATTATTAAATCTCATTTTTATTTTTCCTGTCCCTCATCCCCTAAACAATTCGTATCACTCTAGCTGTATCTCTTTTTTGATCCACCTTTTACTATTTATTGTTTCCTTTTGCAAATTTCAAAATTTATTTTTCTTTCTTTATTCTGTTGTATATTCAATTTTTTGTCGGTTCTTTCCTTTGTCCATTCCGGTTCATTTTGTATTTTTTAGTTTTTCTTTCATTTGTGACGACACTTCTGCTCCTGGCCGGCTCATTACTCGCGGCCTAAGTACTTCTCTCCTCAGCAGTTCCTTTATATGCTTGTGTGCTTTGTATTTCTCGGGAGGAGAGGGCTAAATGGGGCGAGTCACCTCACAGAGCGGGCGTAATGGCTCTCTTTATTCGACGTTTCGTGGTAGGTGAGCGTCGTTTATCTTCGGCGCGGCGGGGGCTTCTTTTCATCTTTCGAACTGAAGTTCTTTCCTCCCAGCGTTTGTGCTTTTGTGGTGTTTGTTTGACGTCCTTCAAGTGATGTCGGGCGCGAAATGGTTTTGGGATGGGAATGAACCCAAGTATGTCATTAGACCTCATTCAGCATTTTTAAAATACTTGCAGTTGTGAGAATTTCTTTCATTTGTTAATGATGCGAAATCGATGTCTTCTGTAATGAGATCTCCATGGCTGATGAAAGCACATGCACTAGTTTCAGTTAACCTATTCTTACGCTTGAATCCCAGTGAGAGTTTCAAAGTAGAATTTGACCCGGAGACTTGATTTTAGCTGCCAAGTGAAGAAACATTGCATTCCAAGTTTTCAACAAATTTTGAACAATTACCCTAAAATGTATTACTTTTCTTATTAGCAAAGATCATTACACAAGAAATTTCATTTTCAATTGCTTTGAGTAAATTTCTGTTTCAAATTTTTCAGTGACTAAACTAAATGCGTATTTATTCGCACATTATCCATCTGGAAACTCGAACGCAGTCCGAAGTGGACGATCATTGATGTATCTAGAAGTTCTCGAAGCCAATGGCTCCAATTACCTGCAAAACGTTTTAACATACCTTTTCGAAACCACCAGCAACTCAAACGAAATTTCACTGAACGATGCATCCACTTGACCTCCGTGCACCTTCGCATATCCCGCACACAAGCGTAAGCATACAGCGCCTGAAAACTCTTTGCGAACCCAAATAAAAAATAAAACAAAAATTCTCCCTCCCCCTACACGGATTCTTTTACATCACTAAACCCAATGCAGGAGAGAGTTAATTACGACGTTTTTTCCAAACCGTACCTTGTACTCGTGGTTGTCGTGCGTGAACATGCTCGCGGGGCGTCCTGCGCGCCCAGGTGTTCGACTCCGGGGAGGTCGCGAGGCTGCGTGAGAACGGCCGAACCTGCCCTGCCCCCCTCGGAATCCGATTTGTTTACATAAAAATGTCTCGCCGCAGGGGACGCGCCCCTCCCCTCTTCCCCTTGGGTTTCGGAGGAGACGGAAGTACCCCATCGAGGTTCGTCCGAACTCGTTGTGCGGGGCGGAGAGAAACGGAGCACAGCGTGGCGGGGCGGGGCGGGTAGGAAAGGAACAGCAGGCGAAGAGGAGCGATGTGGAGCCGAGAAGAGCTTTGCAGGGCGGAGGGAGGCGGGGTGGAGCAAGGAAGTGCGGGGTGGAGCGGGGCGGGGCGGAGCGGAGCGGGGCGCGGCGGAGCGGGGGAGTGCAGCGGAGCGGGGCGGGGTGGGGCGGGGTGGAGCGGGGTGGGGCGGGGCGGGGCGGAGCGCATAGGAAAGGAACAGCAGGCGAAGAGGAGCGATGCGGAGCCCAGAAGAGCTTTGCGGAGCGGAGGGGGCCAGGGTGGAGAGAGGAAGTGCGGGGCGGAGCGGAGCAGAACGCCATCCGAGACGCGGTATTTATGGCGAAGGTGCGCGCGCGGCAGGTATTTACGAGTGTCCTGTGCGCTATCGTAAAGCTGTACGCGTGGCGGCAAACACAGGTCGTCGTCATAACTGTAACTCTCGCGGCCGTCGATTTCATCGGTCGCGCTGCGGTTTTCGGCGCGTCGTTGCCACCGCCCCGACGCGTCGCGGCGGCGGCGGGCGGGGCGGAGCGGAAAGAAGCGGAGCCGCGACGTGGCGGTTTATGTCGCGTTCGTTGTGTTTGCTCTGTGCCGTGACTCAGTGTCCTTTATCCAACGACTGGCCCAGGCAATCTCGTGATTGTCTGCGCGATTACACATTTTAGCCACCGTCGTTATTGCACATGTTGCTGCCGGAGATACTGGGATTCGTTGACCGCAACTCACATGTTTTGATTTAAAAAATTGAAATTGAATTTGATGTATTGACTCAAAAGGTAATTCATTTTCGAAGGCATTTTCGAAGGCGTTTTTGGTATTGTTTAAAAGATGAGGTGGGTATTTGTCGATAGCCTTTGTATTTTTCGAATCTCCGGCTGGTCATTTGTGGCGGATTCTGAACTTCTGCACTCCAAATCAGAGCATGGTGATTAAACTGTCGAAAGCTGCACACGAGATTAATAATAACAAATGTTACAATGGCAATAATACAAATTTATTTGTTTGAATTATATATTTAAGGATTTGTACTTCGTTTCATATTTCATTTTCGAAGTATTTTATACACATGTAGGAGGATATTTTGAAAGAAAAGCGCGGCTAAATGTCGATTGGTCAATTTTGTTAACTTGTCTGTTTAATTAAATATATCATACACTTTCAAAAACTTTTTTGTTTATCTGATGTCGCTTCTCAGGAATATAATGTGCGCCGTTTCCCCTTTTTTCGGGTTATCTCAAATCGACCACAGTGCCCGTTCTACAGTCCAATTTTCCATGACCAAAGTCCGCAGCTCAATTTTGATTTGGGAAGGATCGTGCTCTCGTCACAACATTCTCAAAAATCCCTGTTTGGGATTTTTCTGGTATCGTGAATATTGCAAAGCCAAGAAGAATGTACTTTATATATTTTTTAAAAGAAATCTCGTGTTGGTAACTTAAAGTAACGATGAAAATATAATAGTGTGGCAGTAAGATAAAGAGATGATGTGAGCTGATAAACACTTCGCAGTGACGACCATTGAAATAGTGATAGGCAGTGGAGCATTCAACGAGAGAGCGAATGGTGCTGGGTGCAGGCACCAACCGCGGAGGGCAGTTTGCCTCCGGCGGCGGCGGCGGCAGCGATAGCTACGCGCTGGCTGTCATCGCTTCCGGGAGCCGAAGCTGTTACCTTGTTTGTAGCGTCGCTGGCTGGCGAAATGAGTTGCCGTTATCTCCGTTAACGGCCTGTAGATAACGCCCCAAGCACGTCGTTGACCAGAGGGCGCTTCGGACAGTGGCTTCGTAATGGCCCTCGTCGAGAAGAACCACCGCTCGCTCGCTTCGGGAGATGAAGAATGTTCTGGAAGCGAGTGCGCTCGGTTTATGCCGCGTTCGTTTGCTTGCCCTGTTCCCACTGTGTGTCCCTGCCTGGCAGCTGTCGCCGGCGATCACGCAATTTTCTGTGCAATATATTTCGCCCGACGTTTAGTTTGTTTTGCATGCGTTAGGTGTCGCAACGAGGAGCGAGTTAGCCTCCATGCAAAGGGTTGGAGTTGGGTTCGAACCCCATGTAGCGGCGGCGATGGTGTAAGGGTTAGCGTAACGGGCTGTGTTCAAACCCGATCGAAGCCGTGGATTTTTAAGGGCGAAAAAATCCTTCGTACGCCTTCCTTCGGAGGGGAAGTAAAGCTGTTCCATGTTAGTAGATTTACTGCATGTAAAAGATCCTCAAGCCTAAATGAAGCCTCTGAGCTAAATTCAAATTACCTGTTTCTTCGCCCAAGTAATACCTTCTTTCTCCCCCAGTAGGTGAAAGAAGCGTAACGAAATTTGCGTGGTCAGACGCAAGATCAGGCCTCATGGCCTGGGTCTCGCCTCGTAAAATAAGGCATTCATTCATTCATGTAAGCCAAAGGTATTTACATCAAGTAGTTAGGGAGATGTGTGCTTCCGATATTAATAGGTTTCCCTTGTGAACACCATTCCGTCTACAGTCAGTTATTCTTCGCATCAACATTTGTCCCTCCGTTGGGGTTGCGCAAACGGTAGCGAGCCAGCGTATTCTTGTCAAATTCATGGGTTCGCGAAAGCAGTGGATTTTGTGACTGCAAGGGTTGAGATAGCTGAATTGAGGGTTCAGAAAGCTGAAGCACTCGTGTGTAAACTAGTGAACAAAATTAATTCATATGCTGAACTATACCCATAATTTTCGGTCAACTCTGCATGCTGCCGCGAGCAAGCTCACGTGAAGAGGGGGAAAATTGACCTTAGTTGACATGATAACTCAGGGCTTTTACCCGTGTGCCCAGTTACGCTGCCCAGACCTCATTGGCCTCGTGAAAAGCGAAGGAATACATGTTGCAGAAGGAAAAATATTATTGAATTCGCGAACATTGAAGCACCCATCAACAAATTAGTTTATCGTTAACATTTGAAAAACCACACGGTGACTGAAAAAGCAGGAGGGGCGGCTCCCATGAGCCCATAGGCGTGGACCATCCTTTAGCAGTAGTGACAACTCCTCTTCTGCTTAGGTAGTGATTAAAGCTGATAAATGTAATGAGAACAAAATATTGTTTTAAAAAATGGGGAATAAACGCTAATGTGAAGAAGAAGAAGAACAATAATTGGAACATTGCGCTACGTCTCGGGCACCTTGCAACGAGACTGTAGTCTTTGAAACAACTGAATTTCTCTCTTCCTAAAAAAATACATTGTTAATATTTAAACAACTAGACATATTGTTTGTAATTTTAGTATATAAAATATGTTTCTGGAATTATAAACTGATCACAATTTGCGATATGAAAACTGTTCTTTAATAGTTGTTACAAAATCTGAAAACACGGCTCTGTTTCTTTCTCGGAACATTTCAGAAGCCCTGCGTATTGCATTGTAACGCTCGCACGGTCTAAACTAAAGCTTCTGAATCGCTCCGCTGCGCTCTTCAGTCGCGGAATGTCGGTAGTGTTGGACGTTAACGCCAGCGTGGATCGTTTGTGCTCCATGATTGGTCGCTTCGGCGATTTGTCGTTATTGCCGCGTAAAGTCAAGTGGAAAATGCTGTTGATTGACCGTAAATGTACGTTGCGATATGACATGCTCGTCTATTCGTTCTCTCCGTCTCTCCGTATTGCCTATTCGCACGATTGGATGTCGGTGCCAGCGAGTTCATGTGTTTCCACACGCTTTCGATTTCTTTGAAAGGCTGCGTTGTACCATTGCTTTGATCTAATATTCGTAGGTGCTAGAATCATCCGTTTGCTTAATGTTTGCTTAATTATTGTCGAGTGAAAATGGTGCAATTTTTACTTTTTGGTGATTGATAAATCGAGCATTTGTTGAAACACGCTATTCATGTCAATTTAAGAAATTGTTATTTAGTAACTGATCGTAAACATATTCATTATAAATGGTAGCATGATTATATTAGTGATAGGATATTCTTTGCGTGGTAATCGAGTATTGAGGCAGGTGTTGCTCGGAAAATACATCGTCTCTTGATGTTTCTGCCTGAAAGGAAGCGTTCATCCGAAGCGGTGAGTTAATGAAGCTGAGAACGAAATGGTGCGGAAAATGAAAGTATTCCTGTTATATTAAGATTCGACACGAAACGTTCATTTTTATTTTTGGCAGGTGCGATCGGGCAAATTTTTTGATGTTGGAATTTCGAGTGCAGATGCGAATAATCTTCATTGATCGTTTGCTCAAATGAAGACATGTATTATCTTCTTCTGCACTCATATCTCATCCAAAACTGATATTTGTTATGATTTTATTTTGAGGGCCTTGTGAGCTGCTGTGCAGGGACACAACTCAGAATCTTCCCAATGGATACGAAAGCATTACTAATCAGAAAACGGTTAATCAGATGTTTTAACACAACATAAATGACAATCCAATGCACGTATTTTAAAATAATTGAGTCATTAACGTCCATGTGCCAATGCTTGCAGTTGAATTTCTGATATAGAAACTTTTATGAATTACGAAACATTTTATGAATTAGAGTATGATTTTGCAACCCAAATTGAATATTCATTTATAGCATTTGTTCATTCGTGTTTATATGTCCTTGAAATTTTTAATTTTTCCGGTACTTAATTTGATGTTCAACGCATTTGTATTGCAACGATTTCCTTTCCAGTTGAATGCGAGTTATGAGAAGAGAATGACTTCTCGTAATGGTACTCACTTTTGGATAAAAACCGGGCTCGCTTCACTAATTTGAGGCGGAGACATATGGTCGAGGGAATACAAAGGGGCATAAGATTTTGATGTCTTAATATTCCTCTGTGCAGTCAGTTCCCCTCGGGCAATGCGACTTGGCTCGCGTGCAACCGCAGCATTCTGAGAAGCCGGCGATATTTTCTCACCACTTCCGCTCGCCGAGGCCCAGACAATCGAAACGTAATTGCAATTACGTCCAGAAGAAAATGTCACCGCCGCCACTGCCGCTGCCGGCCTCTGAACAGAAATTACGGGCGGGACGGACAGGGCGGCAGGTGCGGGACGCCGCGGGGTGACCAAGACCGGGCAGGCGTCGCGACGCCGCGCCGGCGCGGAGGCGGCGAAGGAGAAGGCGACTGTGGCGCCGGGACGCCCTGCGGCGGAATTCGCGTCGCTGGCACGAGCACCGCGGCGAGCGCGATGTTTCTGCCTTCGTTCTTTGCCGCACGCTCCGTCCTACATCAACTTTTAAAAGAGAATTTACTTCAAGTGGGTCTTCTTCGCGGCTAAGACGTCATATTCCCTTCCTAATACGCTCACGTCCATGTTGCTCAATTCCTTATCTGTGCAAAGTAGGGATGGCATATCGATGTTGACGTTTTAAAATCATCTATATTTTGGTACAAACATGGATGTATTTAATATTGATTTATTGAAGTCGATTTTTTAACCTCGATGTGTTTACTTGGTTGATATATAATGTTTTAATTAAAAATGTAATAATTAAAATCTGCAATCATTTTCACATATCCTTAATTTGAACATTTTTCAGGCCGAAAAAAATAAATTACTCGAATTTTTATGTAGTTATTACTTTTGTATTATCCAACAGGATAAAAAAGTTTGTCAATTGTTCTGTAATTTTTTTACCTTGGTTTGTCAGCTACGTATCAATTATAGATTAATAAACAAAACCACCGTGACTTAATGGCGCTCCCTCCCAGCATGTGAATACTGATGTCAGAGGTTTCTAAAACAATTTTACAAACATTACGTCGATGTTTTTAAACATTAATGGTTTGGGGCCGATGAATTTTGATCATTGATTTTTAAAGTTTGAACATTGTGAGAGCATCGATGTTTCGTTATCAATAGTGAAGTTTCGTTATCCCTAGTGAAGAGACGGTAGAACGCTCGGTATGCGAGTGAGTATTAGGAGTCCTGGTCAATGCCATTAAATATAGATAGTTCAATTTTCAATTTCAATATTTGAAAGTGACCTGAAGACTAATTTTATTCGTAGTAATTAATAGAAAAAATAAAATTTATTACTAAACACGATCAAAATGTTTTTTGTCAAAATACACAATTATTAATACCTCTGCTTTTTAATTTATTATCCAAGATTATTTCTGTTTCTAATGAAAAATTATTTATTAGCATATCTTTAGTTCAAAAGACGATCTAAATGGTTTTAGAGACATCTGATGTAATCAGTTGATAAATATCTTTGAACCTGCCACTTAGATTTCTACGTCCTTCGCTATCTGACGATAGCCACGTAATGCTGAGTTTCACAGAACAGCTTACCCCTTTCCCTGAAAGACCCAGTTGCTATTAGCAGGACGGAGTGGTGAAATTCGCCGCCGGGGCGTCCCGGCGCAGCTGTCGGCCCCTCAGGAACCCGTTCCGGCCGTCGGCTTCCCACATCCCTCCCACCCACCCCGCAGGCACGCACTACGCCAACTAGGTGTGTTTAACGGAAAGTGCATCTTACGTTAATTGTCTTGACTCGACCGGCCCCTGGGGAAGATGACGAACGCCGGGGGGATGGGAGGCACGGGGGTAGCGGTGGAGGGGTCCGCAACGACCAAGACGGCGACGCGGCGCCCGCGAGGGAACACGAGTAAATAAACCTCCCCCACCACTTCCTTACGAAATTCCTCGGCGATCTGTCTTTTTGTTGTAAATCCATCTCGTAGTTAGTGCCTCCCCAATTTAGATTTGTGATGCGATAGAAATTAACGGAGGGGGGAGTGGGGATGAAGAGAAGGAGGAGGACCCTTTCTTTTATGACTGGAACACGATGTCGTAACGACGCGGCGGTGGCGGCGACGCGGGGCGGCGTGGGTGGGGCGCCGGGCGGGGGCGGGGGTGGGGGCGGGGCAGTGGGCGCCGTTCCGCGCGCGAGAGTCGAGGCTCGCCGCCGCCACCGCCGCCGTCTTCGTCGCCCGAGCAGCAAAAACGTGCGCCGGCACCGAAAAAGTCATTAAAGTAAATTAGTATAACAAGACCACGGTGAATCAATGTTATATCTTATTTAGCCTCCTTTGTCTTCTGCGGGCGCGAGGCGAGCCCCGACACCCGAGCTGACGACGCCCCGACGCCCGCGCCGCCCCGACGACGCCCCGCGCCGCCCGCGCTGCCCCCGCCGCCGTCGAACACGTGAGAACCGCCCCCGCGCGTCGCGTGTGTTTGTTTTAGAACAGGGGTGTCCAACTTTCAAGAACTCACGAGCTACATTTAAACCCTTTAGGATGGTTGCGGGCCATATGTTCATTACTCCGGTGACCCACACCTCACCTCCCCGTATTGCTAATTTCGAAACTATGCCCGATTGGTGTGATACGGGGATGGAGGATGGAGCCATGCGTGATATCAGGCCGTATCACGCATAACGCAGAGAAATACATTGGGATGATTTTGAGTTTCTGAATTCACTAGAAAAAAAAACTTTAAATGGCAACATAACGAATTTTTACATTAAGGGACCCTTAAAAGGGCGCATGCGCTAGGCACACAATATTCTTGCCCAACATGGATGAAAAGGACATTCACATTTTGACAAATTACCTTTCGCGGGCCACAATAAATGGCACCGTGGGCTGCATGTGGCCCGTGGGTCGCCAGTTGGACAGCCGTGTTTTACAAGTTGCGGGAGTGGGAAGGGGCTGCTGATGCCCAGCGGTAAAGTGTCTTATCGTAACGTAGTACTTTTGATATCTTCATCAGTCCATTAGAGGACGGGGACGTGCTGCTTTCGAACACTCAACTTCGGCGTGTTGCCGGGGAGCCAATTCCGGTCCCTAGTTCCCCAAGTTGACTAAGTGCTGGGCAAATCGACATGCGCTGTGTCCCGTGGGTGCTTCCGCTGTGTTCCATTTCAGTAATTGCTCCATTTCCGTGACCATTCATTGCTTCTTCCTGCATTTTCTTCCTCATTGGTAGATTAGAACAACACACGATCGTCGAGGGATCTGACGGAACTGATTGGGCATTTTTCAGACACTTAAAGATATACATATTATAAATACTATATGGAAAACAATTCTGTAAAATATATTCGTAATATATATATATATATATATATATATATATATATATATATATATATATATATATATATATATTCAAATTTTATGTCGATATGAAACATATCGTAAACAGCGTGTATCGAAATTTGACCTCTAACATTTTAAAATAAAATTTAAAAAAGATGAATAGTATAAATTCCCAAGATATTACTGAAAGTGTGATATTTTATCATGTAAGCTAGAATTTTATATCTTTATAATTGAGGATTGAATGATTGATTTAACAGTGCATCTTGTCGGGTTAACTGCATTGAAATCTGATACAATGAAATTATCGTCAAAGTTCTTGTATTCCCAATCAAAAGATTTTACGTTCTAGACACATATTTATGATACTTAATTATACTTTCCGCAAAATGATTTGGCTATTGAACAAATTGGCAACGGATTCGTCAAACAATTTAAATACATTAAAAAATGAGATAAGAAAGGCGAAAAGGTCATTTTATTTTTTAACATTGAAATTAGAATTTTTAGTTCTCATAAAATGGTTTCTTTTTACTGAAATTGAGGAAACGTTTCTAGTTATTATTTTCGAACATCTTCATCTCACTTCTTTCGCTAAAAGTGTTGAACTGGTGTTTGGCTAAGAATTGAAGGTCTACTAATGAGACAACGCCATAGCTGAAGGACAGCGTCAGCTGTCCTACCTCAACAATGCGAATTGATGTGGAGATTAATTTTGAACGTCAAAATGTTATTAGTGGACAATGAAGGGACGGTTGCCTGACTTCCAGTTGCGTGATTCAAAGCAATTGTTGGGAAGGTGAATCGGTCATTGCATGCGTGACGTGCCTTTGCAAAGTGGTTGAATGTCAATTTTGATTAAAGAGTGTGCTTGTAGCACATGTTTATAATTGTGTAACAGGCATGGGCGAGGGACATGTGAGAAGTGAATGCTGTCTGATAATTTCTCGTGACAGAAAATATACCCTTGCCTGCGTGAGTAACAAATAGGTGACTTCCTTAGGGTACATAACTGCTTGAGACATTTCTTGAAGTTTTCATTATATGAAACTAGATAACCAACTACAAATTGGTTTAGGATCATCTACGAAATACTTCCGATAGAAAGATACAGCCCGTATTACGTGAATTTGATGTTCGACAGTAAACGCTCATTGCTATTCATTGGCATGATTGTTCGAAAGTTGCGGTTGGGCCAAGTAGTGTACATTATAACACTCTCTTAATAAAAACATTACAAGATATAATTTTAAAAATGTGTTATCACTGCCAGAAGAAAGCCCAAAATCTCTACGCACGGGTACCCAAGATCTTTGTGTATCCAGTTAGTTTTCCACGCGATTCATGGGGATAAAACTTATTCAAACGCTAGTTACTAATGACTTATCGATAATTGCTACAAAAGGAGTTCAGATTCAAATTTTTAGAAATATTTAGCTTCTATAAAGACGACAACATTCTGTGTATATGTACAAAAGAAACATATTTGGATGCGAAAGCAGGCGCTGCTAAGGCAGACGATTGAGCGTATTTTGGTTTACGGAACGTTTTTCGTAATATTGGATCTTCATTCAATACAACCATTCCTGGGGGAAGGAGAGGGAGGGGGCGCTAGCGTGCTTGCTTCCGTAAAACTAAGTTTGCGGACTCAATTCCGTCAGTGGGTGAGTGGTGGGAGCAATTAATTTTCGAAAGGAGGGCAATCTTTTACGAGCCATGTCACTCCTGTGGCATGTAAAAGACACCTGGGGAATTGCCCGCCAAAAGATATTCCGTATCTCCGTCAATATGACATCATAATTAGAATGCAAGTTGTACCTACAAACAATTCTGATATTGATATCGATGCCTGCCTCAAAAAAAGACCTTCAAGGACGTTCACGGTCGAAAGATGTAGGTTCGGAGGCGGAGGGCAGACTTCTAATTCAGCCCGGATCGAAAATATGGACACGTTTTTCCACAACTATCCTGAACGAAAATAAGAAGTTAATAATAATTCACCACACCGAGATTACTCGTCACTGACGTTGGAGTGGAATATTCCTGATGAGTGAGTTGTGCAACCAGCAGCACGATCTGTCTGGCGCGGGGCGGGGGGAATGAAATTAGGCTTGAGTTTTTGAAGACAGTCATTACAATTATTTGAGAAGTACTGTTCCGTATTGAAACCGTGAGTCTTCTTGAAACCTCTAAAATGACTTGACGTGTTTGTGTCAATGTAACACTACCTAATGAAGGTATTGTTGAAATCTCAACAATAGTGTTGATGATTCATTCACGAAACAAACGAAAGAAATAATTGTGATAATATTTATGAAATCATTATGTACCTGCAGATGGAGAAGTGAATCTCCGCAACGCACTAAACTTTATATGAAAAAAAGAAAATAAATGTTTAAAATGGGTTTTAAAATGATCTCAATTTTTTTTGATTGTCGATAAAAATAGGGAACAGTAAATCTCAATGAGATTAGGGCCGCTCTGCAAACAGACGCCCACACGCCGGCGCCGCCCCCGGGGCGTTGCGTCGGCCGCGCCCACGGCCACAGCAGGCGGGGGGGCGGGGCGGGGCGGGGCGGGGCGGGGTGGGGCGAGGCGAAGAGCGGGCAGGAGCCGGACGGTAGCCTCTGATGTTTATAGCGGCGCGCTATTAATTTTAATAAGCAAATTCCTTTCCCAAGGCCCTCTCATTTGATTTGATGGCGCGCAGTCCGTTTTCTTCCCTTCGTCACAATATTAAAGCCCCTAGCCGCGTCCTCTGGAGCGGAGTGGGGAAATTAAATTTTCGTTTTATATTTACTTTGTAATAATAGCCGTGGCCCGTGCGGTGGTGGCAGTGTGAATATGTTTTAATACATCCCTTTTATGCTAGAACCGCTGTGGCGGGTTGCCCGGCTTTTAATAAGCCGGCGCCTTGCGGCTTATTGCGGCGGTTGGCTGTGGGAAGAGGAGGTGCGGTGTGAGGGGTGATGGGTGGGTTGGGGTGGGTTGGTGGGGTGCTTGGGATGGAGGATTGGGGGAAAGATATGAGTGGGAAGCGTCAACTATCAATTGCCAAGAAATCGTGGGTTTGCTGTGTTTACCAACAGTAATATTCGTTGTGGTTCAGAAATGTTTTTCTATCGTTCCAACATCACGAAGATTTAGTTTGGCTGAAATGTATTTTCAGTTGCAAAATTTTGAATATTGATTCTTTTCATTTTTAGAGTGATTATGTATGGCTCTTAAAGTTGTTTAAGGTATCTCTGAGCAATTACCGAATGTATATGCCGTTCTATTTCTGTGTGAACAATTGGTAAATAACTATATTTAAGTTCATGAAGCAGTTGCAGACGAGTTGTGCTGTCTTCATTCATTTCCAAACTGAAAAAAATATCTACTTGTTATTTAACTTATTTTTGCTTATAAAAATACAACTTTTCTCTTTCACATTCCATTTTTTTCGTTGAACTGCTAGTTTGAGATGAAACTATGTTGGAAATTTTTCGAGATGTCTTTTGCAAATGATCTTGTAACCCCCAATTCCTTGAAAAATGAACACTTCCTGTTTACGACAACTCTTTCTCATCCAGCTTATAACCTTCCGTCTGTAACTATGTTAGAAAGTTTTCTGCAGTAATATACGCTTTCGCCATTTATTTGAAGCATTCCCCCTTTTGAGACGTCGGAATAAAATACGCGATATGTTCGCGCCACATCTCTCAGCGCCCCACGAGTTTCCCCTCACTACACAATAAGCGCTGACAGTTCACTATGGCCTGATTGCGAAGGATGGTGGACAAACATAGTATATTCGTCTAGAAAACCGGAATTGGCAACTAGAGCGACGTAGAACGGGCGGTTCTAGGTACGATATCAAGCGGTCGCGGATTTTCAACTCCCCCGCTCGGATCCTCCCTTTGCCTGCGTTAGAATTCTAGAGGACAACTGCTCTGATCGGACGTTTTCGTGGTATCCAATTTCAGGTGGTTGCCGGGGCAGCCCTGCAACCAACGGGCCGTGAGTCGTGCGCGATTATTCCTTCCCTGTTGTCTTAATCTTCAACTCTTCAAAAGTATAGTAGTACGTATTTGGCGGGAGTTGGAAAAGATTCTCTAGCATATTTTCAAGTTATTTTTCGTTTCACTTGCGTGAAATTTCACTCTCCTTAAAGTCAATATTGCTCATTATCGTAAAAAATGCACTTCGCCGGTTTTGCAGACGCAACGATATATTTTTTTTACAAACAGAAATGTTAGTATTGTTTAGAACACAGCAAAATTGACATAAAAATAATTAAGATAAATATTTACAGATTATTCCGAAAATTGGATGAATTTACGACCGATCGACTTCCTAAAATTTTATATTGCTGCACAATAGTGGACAAACGTACTATTAATATGGGGTAGATATATAGTACGGAGCACATAGCACCGAACATGAACCTGATTTACGTAATTTCCGCAATTCGGAAGAAGGAATTTGGTCCGCTGGTTTTGCGCCTTGCCAACCACCGTGCGTGGACACGCCCTGAGAGCATCCACGCACTCCGCTCGGCGAGTGCGTGGGGGCGGCGGTGTCGCACGCACAATGCTGCGGGAGAGCGCGGCCCCGCGCGGGCGCGCGCGCCGGAACCCATCCCGCCCAACGGTTATGGTTACGATTATTCGACCGCCGCGGCGTCCTCGCGGGCTCTAATGGCGGTGAATGCTGCGCGCGTCGCGGGAGGCTGCTTTCTTGCAAGCGCGTTGCCGCTGGGGAGAGGCCGGCGGCGACCCGTCGCGAAGTGGACGGTGGATTCGCTCGGCGACTCCTAGGAATGGAGTGGAATCTTTGGGCTGCAGTCTGTTTGCTAGTGTTTAATTTGTATTATTTGTCAAAATAGAAAAAAAAGCGCTTTGCAGACAAATCTTCAAGTAATATCGTTGTTCCACTCAAAGAAAAAAAACAACACTTTATTCCAGATGTTAATTACACCGTAAATTTTGTGTTACTGAGAACAAACTTAGAATTTTATAAAATAACTATGCGTTGAATTTTCAACCCTATTTCCATTGTTTACTACGTCCTATTGGTACTGCGTATTGCTTACTATTTCCTATTGCTACTGATTACTAGACGGCTCCTTTTTATCATTTTCCAATCATTTCCCCTGGATTTTATTCATTGCCCCATCCTCCCTCCTCTTCTTCCCAACTTAATGACTACTCTCAAGAGGCTCCCGCTATCCTTTCTCATTTAGCGTTCTAAGCATTTTTTCTCATTCCACGCAATCTCATTACTTTTCCTCCCCACGTGGTTCACCGAGGATGCGCTACTCCACTCTGCATCTCATGTTCTCTTCCATCTGTCTTTGTTGCTCATTTGTATCTTTCTTCCCACTGTTTTAAAAAGGCGCGAGAGAATCATTCTTATATGTGCTTGTTCAAAGCCGGTTTCCGTTTAAGTCCATCACGCCATTTCAACTTGAGGGAATTCTTTCGTGCTATTCGATGCCAGCCGCTACCTGTGTCTCCTTCCAATATATCGAATCCTACGCAACATATAATGACTCCCTCTGATTTTTCTACGCTGTCCATTTTCTCACATTCTTTACCAAACCACTTTTCCCCCATTCGCGGTCTCGGTTCCACTTTGCACTTCCCCCTCCTTCCAGCTTCCCTCCCGCCCTCCTCCCCTCCCACGCTCGCGACGCTGTGCGGTGGGCGTTGATGGGACAACATTGCGAATAACCGCTTCTCGAACGAGCTCCGGAACGAGAATTGCCCCTTTTCAGCGCGCCCTTTGGCCCTCTGGAAGCACTTGCTGGTTGCTGCTGGGAATATGAGGGCCTCTGACTGGGAGCTTGCGTCGCGCGCTCGCAAACGAGGCGTATCGCGATCGATGTTTTGCTCGTGCAACGGGTGCTGAGCTGTTTATGTTTGTAATGTTATGTCGGTTTTCAGTCATTCAAATTAAAACGGTGTTTTGAAATCTTCGGAAATTAGAAGATCTATAGGCTCTGTAACTTATTTTATAGCTACAGGACATATTAGCGTATTGAAACAATTTGGGGAAATAGCGTAATGGAAATTAATTTAAGTGACACCACAGAGCACAATCATCATACCGTTTTTTTGGAAAAGATTTAGTGCCTGCATTTTGTCTTCATTAGTCAATCGTGTATAGTGATCACCAGAATCGAAGTTAAACCACTAATACATGTAAAACAAAATCTTGCGGAATTGCTTCGACTTTGCGTTACTGACTATAGTGTTTGTCAAATACACTATAATCTAATATTAACATTTTATGAAAAAATTTGATATGTTTCTTTCGTGTAATAGGTTTGATTTCATGTTTAATTTCTCTCGCATAATGTAGAAATTAAAAACTTCACTTTTCATTATTTTTATCAATTTCTCCAAATTTTTGAACCTGTTTTAAGACACTAACAAAATAATAAAAATATCTGTCGAAATTCAGCGAATGTTGCGTGCAACAAATGCTCACTAACAACTGTGAATTTCACATCAAGAAATTGCTCTTTATAATTTCAGAGGATTTACGCATTCTATAGTTGACATGACAGCAACATCTGTTTGAAAGAGAAGAAAAAAGTTGTTTAAAATTTCCGAATCAACTTTCGTGTTTGATCTGTAATTAATGCCAGCTTGACCAACTCGCAAAAACCACAGACCCTTCCTCAGCAGTATAAGCACCGGAAGTTCAATTAACAAATTCGTTTCAGCTCTCGTTTTTCACATGTAAACGGCCCAACACAACATTCTGCGGTCGTGTTGCCAAGGATAGGGTATGAACAGGACTCTTACATGGGGTTGTTCACTGTTGCCTGGATGGTGGGAAATCAAAATCATGGAAAAGAAAAATAATTGTTTTATTCCCAGGAAGTCACAGCCCCATGTAAGCCGACATTGAAGATCTGGATGTTAGGGAGAGCCGAACACTAGCCGCGATTTGTTTCCAGGACTAATTAGTCATTTTTATTTAATAAGAGTATAGTCGTATCTATATACTAGTGAATATTTGGAATCTCGAAATGAACAATTTTCCTCTTTTTTTAGGTCTTCTGAATTCAACATATCTTTTCTGTTCACGCTTATGAAATTGCTGTCTGAAATTTGTTTCCATTCGTCAGCTTGTTACCTGCTACTACTCTTGTTAATTCATTGCTTCTTTCGAAATTGCCCACAAAAACGAGATAATACATCAGATTATAAATGCTAGTAATTGGTACTAATTAGTAATTGCTCATCTTACATTACTTTAATTTAATTAAACGCTCCGATCTTGTTTTGTCCCGGATGAGAACTAATTTGCGGGAGATTCCAGCCATTTCTTTATTGTGTGAATTTCTTTCAAAATCAGGAAAACACGATGCTCAAAATTAAAGATTTTGGTAATTATGAGAATACATGATCTTTGTTTTTTCGTCCTCGTGCTCTTTATAATGTACAATAATAATTATAGATTATGTTCCGTTTCTCATTATGTATTTTCAGTATTCTTACGCTGAATATTGTAAAAATTTATATTTAATTATCTTGGTAACATTTTTCGAAAAACTGCCAAAATTCCTTTCTCGTTGCAATGCTAACCGGGTAATGTTTGATGCAATCGGTAAATGTAGAACATTGTTGCTGCGCGTAAGTTCTCCCCCTCTCGCCACCGCCACCGCCCCAACCGCCGCTGATCTAGCCATCAAAGTAAGAGCCCCGCGCTGCAGATACAAGAAAACTCATGCATTATGGAGGAACGCGACCTAGGGAGCGGCGCTCTTGCGGTGAGGGGAGGGTGGGTTGGGGGTGGGGAATGAAGTGGGTGGGTGCGCGGGGAAGGGTATGAGGACGTGGCGCCGGCGCGGCGCTGCCGCCGCCACCGCCCTCGCAGCGTCAACCGAGCGTGGACAACTTATTTTCACGGGCGCGGTGGTATTCGCGTGTTCCGCGTGCGCTATGCGTCGCTTGACTGGTCGTCGGGTGTGTGGAGAGTGGCGGAGAACAGGCAGGTTCGTGAGTTTGGATGAGAAGTCAAGGGGCGTCATCTGGAAATTGACGGAAGGTGAGGGCGTGGAATGTAGTCGTTCCTGAACCTGGGAAATGATGTAGCTCACGAATGCATGACGTAGTGTGACTTGCTTAGCACCTCCCCCCCCCCGCGGGATGTAGGTGGAACACACGTTACCGAAAAGAAATAGTTGAGCTTTAAAGGGATTATCTAAGATACATTTCTACAATTTACTGTCCGATTGGTCATGGTTCGACGATATATTACCGTTGAAACGTACGACTATTTTCTGCTGCAATTCATGAATGGTGGTCTGAAAGAAACAAAGTGCAAAACTTAAATATTTTGAAGTGCAAGAATAATGTTGTGTTACTAGACGCGTTGCTTCACGAGAGCCAATTGGCAAATTTCATAACATTATATGTACTCGCTTCCTGCTTGTGTGTTCGTAATGGATAATGCTATTTAAATATTTCAACGATATTGGATGACGAATACAAGTTTATATTGCATGTAGTGTTTGTAAATTTCTTCTGACATGAATACACTTCATCTGCATTCCAGCAAAACCCACGCGCACGTCTCCGCACGGAAGCGTGTCAGACACCTCTCAGTCACGGTCCCGAGCAGTCGCACCCCGGACGCCGCACAAGGACGTTATTCTTCCTCTGCTTGTAGCGAACAAAATGATGCCCATCCACGTGCGCTTGTTTAGAGGTGCAGCGCATGTCGCCGGTACTGGTACATCAAAATTGCAGCCTTTCTAACAAGCGCCATAAATAATAAATCGGCGTCGTGAAGCTCACAGCACACATTCGAGCACCCTCTCTCCCCCTCCGCCCGTGTCGGTGACGACACCATTGCGCCGCCCGGTCTGACGACAAGCCGCGTTTCACCGCGCCGTATGTGCCAACTGTAAAAAAAAAAAAAAGGAACAAGTGCGGGCATTTTTTTTACAACTCGGCGGATGCGGCGCCGCTCCCGCCGAGGATAAAAACGAGCGCCGAAGAAAAGTTATATATCTCCTCCCTCCTCCTTCCCCCGTTCCTTCCTCACTTCACCCTCCTCCAACGCCCCCCCCCTTCGCACACCCTGGGCAAAACAGGCCGTTCTCGCGAGCCGCGCGAAGGCAGTTCGAGAGATGAAAAAAAATGGAGGTGGGGGAGAACGCGGCGGGCGCACGAAATATCTCTCGCAAAAGTTTTTGGACCTGATATAAAATTCTTCCCTTTATGTGGTCATCGTAAAAATGAGAGGCGAAAGAATGTGTCGTTTAAAACAACATGTTTCCCATGGAAGCGCGCTTTTACTGAGGCGCGCTTGGAAAATAGAACTTGGGCGATATTGCTTTAATTTTACGCGGCGAAGCGGCGGCGGCGGCGAAGGCGGCGGTCGGGGTGGACGCGCGGGTGCTCTGGTGTGTCCCGGTCGCGTTTTATGTTCCAGAAGTCTAAAAAGACGCAGAGGAGGGAGGGAGGCTGGTGGAGTGGCCGAGGTGGCAGTAGCGGGGGACGTTTGTTGACGGAAGAACTGCTGACGGTGAAAGTGATTGTGCTGGGCCGCTGACATTCGGAGCAATAGTAGGGAAGACAGCTAAATTAGTATAATATGGGGGAAACAGTGTTTTTTTTTCACGGGATTATTATTTTTTGGGGGAGTAACGTTTTGGGGTTTAATTTTTGGTGGTTGCAAAATTGCCGTTCTTTTGTGAAGAACCCCACTAAGAGAGCAGGATAAAGGTGTGTTTGTGATATCATCTCCTTCATTTAAATAGTAAATGTAAATTCTTGAGAAGTATCCAAAGAATGTACCCAAAATTTAAAATGGTGAGCCACATCAAGAAACTAAAAATTCAAGAAAACAGTTGGGAGGAAAATATAACGAGATATGTATTTGTCGGTTCCCCTATTATGGAATCTGAAGTGGATACTGGGGACCAGATCGCGAATGGACGGTGACGATTGCAGTGATGTTGAATATGTTTATTGAAATGACGGTATGAGGCGAGTCTTTATGAAGAAACAACTGAGGCAAATGGATAAACTGAACTCGCCTTGAATTCGCTGTGTAATAGGAGATTATTAAAAAAGTTGTACATGTTTTTTGGGTTAGTAATGGAAGTTGCCAATTTGACCCGCTTTGCTCTCGCATTTCCAAGTTAATGGCGACGCTCTGGCCTACGGCCTCCACGTTAACGAAAAACATATTTGGGTCTCGACAATGCAACATTTCCGAGGCATTGTGCAGCAAATAACAAGGGCTTCTTTTCTCTTACTTCATCCTCAAAACTATTCTACTTTTGAATTATTTCATCTTAATTAAATATGCGCATTCTACACATGTTCCCTTTACTTATATGCTTTAATTGTTTGACAAAAAAATACTCGGCCGGCTGAAGTAATGTAGCCACTGGCGATGGCGGCGGCTGTAGCGTCGTGGTGGCCGCGTCGGATGGCAGGCTGACGGTCTAAGGCGGGAAGGCTGTTTCCGGCCGGCTTCCATGCTACCACCGCCGCCGGCGAATATTATAGACGGAAGGATTCTGTGTCGCCTCATTTGCATATTTCATTACTACGGTCGTCCCTCCCTCGGCCCCGTCCGCTTGCCCTGAGAGCCGTTCTCCCGAGCCGGTAGCCAGCGCGAGAGCGGCTTTGCCCCAACACAGGCGACTCGTGGCCTGGTGATCGGGATTCCAGTGATCGAATGAAACAGACATAGTTTGTTTTCATACCGTGTGGGGTAACAGACCGAGATCATTGGGAAATTTCAGACTCAAGTTTTTCTCCACATTTCGTTGATCATTGCCCAAATATCTCTTGCTCAAGTCCATTTATTTTTCGTTGTTTCCCCTTGTAGTCTTGGATTGGCACAAATAAGTCGCTATAGAATTCCGTCATGCGATCTCCCTGTTTGCTTTATTTTGATTTATTCCTATACATAAGAATTATAGTACAACGAAGCTTATTCATGGCTCTGTAAACATTTGAATTTTTTGAGGATGTCAGTAGATTTGTTCCTGACTTCTAAAAATATGTATTCTTAGACTCTGGAACGCTGCTATTATACCACAGTTTTTAAAAGAAAGGAATACTGAATATTTGCGTATTCTTCAATAGTTTGTTATTTCGAGAAGACCTGCTCACAGAAACTCACAAGAATAGCGGACTTTTGTTCTACATTTATTATGCTATTTAATAAATAAAATATTACGTTAAATATCTGTCTTACGTTAATTCATTTTTATTTTCATTCCAGAGCATAAACATAATATTGCAGTTTTATTTTCGATTTCGGTACCAGTCGATAAGGTCTGAAACATAATTCTTGATTTTTTCTCCTTTTTAACTTGTATTGCAAAGAAACTGGGTATTGTTGTGATGAAATTAAACTATTATTACTGTTACTGAAATACGATTATGGTAATAATGGAATTGGTGGATAGAAACGGGTGTGATTGCACTAGTGGTATGTTGTGGAAAACGAGCGACGATAGGACCCATTTTATTGGGCCTTGCCTTCTGGATTATGATCACAGTTGTGGCGTAGAGAATAAAATAAACAGTATTGGAAGGGAAGACATTGATCATATTCTAGATGGAACATTAGCAGAATCTGAGCAATCAATGCAAATATTACTTCATAGCAAAAGTAAACTCACGTATGAGAGACAATATAATATTTATAAATCTTGGAAAATGGAAGAGTCACTTCTGATTCAGAAGAGGTTTTGCTTGCTCACTTTTCAGATCGGGTAAATACAACTAACCATTATATTTTTTCACATTTAAATTTACACTGAATATATTTTACATTTATACATTAAATTCATTCCTGTTAAATATTTTGTTGTTCCATTAGACAAGTAGAGTCAAAATAATAGGCCAACAGTAATCAACTCTCTCCCTGGACCGAGTCATTTTATAATTGCTGAAGTAAACATTTCTTGGCAATATAAAGCGTCTTGTGAGTCAGGATCATTGGAGCCAAGTGTAGATGGAGTAACATTTTCCAGTTTAATTTTACTTTAAATATTGATATCAGTAAGTACTACTAATAAATAAGAAGTGGTTCTTAAAAGTTGTTAAATGATGTTCTACGAAATCTGTGATGTGTATTGTTGTGTATCGAGTGACTTAAATACACAATTTTTAGTTTTTATTGCTAGGGATGGTTATAATTGTACATTTGAAATTAATATAGTGATATTCAGCAATTTTTCTTAGAAATAATGAGTATATTTAATTTACTATACGCAAAACAACTTTATTATCATCAAATATTAAGATATACCACAGGATACAATAAATTAAATGGAGGTCGTATTGTTCGTTCACCAAGAAAATTAGTGAGGACGAGGCGTATCCCTCGAACGCCCTTCATTCCGCAGTACTTACTGTAAAGCTGGGTTGCATTACTGCAATAAACCCACTCTTTGCCCTTGAATTGAAACGAAGACCCGCCCTCTGTGGCGCATAAAGCCGTCATTTAGTGCACGCATCACGTACCGGCACCCCGCAAATCACCCCTACCCCTCACTACGCTCTCCGCACCCTCAGACTTCAACCCAGCGCGCCCCTCTCGTCTAATGACCCGTCCTCGCGGTACTTGTCCTCTTTTCCGTTTGCCCCGCGCATTCCTCTGCGTTTTCAGCGCCGTCCTCGACGCACTCCACCTCATGCCTCGGCTCCGCCCCCCAGGGCGCCGCGCCGCGCCGCGCCGCGCCGTCGACCGGAGCATAGTGCAGCGCGTTCCCGGTGCAGGGCGGGGGCGGGGCAGCTAACTACGGCCTGTCTACTTCGGCCGTCGTTTCGCGTAGCGCCTTTCCCACGTCCCGCCTTCCGCCGCTCGTCTCCGCCCTCGTTACCTCCGCCCCGCGCCCCACCCACTCGTCAATCCCCTCCCGCGCCCGGCCGGCGGCCAACCCCTGCTTCTCGTTGCGTCTTCCAGAACAACTTGTGTATTTCCTACCCCTTGTCGTCTCTTTCCTCCGTTTCATCCTATTACCATTAACCATATTTCCGCCCATCTACCGTCTCACGGCTCATTCCTACTGTCTCGTGACTCATCCATCCCTTCATCATTGCCTAGCAAACAGAACCTAATTCCTCCTCATTCTTCGTCGATCATCATATTTTTTTTTTCTTATAGCTCCCTTAGATCACCTTTGGTTGGTGAGGTTGATTCCTGACCCTAATTCCAGTGCTTCTAAGACATTCATATTTACTGTGGAGTTTGAGAATGTAAGGTTTCCGTTTTAACTAGATTCATGGTTGACAACATTTTCTCTTTGATGCTACAATGGGTACGCGATCTTCATGATTAGGTGAAATTGGAATCAAAATATTTCTGTAACCTCTGCGATAGTATTTCTTGAAAATTTCACTTTATTCTGAAAATTGCACAAGCTTAAGTCAAAATATGTGTAATGGATTTGCATTGTAGTACATTTCTTTACATTTTTTTCATTGGCCTCAATGGCTCTGAGTAATGTAAATCATTGAAACTGTTTTACATGTGCTTCTTCATCAATGCCTTTTTAGGTCTGTAAGTAAAAGAGCCAGTATCTCCTAACATTCATTTCAAGAAAATTACACGTTTTTCAACTGAGTTTTTCACATATTATATAATCATTAATTAGCCTTTGTTTTTAATTAGTGTTCCTGTTTAACTTGCTTTTCGGAGACATTGACTATGTCCCTCTCTAATATCACCCACGTGTACAGCTTCATATAATTGAAAATAACATATTTTGGACATTTTTTATTGATGTTTTAAAGAAAGTTGCTCAGATCTTGCCTGGTTGGTTCCCTTTCAACTTGCTCATTACATTCCTTGCATCTAACTTCTCTTCTCACATTCGTTCTCCCACCCCCCTCTCCATACGACCTCTCGACGAGGTTCGTTCCCCAGCGTGTCACACACGCTAAGGCGTTTCGCCTCGTGACTCCTTCGTTCCTTCTGGTCGCACTCGACCGAATGTGTTTCCACTGGATGCTTTTTGTGCCATCTAACTGAAAATGTTTGTTCTGAGTGTGTGTGTGTATATATACATATACATATATATATATATATATATATATATATATATATATATATATATATATGAACATTCCTTTTTTATTTATGAGCACTCTGATCCTCTCTGGCATCTTTGTTAGTGTCATGCACTGCATTTTGATGACTGGATCGTTTTGCCATATTTCCTTCAATTTTATCACCAGACCCTCACGTGCTGTTGTCCTGCTTTTTTAGCTTCTTTTTAACTATTGCCCAAATATTTTCAGTTGGGTTCATGTCTCGACTGCTAGCTGACCACGGCAGCATAGATTGTTCAATCCCTCCCAAATATTTGACAACTTTCTTCCCCATATGGCACGGCGCGTGGTCATGCATAAACACACTTGCTGTTTCTCCAAACCAGTCTCTTAATTGTGGCATCATATTTGTTTTTTCTTCTTTTCAGTTCTAAATACTGGTCTTGAATTTACCGGAAAAAAATCTTTAGTCTAATAATTTGCACACATGTAACAATTAGACTTGGAAATATTAGGATATGTTGTTGAATTTCGTCTGCCTTGTTGTCAACGTCTTACTTTCCTGTCTTCTCTCTTTTTGTAGGTAATTATTATTTTGTTAATTACGTTTTGAATGATTTGATTTATTTGGTCAAAAACGATAAAAACTATTATTATTTAGAGATTATCAACATTTAAAAAACTAGATATTTTCGTTCCCGAGTAATACAAAAACTATTTGCAACGGTAAACGAACTGCAGATTTGATTTTTCTGCATTGCTAACAACACACCTTCGGCTCAACTCCTCCCACTCCAAGCAAAAAGAGAGCTCAGCAAAACGTGCGCATAGTGAAGCTACATTTATGTCCAGAAGCAAAACAAGGGGCCATCTCAGCATTTGCTCAATGGATCAGGGAAACTGAATAAAATCCTGATCGAGATGGAGGTCACCCGTCTTGTCTTTTGTTACATTAATGCTGGGTCAGTTTTTATTGGATTTCTCATCCTAATGCTACCTGTATTCATACTGATATTGGTTATTTATTTAAATTTATTAAAAATGTATCTTTCTCTTTTCTTTTTTTCTGAAGTAAATTGAAAAGAATATTACACAAGTTATTCTGTTTTAATCAAATGTGACAGATTTTGTGTCGGTACATAAATGTAAATGCGTAAACTTAGTCTTATTGTTAGTTCAATTGTCTTTATATTACTAATATTTTGTAATATAGCATTTAAAATTGTAAGTTTCGAGTATTTTTATTGATATTTTCTTGGGTAGTTCAGTCAATATTTCTGAAGTTGTTGAATTTCTGAATGTTTACATTGTTTGTTTAAACTTTTCTTTTGGTGTAACAAGCTTGAATTCCAATCTAAACCTGTTGTAAGTCTCTTGAGTTAAAATATTTTTATTACATAAGCTAAGTTATGACTTAAATTGACGTTTTATCGTGCTAACTGAAAATGTACTGCAGAATGTGCGGCTGTAATTGCCCCTTCTCGAAAATTCTTGCACGAGAAGCATCTTTTGTCGCTCGCGCTCATCTTTTGTAAGGGGGAATCAAGTGTTTACATTGGCATTTTGTACCCGGCTTTATGACTCTTGGTTTCTCCTCTCTCATGCGTAACGCAGTCCAATTAAAAGTTTCAGGTCTTTATATGACCGTACCCTAACACCCGGCTCTTCGCGTGAAATACGACTCGTAAATCGTTCTTGTTCATTGGCACTTGACGCAGAGAGCGACTCGTCGTTAGCCCATATCTGCCTCGGAGAGCTTTTATTCTGGGCCCACCTGCGTCAGCGGAGAAGTGAGTAAGACTGGTTCAGGGTTGCCACCTTTTGCTCGTAAAACAAACGAGACGTTTCCTACCCTTTGAAAACGGATTCTGCGCAATTGTTTCTTGCACTCGCCCCCTGTGTCTTCCGTTCTCTTTAATGATATTCATGACTTTCGCTTGGCTATCTTCGTAAAACATACACCTAGTAATTGCATGATGTGTTTATTTTACATGTCTGAAGCAGAGAATGACACTTTTGATCAAAAACTAACCCGCCAGCGTAAATGTATGTGACAACACGTGACAAGTTTTCAAGACGTCTCTACATGTCTGCCTGTCATGGCTTACCTCGTGCTGTCTCTGATGTCTTGTCCAAACGGAGACTTTTGTACGTTATTTATTACTATGGAAACCCACGGTACTTCTGTAATTTTGCTTCTGTACCAATTATCAATTTCTTTCTGGGTTGGCAAAGGAGGTCTACAATATCTTATATATAAAGATATTTTAGACCTCCTTTGTGTTCACTTCATGCGCTGAGTTCCGTTGTGCTCAGTTCATTTAATTTTGGCGCCTGAAGTAAAGATAACGTTATGTATATTGTATTCTTTGGGGATGTTAAATGTTCGGTTTTAGCAAAATTGCTAAAATATTGAATTAACTGGAAAGTTATTTCATCCTTTTAATCTGATAATGTCGATAATTCCCTTTTTAAGCAGTGACTATTGTCAGGGGGAGGGTGATCATGCCCCGCCCAAAAATCGATTGTATAGATTAAAAAATATGTTTATTGATTTTATATAATCAGAAAGTTATAAGTATCTCAATTGGCTATATATCTCAATATCTCAATAACTATAAATCAACAAATAAAAATATATTTTATGTTCATCTTAAATGCAATTTATAACAAATCATCAAGTGGGCTGGACACTACACTTATATCCCTCCCTCTCCCTTAGAAAAGTCCTGGTTGCTCGACTGTACGCGCTACTCCTTCGGTAAATATCGATAACGATATGTTCTTTCTGATAGGTGTCCAAATCTCCGAGGCAGATGGCAAGCCTGTACTGGGTGGACCGCCAGCTGATCCAGTATTCGGTAACACTGAAGGAACAGGGTCCCATTTCATTCCACGCTCCAATTTTCCGAAATCGAAAGCGAGGGGAAGTGGATAGTAAGGCGCGGCGGCAACACAGGTGCGGGAAACCTGTGGCCAGCGGTTAAGAATTGATGAGGCGTTCCCTCATTTTCTTATTGCTGCTCTGAAGAGTACCAATTACACGTTCGGATGCTTACACGATGCTTATATGCTTACATGTACAGGTAACTGTACTTGTTTACTACGTACCTCTTGTGCTTAACACCACCACAACAAAAAAAGATGATAAAAAAATTAGCGGCCTTTTGGAGATGAAAAGAACTCTCAAGGTTCTTGTGGCTTATTTTTTGTGCAAGTGTGGTTGGAGTATCGCAGAAAAAAACTGGTGATCTTTACGAAACTTTTGTGTTCTTAGTTGCATCAGCAAGCAAGTAAAGTGAATTATCAAATTATTTTTTTCTGTCTATTTCTCCAATATATTATAATATTTTGATCTTTGATTTTTTAATAAAAAATGTACTGTCTTTAAAAAATCAAAGACCAAAAATATTATAATAAAGTGAATTATCGATCAGAATTGCCCTACTAAAGTATTTGGGACAAGTATTGTCCCAATCTTTCGAATGATGTGTGCTACAATTTATTACTGTGGTACGCATAGTTAACTTAGTTATGTTTGTTTACGTTTCTTAATATATTCAAACATGTTTTTTATATTAGCTCGTTCCAACTTCTTTATTGTGAAAACCTGGTTAAGTGATCATTTTATTTTTGTCTTTATAACCTCGTCTCGCCTATTACTGTGTTTCATTATCAATGTCAATTTACTTGCACAAATTGTGCCGTAACTCCTAATCACTTACAGACTGCCATTGAGAGGGCAATTTACCGCAGACAGGTTTTGGTAGTTATCGTTATTTATGGAATATGATTTAAATAAATGATATTTTACAATCGTGTTGTATATTTAACGTAGTTTTTTAATTTTTCCCGTAGATACAGCAAAATTAAATGTGCGATTTACTGATTTGAAGAAATTTGTACGGAAATTTCAATGCCAAATCTCTTTCTAAGGCCATAATATTTAAGCCTTGTACACATAAAATCATTAAATTATTTTCGCCTGTTCATTTTGTTCATTGTGTTTCATTGTGTTCTCTATTTCACACAATTTAGTGTTTTTTCGTATATAGTTTCATCTACTTTGTTTTTTGAGAAAAATACATTTATAAACATTGATACGTCAAAATACCATCATTCATCCCTTATATATTGAAATGTTCCCAAATAAACCACACTAATGAAAGGGTTTTGAAACAGAATTATATGTTCGGTCTTGTTTTTGCGAGTTAAAATAAATAAATGGTGATCTGTGCTAAAAGCAATTACTAAACAACTTCCAAATGTCATTACTTTTTTCATTTTGGGTTAAAGTTTTGTTTGAGTACTCATCGTTTTCCTCATCCCAGATTTTACGACTTCGAACCATTCATTTACGTTTTTACTTACTCCTTTGGGCGATATCATTTTCTCTGCTAACTCTTTTCTTTTCTAGTTCTTTGAGTTCTTTCTCTGCATGGATTCAAAATACTAAACTAACGCCTTCTTTGGCAATTTAAGCTCTACATACATTACCACTTGACCTCCTTGTCATTTATATCAATTCATGGTTATCTTGTATTAGAAGTACCTTATGTGATCATACTGATAAAAAATAGAGTATAAATCCTCATAAAAATCAAATTTCTCTTCCCAGTAAATATCATGTGTGTTGCAACTTCGAAACTGAATCTGTTATTGAGTAAGGGTTGTTGCGGGGACACGACCATTGGACATTGTTCGTCACCTGTGAACTTGACTCAAGCTTCCTTTCAAGCCTACCGCTGGCGCGGGTCTAGGGGACTGTTTTCGAGCAGATGCGTTTTGTTGGCGTCCCTTTAAGCGCCTGGGTGTGATTCTCACTTTCTATGCATGACGACGATCTCAAGTAATTACGAGTATTTATATCGAAACACTCTGGCTGGGGCAACGCATTAGGAGGAACGCGTGAGTCCTCGCTAGGATGGGAAATTGCCGAAGCGGTTTAGTTTTGCCAGGCACCTGCCAGGATTCCTTTACATGCCACAAGCATGACATAGTCACTGTGGGACTTTCCGGCCTAAGAAAACCCACTCGCCTTTTCTGCTATAAAACCTGCGCTTTGGGAGTTCGGAGGCTAGGAAGTTAACAATTCACTCAGGGGCGCTCGAAACTGAACAATCTATGCTAACAAGAATTCACATTTGTTCGAGGATTCTTTGTTCATTTCGCACATTACGCTACATGTGCTCTCTGAGAAATCATTCACTTGTAAGGATGCCACGCCATGCGCTTACTCAGTCTTTTGGACATAAACTACTTAAAATATCTTGTCAAATTCTTGATACACTTTTCTTCTTAATATTATTTCCTTAGTTAATTTAACTAATATATTATAGCAAACTACTACATGTCAGAACACTCGGAGTAGGTGTGTGTGTGTGTGTGTGTGTGTGTGTGTGTGTGTGTGTGTGTGTGTGTGTTTCTGCAGGTCTTCTCTCGAATCTGATTTTAGGCCTAATTTTTTATATTAAAATAATGGTTTTATCTGAAAAATAATCGCATCGTAGTTCAGGGGAGTGGCTTTTTATTTACAGTTCGTGTATCAGATAGCCAGAAATGAAACAAATTTTATTAAAGTGTTTATTCCTATTGATTTCTATTTTGTTTGTTAATTACGCCTCAAATGAGTGGTTGAAAAAATGTCTAAATTATTTTATTCTTTAATTTTATGAACTATTGCGCGTTCTTTCCAGACAGTTGTGTAATTGAAAAATATTTCTTGCGTATATTATTTCTGTTGTAATACAATCACAGACTTGAGAACAATGAATGCAGAAAATAACTCGTTTTTTTTGTGGTCGTGGAGCGTTGGCGAATAAAGAGACAATTCTGAAAAATACCTTAACTTATTATTGAGATTGTATCTGGACATACAGTGAAGTAATTGTGTGCCCCGTCTATCTTGTAAATGTAGATACTGGCTTTCGTTTTGTTCGTTAGTAATTGCCATCGTTAGGAACATCATTTGATTGCAAAGGATATCTCAGATTCTTCCAGAAGCAGTGATTACCACAGTAACAAGAAGTTCGTAGTTGTGTTTTCTATGGATGTTACATTTCACTTGTATTAATGTGTTCAGTTTATGGTCGAGGAAATCTCTGCCAGAAGAAAATAGATTTGCGAACGTCGTAGGTACTGAAGTGAACCAAAGAAGCTCGGAAGCTTAATATTATGGGCTCAGCTAAGTTGTAGAATTGTAGGGTAATTTTATGTGCGGTCTTGTTATCAAAGGGCCATTGAGGCAACCTTGACATTCTTGTATTAAGTCAACACATTTGTTTTTAGGCCTAAACGTTTTCTCATTATTGTCTCGAATTACACTTTCCATTTTTCTGTCTTGGTTCTAACTTTTGTGAAAGAGACTTGATTCTGATAATAAAAGTGATGAAATCTCTTTTGAGAGTAGGATATTCTATTGAAGTTTTTAGAGTGAAAATGTATACAAATAATCTACCCGTTACAAATATCGGAAAAGATATATAGTCTAACTGTGGGTATCTAACGTGATTGAAGAAACTCTTGCTGAATGTACTTTCCTACACCTTGCTGCTCAGGGTGAAGAGAAAGGAGTAATGTAAAAGAGAGGAAATTTAGAATTGTCGGGAAATGTCATAGCATTGTAGAGAAAATGTTCCAAGTTTAGACTCATGTACACTCGTATCGTTGTTGCACTCATCCATCCGTCGTTCAGTTGCACCAAGCCTTCTTTAAATATTATCTGCTTAACGACCAAGTTCTTGTGCCGTTAAACCAGAAGAGATGTAAAACGGGATAGAAGAACTTCACAAGAATCGATTTACATGTAAAGAATGAGGTCATGAAAATGGTCTTGTTTCGCTTAAAAATGGCGTGCTCGTGTCAGAGAAGTAACACCACAGAGAACTACAATGTATGCGTTTGTGGACCATTGTGTAGATCTGTATGACCGAATTTGTTGACTTCATGTAGGTTTTCCGTGCAATCACAGAGGTGATCTCGGACGCCAGGATGGGAATCTTCCGTACCTCGGCCTCTTGCGCTTGTCTTTCTCGGGCCGCCCAGGGGCGTCGGGGCGCAGCAAGCAGGCGGGCGTCGTCGTGGACGTCGCCGCTGCTGCCACGGGGCCCCTCGAAACGCTCCGTTTCCGGCGGCGGCTGGCAACGTAATTGCCCCCGCGCTGGAGGCCCCACCGGGCCGGTCCTACCGCCCTCCTCCTCCTCCGCTGGCGTCTTCTGGCCTCGCCTCGCCTCGACGCCTTCCCACCTCCGCGGCGGCGGCGGCGGCGGCGGGGGCCAATGGCGGGCCGGGCCGCGCGCTCGGCCATCGCTGGGGAGGAGCCTGGGCGCGCGCCGCCGGCCTCCCGCCCCGCGTCACTTCCTGTCCGCTGGCCGCGAATCCGCGCGCGCGCTCCGGCCCGGCGCCGCCCGCCTGCACGCCCGCACGCCTCGCACGGCCCGCCCGGGCAGACGCTCGGGGCCCGCCCGAATGCGCCTATGCGCTGCGCTGCGACGACTTGGACAATTGAAAAGATGTCGCCTCCATTGCGAATCTTTGAAACCAGAAACCTCTGATCTGATCACTAAGTTCTGCGAGTACGTTGATAAAAATGCGATTTCCAAAGCCAGTAGTTCCTAAGAAAGTAAGGACTAGTTCGTAAAGCAAGTACTTCCCAAGCAAATGGTTCCTCTAGTAGTATGTAGTACAGTCGACTGTAGATGTAATGAACTCGCGTATAATGAACTTTCGTTTGTAGTGAAGCATAGTTACTGGTCCCCGTCCATTTACATTAAACACTAGATGATTCGGTTATGTGAACTCTCTGCATCCGATATAGTGAACACCGGAAATAGTACATCTTTCAGGATACATCTCCTCAGGATCGCCATTTCAGTAACCTAATGTGTGCAGGCAGCTAATCTGCTGAGTTATTTTTTTGCATCTTTCACACCGAATGAAAGAAACTGAAGAAACGTAGTACTGAAGAAATTGTTTAATCTCGTCTAAGGTAATTCTGTCAATTCTAAAGACTACATTGATGCGTACTGCGATATAAGAACAAGAAAAATCCCATCTGACTAGGACTTCGTAATTTCTCGTGGAAAGAGTCTACGAGAACAGAAGAAAATAGGTAATAACAAAGACAACAAATAACAACAACAAATAATACAACAAATAATAACAAATAACAAATGGAGAAAGTATTCCAACAGGATACGTCATTCAATCGACATTGATATTTCTATAGTGATATTTGACTGTGATTTGCACACGTTATTTTGACAGTATAATTAATGTAAAATCATGTGTGGAAGAAGCACGGAACTCCGAAAATAATCTGTTAAATTATTAATAAAAATTTGTACACAGAAAGCAGCATTAAAAAATATTTTAAGGCTGAATGATTGTACTGAAATTTTGAATTCGAGGAATTTGGGTATTTCAGTGAGACTGTGAAATAATCAACCTTCAAACAATCTTCTTTTGACTTGTCGGATATAGCGAACCTCGGATATAGTGAACTAAATGTGTTGATCGCTGTACGCTATAAGCGGAGTTGACTGTAGTACCTAAAGTGTTAATGAGATAATAAGACTTGCAACAATTACATTGTAAAACCAGTACAAACTTCTTTTCCCTTCATTCGCAAATTTAGTGTTTTCCTGGAATCATTTGAAGGCACGACTGAAGGATGGATGAGAATAGGGTTATGTGGAGTTTGGTTTCTATATTGTGATGCTAGATGGAGCCACCAAACATTCTTAATGTGGCTTGTCCTTCCAATAATGATTCCGACTCATGCAAGGAACGGTCACTATGTAATAGTCATTTCCATGAAGATTGCTTTTGAAAATTACTTTATATGTCTGAAGTGTTGTGGATGAGATGATACTACTTTCGGTTTAACAATTTTTGACAAATCTATATTTGAAACAGAGGGTTTTCGTGTAGAAAGATTTGAGCTTTCTACCCAACCAAGTTTCGTGATTTTTGCTTTAAACGAAATGTAGTGTCCCCCAGATGTGTTATCACTTGCCATTATTAATCGGTTTTATACTATAAACACTAAATTTCAATGAAATTGTAAAATTAATAGGACGAATACTTGTCTGCCATCAGTTGTTAATTACATCATTTGGTTGTGTCAAAAACTTAGTCTGTGTATGTGTGTGTGTGTGTGTGTGTGTGTGTGTGTGTGTGTGTGTGTGTGAGAGAGAGAGAGGGGGGGGTTATAGTTAGCGAAGCGAAAATAGGGAGGAGTGGGAAAGAAAATAGGGAGGAATAGGATCTCGAGTTCAAAGATGGAATGTTTTTAAATACGAAGATTGGTGGTGATATTTAAACGGGACGTCCAGCAATGATCAATGATTTGAAACGAGCATTTCATTCCAAAATTTTCAGTGAATAATAATATTATTGCGTTTTAAAATGAAGGTGAATAGAAGAATTTCCTGGTATTGTCATCTACTACAGACTTTGGTGTATGTGGAACTTTTCAATTACATTTTCAGAATCATGTTTTAACTACATTCACAGTAAATAGTGATTGTATTGTTCTAGAATTTGTAAACCTTATCATTCCATTAGCCTCTGAAAATAAGTTTTGAATGGCATCAAACAATATTTGAGGAGGTGGATCTATTTTCCGTGTAGTGAAAATGTAGTACTTTACCATTTTTTTTTGTTCCTTTTTTATGATGCAATAGTAAAGTTTCAGCTAGTTTTATAAATGTTACTCCATAATTTGTTTTACTTCTTTTGTCTCAACCATCTGTTATTTATTTCATGTCTCGTGGCTATCCTTCAATTCATCGTACAATTGACATGTTCTCCTTGTACACTTACAATTGTTCCCAAATGTCTTTTCTCAAAATGTCTGTGTTCTCTTGATGCCATGCCTGCTCATGTAAAATTATGTGTTAAGTGATTCGTATCGACCCAACTAAGCAGTGTGCCTGCCTAGCCAGTCCCAATGAACATTTCGGTTGACAAGTTTCATTCAAATACGGGTACTGTAACCATCGCCCGCAATCACTCTTAACACAAAAAGCTTATTTATAGTGTTATTGCTTTGCACTTCAGACGGTGTCGTGATTTATGGCTGTTGGATCGTTTGCTGACGTACATGTCTCGTAGGGCTAAAGGAACGTGCACGACCTGCTCAACGGCTCATGATCGAGGAACATAAAAAGAAAACTTCGTAGACACGTGTTATGGCTGTCGTGTCCTGAACCATCCGGCTCGTCCTCCTGACACAATTTATCTGCTGCTGAACAGCAGTGACAATAATCGTGTGAAGAAAAAGTTGACTCGTTTAACAATAGTCTATTCACTGCAGGCTTTAAAGAATCAATTACTGTTGAGGAGCAACTAATCAAAACGCATATTGTCCACTGGTGGAAAATATTGAGTTTGATATGCAGTCGTGTAGTTTTCAATACGATCTACACGCTCCTGCTTTCAGATTTTCTTCAAAACGCATTTTAACACATTAAATTACATGGTTTGGGAGTTAACGTGCGTTTGGGGCGTTGAAGTCTCCGAGGCTTAAGGTTACACATGAACGTTTATCTGCAATAAATTATAAGCTTTTTCCCCGCGGTAATGGCTTTTCTTGTGAGAATTGTTTATAAAATCATATATACGACGTAAATGTACTAGAAATAATTGTACACTTCATTCAAGCAATAGAAATGAAAATATCACCTCCTTGTATTAGATCAAATTCATTTAGTTTCAATCCTGATAAGAGAAAATCGGGACAGTCATGTTCAATAGCTTATCAGCACAATTATTGAACACGTTTTTTCTTCGAAGGAATGGTTTTACTACCTGAAGGAAACAGTATTTACGTTTTCGAGGTCAATAAAACTGTTCATTTTTTTGTTGGTTTATCAAATATCTTTACTCAAACGTTCAGTTCAGGGAATACACGCCTCGAATTTTACGTACACAATATTTTATATTTTCTAGATCACTTCATTAAATTGAATTCCTATTGTTTGTTTTTGCATATTTGTGTGTATTGTTGATTTTATTTTTATATTTGTACTTTTCTAGTTTTGTACTAAACTTCCACTCAGCGTAAGCTCATTTTCAGTAAGAAATCATTAAAGTATTGGAAGAAGAACAAATTCGTAATATTATAACTACTTACTAGAAACTGAAAATACATTACCTGATGTTCATGTTTCCGAAATCTAAACTAATAACGTGGAATGATCCCAGAAACAACGAAGTGAGAAATTGTAAATGTCCAGTACTCATGAACCTGAGACCAGAGGAAATCAGTCAGTTTAATTCTGGGAGCAAATTATGATGATTTTTCGAACAATCTGGACCGTTCTTGGTAAAAATAACGATCAGTTGTACGCAAACAATTGGATAATTGTGGAAAATACTACGAATGGTGTTCAGATATTCTAACTATTTCTTCCTTACTTAGTGAAAATTATGTTTGGTTTTATGCACACAATTGGATAACTGCAGCATGTTGGAAGTTGTTTACCGAGGCGACCGGAGTTACTGGACCCTCTCTATTCCAGCGAGAGACCACCGCGCGACCGGGTTCCTGGAAGGCGGGCGCGGAGCGGAATTCAGGGAGTGGATGTCACCGAAAAAGCCTCCAGCGCTGCGGCGCGCGTGTTGCGGTCGGCAGACGCGCAGATACCGTGTTCCCTTCCCGAGGGCCGTTCGCTTAACCGAACGGCTCCTGAGGCCGTGAATCGCCGCTGAAGTCGCACTGTGTTTGGAAAGAGGCAAAAGGCGGACACAATTACTTTTTAAATGTTTTTTTAAGAAAAATTAAATTTGCGTTATTGAATCACTTGTTAGAAAGAAATGTGAATTGCTTATTTTTATGTAACCTTTTTGGCTGTTGCTGTGCAGAAGGTCTGAAAACGAGGAATTTTAATGATTGTATTCTATTTTTGGATCGAACTGTTCTTACGTATGTTAGTTATCAATGTTATCAAATCGCATTTTTCTCTCTTAATTTAGCTTCTCATAGTATTTTTTTGAACAAATACTAATTCTTTCATTTTTGTTGTAAACATTTTTTCGTGTCATGTCTGATAGGAGAAATCTATTTTTACTGTCATAAAGAGTACGTTATATTAACACAATGATACGTGTACTATTGTTGCTAAAATTACGAGACAATACTTTTCTAAAAAAGCTCTTTTTTCAACTCCCACCATTATGTAATTTCTGACTAAATTTTAATGTATCAGCTTTAGATAAGCATAATAAGGAAGGCTGACGGACCCTTTGTTTAATGTGCCACTCCGACATCCCCTTCCAATTTGAAAGAAATTACAAAACCCACTGGCTATAGTAGCCAACAAGCAGAATTTTCATCCATAATTACTCTCTTCTATCCTAAATATCGAAAGAAGATTGTAAACCAACATGTACCGGCCTTCGAATGACTTCCATTCTATTGAAGGAAGAAACGTTCGTTGGAAAATTCGCAACTCGGACCATAGTGCCTGTTCTGCCGCCTTCTGCGAAGCCAGCAGCCGTGGGATCGCTCGTCGGTGGCGAGGTGCGTTTGCGGTGGGGCCTTTTTCGGGAGCGCGAGCGTCGCCCCGCGGGAGCAGTGCGTCGCAACGCACAGGACCCCTTTTTGCTGCCGGCGATATCGCGTGGCAACGCAGCTGGACGTGCACGTATTTGCGGGGCGGGTGAAATGCCAATTGCAGATGTCGTATCATTCGATGTTCTGTAGAAACAAAAACAAGAAAACTTTCATGCTTACAATGAACATATACATATAACCAGGGCTTCATTTCTGGCGGAGCGCGCCGGAACGGTGTTCTGGTACCTCGCGAATAGTTATTAAATTACATAATAAATATACAACTAATTCCATTAAATTAATAATTAATTTGGGGGAGCGTTTCGGGACCTAAACCGTAATAAATCAAACACTACATATAACTGAATGCTAGTATATATTACTTTAAAATTTAATCTGTTAAAATGTATAATTTCTTAATTGTAATGTAAGACTGTCAGACATTTATATTAAACTTAATTTACTAATAATGATTTCGAGCCTACTTAGTGGAATGTGAAAGAATACAAAATAAAGCCTAAATACGAATTATCTAAGGGATCGACTACTGGAAATAGATTTACGTGTTCATACAAATTGTCTATTTTAAAAATAATTAAAATTAATTATTTAGTTCAAATTCATCATCTAAATACAACGTGGGATGTTTTAGGTTTTTCGGTATCGATGCCACGCTTACTGCCCCGTGTGGTTTGCAGCTGACAAATGTTCAGCTCAAATTTGTGGACATGATTTGCACTAGAGGTGCAAGAATGCGCAACAAGAAATGCATATTTCGAATTCGGGTGAGCCATTAGATTTCCAAGCCTTTGAGAGTAAGAATATTGCGTTTATCAAGTGTTAAATAAACATGAGTTTAAATGAAGTGAAAATTAGTTATGAGTTAAATATGTTGAAAATGTTCAGTCAAAACGACTGCAAGGCAATCCGGAAAACGATTCCAAATCCGCGCGCACCGTCGAAAAGTAGTTTTATGAGTAAAGATAGACGATTTTTAAAAATTTTAATTGAGGTGGTGAGTGTTACGCATATTACAAACAGCAATATTTCGCGAAAGTGAATTTTCGTGGGAAAAGAGTTTTCAGTACCCATTTACTAAACTTTCATAAACATTGTTGGTATGGGATCGAAAATAGAGAACGATAATTGTATAGGAAGGTCGGGTTTGTGAGGTATTCTTAGTACCTGTAGAAAAGCCAAAGCAACATATTTCAATAAGATTTTCGCTCGTAACATTCCACAACAAGATGATTTCAGGAAAATCAAAATCACACAACTGTTTCTAAAACTTTGTAAATTAAGGAAAACTATAATTAAGGCTACACTAATATCGCTGAAATTACTCAACGAGATAAAGAGTATCTTCTGAACATTGGAGAAGGGCAGTCTCACACTGTGTACAATAATTGTTACTTTCTCGACTTCTTCTCATATACTTTCAAACTTTTGTCAAAAATGTCGCCATATTTTTTTTTTTATTTTCTGCTCGACGAGGGAACAGTGCTCTTAAATGTTAAATATGTGTTGGATTTTTATGAAAACCTCTAAATACTTGAACGTAGCAAATTTCATATTTTTTCGACCTTCTCTGCCTTTATCGACGCTAGAGATATTTTCTTAACGAAAATAATTCTTCAAAATTAGACCTTAAAATGTATTAATGTACAATTTTTTGCAACAAAATGTTAATAGTTTGAGTCAGATCGTAATTTTCTAAAAATACTCAACAACAGCTGCACATTTTCTCTTTAAAATGTTTGTGCGCATGGGGCACAATGCACTAAATTACATGATAGCCTCACAACGCTCTAAATCCATCTTTTTCTGCCAAGCGAAATAATGAAACACTTAATAAAATTCAATAAAATTGCGAATTTTCATTAAAACTTTTCAAGTCTCAAAAAATCACATAGGTAAATTTTTGTGGAATATCATCTTCTCTTATGTTCATATTTTCATTACGGGTGAATTTTTATAATTGAGTGCATTTTTTGTTAAAATTTTTTCAAACCTTTTAGAGTTTCTCGAAATCTCAAAAGTTTTCGTCTTTTTATTTTTATGTTTCTTCTTCCAGAAAAGATTGGTGTTCAGCTTTGAACATTGACTTGCCTTTTACCTGTTCGCTTCCGAAATGAGATAATTTCTCTTTCTAGGTAGCTATTATCCTTAATTGCTCTACTCTCCGCAGGAACTTCGACCCATTTCTTTATGTGTTTAAGAGCCAGGTGGTGGAAAGAAACTTTGAATTAATCTGTTCTGCTTGCGTTTTCTTTATCTATTCGTCGGCCCTTATTTTGGGAGAAACAGTAGTAATTGTGGTCAGCCATCATTCGTCTTCGCGCGAAGATGTTGAGTTCATGGCACACCGTGTATTTGTGTTTAATTAACGTCCACTTATTTTATATAATTATTGCTCGCAAATGAGGGTAGCACTTTTTTGTGAACATTTCCATATTTTCACTTGTATTATCTTCACCTGTTAGTAAATATTTTCTAATTCCGATAGTTGTTTAAGGATATGTATTTCTTAGTGGTTTTCGTGTGGTGTATTTGAATAATGAACTGTATAATATTAGTCTCACTGTTGCCAATGTTAACAGCTCTCTTATTATAGTTTATCTAATGTGGGTGCTTCATAAGTAAAAAAAATATTCATAGACAGACTTGTAGACTCGAAATGCTTATACTTTCAAGACTATCCTTCATATTCTTCCGGAGGAAATACTCTGTTTTCTTCGTGATGACGTGCCGAAAATCATTTTTATTAGACATGACAATTGCCTGTTGAACGGCGCTTAGCATATGTGTAGGGTACCTTAGAAGAAACACGGTGTGTCATTCTTCAAACTTTGTCTTATCTTGATCTTACGTAAGAAGCTTTTGAGATCACTTTCTACTAAGCTGAGAGGTCGTCTGCGTGTCTCTTTAGGGAACACCTGGCATTCATTCTTTTTCCTATTGTCTTTCCGTCTTATTTTGGCTTATCCGCAGATCTGTTTCCTTTGTGTCCTTTCGTGAAGGATCATTCATCGCTTTGCTGAGCTTTGCTTACCTTGGAGACATACATTTTCTGAAAAGACTTCCAACTCCATTGGTATTGGAATAGTGTATACCGGATATGTTATAGTATGACGTTTAGTGGTACAGGTATTAAGACAGTATTAGTTACGAGTATGTACAGGTGGAATCCAGAATTTTAATATTTCTAAAAAAAAATTGTTTCTCTCTCGTCCAAGTGAAATGATGGAACATGAGAGTTAAGGCTCATCAACATTTCAAAATTTCTTCCTGATGTAACTCTCATTTTCCATAATAGATATGTTGCACACAAGAGAACATTAGTTTTATATCTAGTGATTCTTCCTTGGAAAAGTATAAGTACAAGAGAAAATTGTGGAGACTGCTATTTTGGGTTGAGCTTTTGTGTGCGTGAGTGGGAGTATGCTTTGATAGTAACGTTCCATTGCACAAACAGCACTTTACAATTGAGTATAAAATCAGCATTTTCTGGCATTAGAATTTTAAACCAAAGTTACAATATATTTTTTTTTCATTCTAAGTGGCGTATCAGTTCAATTTTTTGATAATGCCAAGGAAGCATGCTAATAAACTGAGGATTGTGCTCCTTTACGTTAAGCAGCCTGTGTCGTCCGTCTAGAGCTGATTCGTACTGACGACATATAAAGATCAATGATGAGAAATGATGATCAATGTCATCACTCGATCATAAAGTGTGTGGTGTGTGTGTGTCAAAGAGTAGAGGCATTCTTTCGTAATTCATTGTTTTATACAATTTAGAAGAAAAAATTACAAGATTGTGTGACCTTCTAGAATTATTTGAATAAATTGAAGGCTGCTCGCGGATTCCTTACATAAGGGCATTAATTGAATGTGTCTGGGTGTGACTCGTTAAAGGAAAAAAGTCTAATATTCTGTTTCCAGACCCCTTCCAAGCCAATTTTTCAGTATGTATTTGATAAAAGATAAAAAATGGCTTATAAATCAGTTTTTTTCCTAGGGCTTTATCCAGCCGACAGCCGGTTGCCCTTTACGTCCCGAAGGGACCCATATTCGACCATACAGTAGACAAACACTTGCGGGCTCCTCTGATCTGGAGTCAGAACGCGAGGCCCTCCGCGACAACACACACAAAGTCAAGGGACAAACAGCCATGCCCAAGGCGGGACTCGAACCCGCGACCCTTCGGACCGAAGCGCTGAGTCGGTACTCGCTCTTAGCCACCTTGGCCATCCAGGTCGGCTATAAATCAGTTAAACTTAATGTATCAAACAAATTGTATACTTTTTAAATTCTTGATTTAAAAGTGAAAATAGCTTCATACTTGAACCCAAGTTTGCCTGTCCACAAACTGTGTTAAATCTTAGAGACTCGTTACTGTGCGAGGATAAATATTCTTATATTGCCAGGCGTTTATGTGCAGAGAAGTTGTCAACACAAATATCGACGATTAAATGGTATAGAATATCAAATACCCCTTAAAAATTTTACGTACAAATTAGATTCTTTACGATTTTGGCAACCCACCATGCAGACTGGGGTACTCAGAAGAGATACACCTCCAAAAATGTAATAATAGATCCTAACATATAATACAAGATTCAAAAAGATCTCATTTTATAGATTTTATAGTATATAAAACATAACTCATATTGCTTTGGGGTCACGAAAATAGGATTTTTAAGGTCTAGAAAGTACCGGTTATGAGTTATCTACGATAGTAACGTGTGCTGTAGCATTACTTGGCCTGGGGATTGTGTGTACTCCTGCTTACTTCAATACATCATCTGCAAATGTTTTAAATCTGTTTGTTGCACCCCTGGAGGGTAATTCTCCATTTATCACTAGCACACTTACCTTTTTTGCGACGATAGTGCCTTACATATCGTAAAAAAGAGAGCATCTCAGTTCTTGAGCACTTTCTTTATGTAGGGATGCGTGTATGTGGAATCCATGGAAGTTTTTTTTACAAAAATTGAACCACTGGAGCGATTGCAATGACAGTTTGAATGATGGAAAGCAAAAAAAAAAAGATGAGGTTTTCCCGACTGCAACGGTTACATTCCTAAATTTGTTTTACTGAAAACCTGCAATACAGGGCATTTTCCGGGCGGCGACATTGTTGCTAGGCACTGCCGATTGGAAGTGGAGTGGAACTGATTGGGGTCGGCGTGGGCAGAGTAGAGCGGGTGAAGTAAATAAATCTTCCAGCAATGACGGATAATAAGGTAGTTTTCGTTAGTTCATTAAATACAAATAGTTTAATATGTAATATACATGTTCGTGTATATTGAAGAGGGCGTCCTATATTTCTATTTTAATACACTGAAATTTGTTATGATTATCCTCATATCTGATTCCTGTCATCTTTAACATAGCATTAACATATTTAATGCATCCGCTGTGTATTATATATTACATCATTTAATCGAAGTACATATAAGTGAAAAGTAGTAAAATATTATGTACTTTATAAATATGTAGCGTAATTGAATTACTATTAGGTTTTTTACATCCAATTGGAAATGGCAATTTCTGTATATTAAAAAAGAAACCTAAAATATCATGGAACCTCATCGCAACAATTGCTCCTCCTCATAATTTCTCCTCCTCCTCCTCCTCCTCCTCCTCCTCCTCCTTCTTCTTCTTCTTCTTCTTCTTCTTCTTCTCTTCCTTTTCCTCTTCTTATCAGAAAATTTAGTAAACAGACAGACGAGTATACCCACCGACCTACTAGCATTTACAATAAGAATAACGAAAGTATTATGATTGAAAGGGGGATCGTGATATCCCGTGCTTAAAAAGGTACGAAGGATTGTTGCGCCAGAGATTTGTGTTCATTTCAGCTAGCTTCGGGTATGTGATGCGAATATACAACTCTCATCAGCTTCACTGGATACCGGTTTGCGTAGCATACGCAGGTTCAAATCTACCGAAGCCATGAATTTTGAAGGGCGAAAAAATCGGTCATACGCCCCGTCCTCCGGATGGGAAGTAAAACCAGCTGTCCCATGGTGTAGATTTACTACAGGCAAAAGATCCTAAAGCCTAAAATAGAACTAGACCTTTGAACTAGACTGTAGACGCATGTTTCGCCGCTCGAGCGATACCTTCTTTCACTGCTTGATGGCGAAAGGAGTGTAGCGAAATATGCGTGGTCAGGCGGAAGGGAGAGCAGGCCTGATGGCCTGAGCCTCGCCCCGGAAAAATGAAGCATTATTGAATTGAACTGAATCGTTTCCTCTTCATTCCTTGCTTTCTAATGATTTCTTCATTTATGTACATAAGTTTTATTATATACATAAACACATTTATATATTGTATTTTATATATATATATATATATATATATATATATATATATATATATATATTGTATTATATTATAGTCTATATATTAGTTTATTATACATTATATACGCATTATACACATACGTTTTATTTCTTCTGCTTCTATTAACACATTCTTCTGCATCCGGTCCACAATCGAGGGCGTCGTGGCCGGAATCGTCCCCGTCGCACGCTGCACGCCGCACGCCGCACTCTGGCCGCTCCGCGCGCCGCGCCACGCCGCCGTGCCGCGCCGCGTCGCGTCGTGTCCGGCCGCGCGCTCGCTGCCTGGCCCCGACTAATGACGCCGGCTGACTACACGGGTTCCTATTTACATTTACAAGCCGCGCGTCGCTCGCAAGCCGCGCTGCCTGCGTGGCCGCGCCGCGCCGCGCCGCGTCTGCCGAAGGCGCCGTCCGAACAGCCGCGTCGTGGTGCTCGGACGCTCCGACCCGCGCGCACGCCGCTCTGCGATGGGCCGAAAGACGTGCGTCCGACACAAACTCATGGCGTACAAAGAACAAACTCTGAACGTGAAAGGTGGAGTGAATCATTTGGTTCTGGTCAAAATTCGTGTGTAACAGAAAGGGGATATAGCTTACTATTTCTTGTTACTAAAAAATCCACAAGTTTTGAGCGATAGAGGCTGAAGTAACGAATGTGTCACGCCGCACCACTTTGTCACTAGCGGCATTGTCGTGGCCTGGACTTCCGTCAGAACACGTGACGGGCCTGACGCGCGCTTTATTTTCCGAATTGCCGCAAACACAATCAGTGACCTCTTTGGAAATACATATTTCGGAAATAAATAATTAAGTAATAAACCTTACACGAAAATGGGCAGCCAGTTGCAAGTAGATACTAAAACAGTGGAATTCATAATTGCTGATACCTGTAAGTCAAAATAACAGAAATATCAGCAAATTGTTCCAAAAATTTTTCACGGAGACACACGAAGGGAGCAGTGCAGAAAATACATTAAACGCCTTTGACTTCTTTTTGTGTATAAAATGGAATAGCTGTACCTTATTCGGGCATTGGAAAGGAAGGTTGCAAATGAAGTGTTGAGGAAATATGAAAAAGAAACTTACATGTTTGATGTTAATACACGTTACAAGTTCTTATCTTTGATTTTTAGGAGCTGGAGTACTTGTTTGTGAATAGAAGAAATTAAATTGTGCGCGTTCCTAGTGCCCGTTCGGCCCACTGACCGCCGCGCCGTGCGCGGACGCGCGATGTTGCCTGTCCGGCGCCACGATCTATGTTCGGGAGAGTTGTTTCAATGGGTTGATGTATTGGTGTATCGGTTTAGGTTGGAAATAATTTTGGCCGAGGATATGCGTATGTGCTTTGGTTGTCAGACAAATGAGCTGCCAACGTTTTCGATGTTTGCAAGCCTTGTTGCTATTTGGACCGTAGGTGCAAGATTGCAGACTAAATTGTGTACCGGGAATTTGAATATACATATTCAGAATAGGTCCTGTCTTGAGAATGTGCTGATTGTGTATGGCATGATCTCTGCATATTCTAAGATCATTCATTTTGGAGGTGTAATTATTCCTTTCTTGGTCCTTGTCACAATATGCACGTAGTGGTTTTTGTCTGTCAATGTACCCAATTTTGGATAATTAATTTTGGCATATGACTTAAAAATTACATTCATTATCTCTCTTTGCACATCTAAATGCATACAACTCACATTTTGTATTTTTATGCATTCATTTATTTATTTGATATACTTTAAACGCTTTGGAAACCAAATAGCTATTAACGCAACAGGGTATGACGCAGCAGCTGACATAATATACTATTTGTTTGCATGAATTATGATCAATTTTCTTACATATTTTAAAACATTTTTACTATCTTTATGCGTATGGAACTGGCAACAAGAATCAAATTTCGTTGTTTTGGGATCTCTGTTCCTACTTTTATTGTTAGTGGCAGTAGAGTTCAATTATACTTCAAGAAAGACTGCTATATTAATGTCTTCAGTTTTACGTCACTCTTGCTTACACGCATGGTTAGTATTCTGATATATGTCTGCGTGCTTTGGAATGTGTCAAGTTTCGAAGAAACACGGAGACACGTTTACAAGTGTAACGAAGAAAAATGAACTGTGCCATTTTACAAGTTCAGCTACTTCTCTCTTTTTGTTTCTGTTTTTTTTTCTTTCTTTTTCCTTTCGTCCTAGACTATTCTCAACATGGAAAACGTGTCCAAGAACGGACGGGGCTGTGGATGCTCTTCGGCCGTATCCGCGCGTACTTCATCGTAGGAGACAGCGGCTGGAAACGGAGGTTGGTTGACGAGGAATCGTCGGCCCGATCGGAATACGATCGGTTGTCGTATACGGCGCTGAATTACGAAAAAGGTTGTGGAAGCTGCGGGACGTTCGTTACGCACGCGTTGCGTGTCCTCTTCCTACGCGGACGCTGCGTCGCACGCCGCCTCCACCGCCGCCGCCGCCGCCGCCGCCGCCGGGAGACAAAAGCTTTCCGCCTGGAAGACAGATGTCCCCGCAGCTTTCCGAGTCCGAGCCGTCGGCCAATTTGTCCGAAGCTCCCCGAGCGAGCGGGGAGATGTGGGCTTGTTAAGAGCGCCGCACATCTGCCAGGTACTTGACGGCGTCGTTGGCTTTGTTCAATAAGCATGTGAGGGGTGACAGTGAATAATGTTGCGATGGCGACTGCACATTCGTGGGACTCGCAGGAACCCCCGTACGTCTTCGCCGGGTACAAACGATCTTTGCTAATGAGTCGGTTTGGAGAAATCGTTTGTGTTTGTGCACCGGGCATGATGCCTGATGGCGCAGTTTAGATTCTCGGCGGATTAGATATTAGATTTGATAATCGTAAATTTTGTTGGAGTTCTATCATTAATTTCCTTTCTGAAATATGATGTGACAAGGCGCTTTCGAGTTTTCTAATCTTATAATTGGATGTCCCAACAGTTACAAAGTAAATACTTTTTTTCTGAAATTAAATTTGTTTTCGATTTAGAGATAATTTTGAATAATAAAAAAATATAGAATAAACGTTGACCATTACATTTTCTCATCTACAAGTATTTCATTGTTTGTTAATATGTTATAACAAAAAAGTAAACCTCTAATGCGCGAATCATTCTTTTTTTTTTGTGTGTATATAAAATAATATAAAAGGACTGAACATAATAGGAACTGTCGATTTGGATGTCATTGGAAAGAAAGGGCGTCATGACATATGCGAATTTTATTTTCCTTCCATAAAGAATCTTACTAACTATATCTATAACACATATTTATCATCTATTGGATATCTATATTTGTCATATGGAATGTCCGATCCTAATATTTACGACCGGGTAAAATGACTTCGGTGAAGCACCAAAAGCGTTTAGATACTTCAGATGACAGTACCAAAATATCAGAAAACTACCGCAGCAGGTGCAGTGCGTTAACAACTCAGCCATATCGTCAAGCGATTTGTGGAAGTGAGCTGTACTGCTCTGTCACCACCGACACCACTACCTTTTCTCCCACCAGCACCAGTATCTCCCCCCACAACCGCCACCACCACCACTTCCCCCCAGAATCGCCGCTGTCGCCATCGTCACCTCCAGCACCACCTCTATTTTCATCTACCTTGTACCCTCCTGGACAAACACGATTGAACCTAATCTTCTTATTTATTCAGCGTCAGCCCGGCTCCCAAATGAAGACGAAGGGCTCTGCCGAACGGCGAGCCAAGGTGCTTTAGGGCCAGGTGAGGGCAGTCGGTGCCTCCTATTCGGCCCCGGGGAAACGATAAGCGCTCTTAATAAAGCCACAAATCATCGGCGCAGAACGCACTTCCTGCGGTGGAAGTGTGCCTTCACTTTGCTCCAGAACAAAGCGATGTTGAATGCTCTGCTGTTCTCATGACTTTTGACGGGGAGTATTTTTTTCCATTTTAGGCGTCTGCTGTAATGGACGGCTGTCTCGGGGTTTCTGAAAGCTGTATTTGCAAATGGAGCGAGTGCCGCCCCTTCCTCTACTTTTCGCCGTCTGGCGTAATTTGAAATATCGCAAAATCTGCGTAGTGTTAAATTGCTAGACTTCCGCCATCCATTCTTGTTAGTAATGAAAATCTAAAATTGCAACGTACGTATTATTAAGATCATTTGCGTTGATATAATTCCTTAAAGCATTGGAGCACAAAATTTTTCTATTATTGTGTTGTGTTCAGTGCACTCACTTCATTTCTGTCGTTTTCTGTGCTATGATGTGTGATTCTGGAAAACTGAATGACGTCTTTTGTTGGTCCAAAAGGCGGCGATACACATCTATATTTATTATTGCTGTGGAAATCATTAGAGTTGTTATTTTTCGTAATGCAACGATATATATTCGATATATACTCAGGTGTGGTTGTCAAATGACAAAGTAATGTTGTGCGTGGTCTGCATGTAAACTTTCAAATCCTCTCAAAACTATAATCATGGCCATGTGCACTTATGTTCGAAACGAAATTATATTAGAATAAAATTATATTAATTAAAATATTAGAAAATGTGTGGCCGCTTTATATTTTTATTTTGAGAGAATTTAGAATTTTTAAAAATTGCGTTTTGATTGAATGAATTCGTTAAATGCTTGAGTAAATATATATTTATAAGTTTTATACGACGACGTATGTGAATGCCACACGCAGTATAAGTGAACGGACTTGAGTGCCGATGAGCGTTAATTGTTTCAAAGCACACGCGTTACTCGATGGATAAAAATTATAACTATGATTTGGATGGGGCCAGTGAGAGATTCACACTAATGCAGTTTTATGTACTATTTTAATGCGGTCATACTAAATCCAATTTAGAGCCAAGAACATCAGTCAGATGTTGACCTACCTCGGGAAAATATTGGATAGGAAAAGACGGTCGGAATGAGCTTAATTGGAAAAGATAAAAGATGTAATTATTGGTTCTTACTAACACCTTCAAATTGTCTCCCTGTATAACTGATTCTTATTCTGTACCTCACAATATAATCGCTTTTGCAAACTCCTATTTAACTTTTTTTTCGAATGTCAACTTAATACACTTTATTTTTTTTAACTTTAAGGTAGTTGTCTATCTGAAAAATAAAAATTATGAATTTTACATATATTTTGTTTTTTTTTGTACATTTGGTTTCTTTATGCTTTTAGAGATCAAATAAATGTTTACATTTTTTCTCTATTTGTTTATAAACATTTGGTCAAAATGCAGATTTTTACTTCAGACATCATAACTTTATTATATTTTCACTTTCAGACATCATAACTTTATTATTATATTTTATTGTTTATGTTTTATGATGTTTGATATGCCTGAGTGTGCTGAAAATTTCCAGTTCGGGATAATGAATCTGAAGTTCACTCATTAAGGGTTTAACGAATGACACTCGCTTCGAAAAAAAAATTTGCTCGAAAACTAAGAAACGTGGCAAGAAACGGTTTGAAGCATTTAAAAGAGAATAAAACGAAGCATGCGACTCAATAATAATTGAAAAACATGAAATTTCACGCTTTTCGTCATTTTGAAGTAGATAGCCTACCTTAAATCACGCCGTTTCAAATTCCTTGCGAGGGAATTCATATGGAGCATTACCTGGGAAAGCCGTTCTTAATTTGCGGGCCGATGGGTGGACTCTGATGCCGAAGTCTGGGCGGTGCGGCGCGGCGGCAAGACTCCCCGCGTAGAAGACTCTTCGGGTTGGCCCACCGCCGCTCCATCTGTGCGCACCTGCCTGAACTATTTGTTATTCGACGCGCGCTCCGCCGCCGCCGCCTCCGCCAGCCGTGCGCCCTGCGGGAAGAGGCGCTTTGTTTTTCGCAGCTTCACATCACATCTCAAGTCCCACTACTCCTGTCGCGCCTCTTGCATTGAGCATCTTGCGTTTCACCGTCGAGTAAAAGTTTCTTCGAATTTTCAGACGTGAAAATAATATGGTGTTAAATGATACGTTTACGCCAAGTTGCTAGTTTTGAATATTTCGGACCAATAAATGTTTAATTAAATTAATCGTGTCATACTTAGAGTTTCATACTACTTTCATTGACATTCGTTTTGTTATTTTTTATTTAATTTTTCAATTATCCACTTTAAAGAATTGTATGAACTACGTACTACTTCCCTGATTAGTTTCTATAATTTTTTATGAAAAACAAAGAAACAGAGAATGAGGATATAATTTATTCTTAGAATTTGGTTCATTAAGAAAATAAGATTAATGTGAAGTGATGGAAATGTATTGCGAAAACCAAACAAAAGTTCAAGGACTTCGTTACCTTGACGTGTCTTCAATCTTCAGGTTTGGCCTACTGACCAAATTTTGTATGAAATGAGTTTGGCATAGAGGATATTATTTTTCTTAGAAATACAGTTCATTATACATGAGTCTGCTTTGATAACTCGTTTTTCCTTCCTGTTTCATTTGTCAAAATAATAGGTAGTGTTTCTGAAGTAAAGGTAGGAATGTTAATAGAGTATATTCTCGTATTTCTGTTCTTACCGACTTTTTTTATGGGTTCTCGCCTAATGCCTAAATGAACATATTCCTTCTTTGATCGGTAGTTTTCCGTGGTTTCACCGATCTACCCCAGGTGAATGCCGGAGCAGTACCCTAAGATACGAGCCACGAACCGTACGCGATCTTTCCTTGTCTCCTATCCTCACCTTTTACTTACACACGCTAACACTTACACTAATGTACACTACACTTCCACACATGCCGGGAGACCGGTCGGGAGCTTAGAGCTTGTCTCTGCTGGAACGGTGTCCCGCTAGTGGGAGAGACCTGGTTAGGGACAACCCCGCTAGTAGGTCGACGCCAGAACTCACCATCCAGCGTGGGAAGACCACCGCCACCTCCCGAGGAAAAAAAATGCACTACACTTATGGGGCTAATGACCTTAGCTGGTAACGCACCCGGAATCACTAACAATGAACCAATCCACCATCCATCCACAATCAACCAGTCAGCAGTCTTCTTTGATACTTTTGATTTTGCTTCACATCTGCATTCAACTTAAAACAGCTATATTATTGTGACTCAGAAATGCTCTACCGGATCTTGTCAAGCGACACCCTCATTCCAGGCTGTTTACGAGTCGCAAAATCGTTTGTCGCCCATCAAAAGCACCGCGTCGACCTATTACCCCGCGCTAATTTTCTCCGATCGATCACACTGCCGCTCCCAGGAAAAATTGTTCCCCGCTGCCAGGCGGCGCCTTTGGCGGGCGGATGGCTGAGCCACCGCGACACCTGAGTCACGCCGCCAGCGGCTGACTACGGAGACTGCGACGCCCGAGTAAGCGACGAACCTCGCTCGCGCTCACCCGCTCGCGCCTCCCGCTGAGTCAGCGACACCCGACACGCGCCGTTGCCGCGATTTATTAACCGCTCCTTCCACCGCACTCACTCCATCCCCCCACACCTTGCGGTTTCCCTGGCGGTCAAACCGAGCGAAACCCACGGAGCGGTTTCGGAGCGTTTGCGGTGGGAATTAAATTAAAGTTTGCCGAGTACAAGCGACCGGGACTTCCCGCTGCGCGTCTCGGCTCCCGCTCGTTGAGATCCGTTTAGCAGCCCCTTTTGCCCGGGATTTATGCGACCTGGATCGAGTTCCGGGAATCTCCTTAAGCTCCTGGTTAGACGTTATTAAATTTCTGGGAATTGTTAGATATGATCGATTGCTTTGTGGGGTGGGTTGTTTGGATTTGCATCTTTTGAGGTTAAAACTTAATTACAGCGAAAGTTAGAATGTTCTCTGTTATTAACGGCTGACATGCGACCGTGAAACACAATTAGGATGTAGGAATTGGCAATGTAGTGTGATATATTATTCCCAGAAAGTCATTATAGTGTCTGGATATTACTCAATATATTGAAAGAGGAGCCATTAGTATCATCTCAAAACACTGTTCATGAAAATACGATCTTCATTTAGAAATACTCATCTGTAGCTCTATAACTTGCTTACGGGCATGTTGAAATCCGAATTCTAAACCAAGCTCGGCACATATTATGACATGTGGGGAGAAGACAAGCATCTGTGAAGAACGTCTCTGGTAACACACTCCAAGCCACAGAATGCTGAAATGCCATTGTTCTTGCGGCTCGTGGGCTGCTTATCCTCCTCTGCTCCTCCCTTCTCTGCCTCCTCCGCCCTCCTTTGTGGGTCGCCTAACGGCTGTCTAATGTCCCTTGTTCGCTTGCAGGCACCTGGACCCACCGCGAGTTTTTTCCTTTCGGATTTTGGCTCACTTTTGTTCCTACAGCGGCAATTCCAGCCTATCTCCTCGACGTATCTTCATCGCCTTACGAGGGATTGAAGAACCCTTTAACCCCACTCATTCTGAACTCTTCGCTTTCTTTTTCAAAGACGCAGTGTGGTTTTTTGTACCCATATCTGAGGTGATCAAACCACTTGGGTACTTACTGCTTCTGTTAACACAGAGCATTTATGTTGATACGATCTTTTTGATGCATTGTAATCAAAGGATAATTTAAATACACGATAACTTCGCTGGCAATGACGTTACAATGATGGGTTCACTGGGAATCTGAGTCTATTTATTTGTTGTATTTCCTATTCAAGCTCAGCACGAGCTCAACTAACTGCGCATAAATTTTGTGTTCACCTGTATTTGTTCGTCAAAATACTAGTGATTTGTAATTTAAGGATCGTTTTTTCGTTTCATAGACTAGTATATCCGTCATAAGGGTATTCTTGATTTTAAAGTAGTATTCAAGTTTTTAACAATGAGACAAGCTTTTTAAAGTAAAAGAAAAAATATTTTAATTATCAAGCCAGTAATTTCGAGATTAATATTAATTTTGAAAAGGAAAAAAAATGACACTAAATTTGTATAAGATTAACATGCGTAATTCATTTATTTCAAAAGAGTGGAGTAACACTAAAGTTATGGCTATTTGTAATAATAAGCTTACCTGTAATGTTACTTTTATTCGCGAAGGATAATGAATTCATACATTTTTCAATCTTTCTATTGATAATAAAATGTGTTATCTTATCTAATGATATCTTAAAAATTGTCATACCGAGTTTGTCGCAGTTTGTTAAAAATAAATCCAAACTAAGATTAACGCTACAAATTCGAAGAGAGAGAGAGGACTGAGAAGTCCTCCTACGATTGCTTTATATAGGTTTCAATTTTTTAGGTAGCTAAAAATGGATAGTGTTTATGAAGTGGGTTTTATTCGAAATAGATTTATGTTTAATACAAGTGTTTGTTAGAATTTGAGTTATGGTAGCGCCTTTCGTAATGGGTAAGATGAAGATACATCGGGCTTAATTTTCAGCTTTTCCTGATGTATCGCTGGATATATTTTCTTATAAAGATTTTCATTCTGCGTTCTTCTCCTACAAAACTGATTGAACTTATTCCTGTAATGAGAATTTTGCTTGAAGACATAATAATCTCACCATTGCGAGGACACCAATGTGAAGGAAAGCTCTTTCGTTTAGCATGCGATGTCGTGCAGATCTCTGGGTTACTTGGGCCAGGTGTCCGCAAGCACCTCAGTCGCCACAACCATTTTCTTGGCGTCCACCGCCGTCATTCTTTCTCGTCGTCGCCGCAGCCGTCGCTACCGTCGCCTGCGGCACGCTCCTGTGGCGTCGGCTGTGTTGCGAGTGGCTACCGGCTCCCGCGCTCTCCGATTACACAGACGCTTCAACCCCTCCAGAAGCCCCGTCATCAAATCCTTTCCTCGCCACTTTTGCCCCCTCTCATTCACTCCCCTTTCATCCCACCCGGGTCGCTCCCCCACCGACCCGTCTCCACGTTTGATAAATACAGCCCTGTTCTCGTTCCTTCCCTTTACAACGCAATAAATCGCGCTACAGCGATGTGTCAGGTATTTGGAAATAAAACCACTAGAACGGCCCTTCCCGATGGGGCGGGGCGGCGGGGAGGGCAGGCGGTTCGTCGTAATTATGACGTGTTTAGTGACAAAACAATGCGTTGATTTATAGGGTCGTCCCGGCGTTATGTTTCCTACATTCTTCTTTATGGACGAATGGCTTTCCGTTGAACGTACTAATTCAGGTTTATTAGCTAACAGACGCGCATATCATTTTCCAGCCGAGACGGAGGTCTGGTTCTCCGTCGCCCACCGGCAAATTGTTCGGAGGGCGGCGGCGGCAACGGTGGACGCAAGGACTGACCCAAAGGGCGCTACGCTCAGTGTCGGTGGGTCACACTCGAAAGTGGGCCACGCCCACCTAACAATGGATAGTTACTCTACGAAATGAGGACTTTATGCGCTTGAAGATCTCGGGAAGTATTCGTATGGACACGTTTACTGCTCTGCCCGGCGTATAAATCTGTTCGTTGTTGTAATGACACGTGTAGTGTGACACGTGCTAGTACCTGTGAACGAAATGTTCTCAAGCGGCTTAAGCAACCACTGTAACTTGTGATAAATTGATACATTTCCGCTGACTGGATTTATGGCGACGTTAAAATTTACACAGTTGAACGCTTGTGATGATCACTTTCCCGTGGGTGGAGGGTAATGTCTGCATTCATCGTGATTTTCATAAAAACGAGCTCTTTCATAGACTTGTTTACTTTTTGTTTGTGTTTTGGAGGACAGTTAATGATGAGGTTATACTTTGATTATTGAACATGTTTTAATATTATTACTACGCAGAATTACAAATTGGTGGGGAAGCTATTTGCTTTGCATGAAAAATAAAAACAAACCAGCAAGAAACTAATATTACGAACAGTCTCTGAATATTATTGCGCTTTTAAATACTCTTGTGCTTTTTTCTTTGATAATTGTTAAAGTTTGGAAGATGTTAACCAGATCTTTTTAAAATGTAATTATTTTCTCTGATAACTTTTGTCGATACCAAACTGAAATTTTCCAGGTACTTGGGGAAATATTGTGCAATTCCGTGGTGAAAGAAAGAAATTTTCCACAATGCGGTAATGTAAATATTTTTGCAGAAAATTATTGCCATCTCTTTTATTTGTCTGTAAGAAAGAAGCAATAAGCACGTTAGATGTCTTTTATGACAATCCACCTACCAAAAAAACGTTTGCACATGAGAATATATTTTGAACTTCTGGATCGGTGGGAAGATTTTCGACCGAAGAGAGTATTTCGAGCAAAAGAGGATAGCGATGGTATTCATATAAACATGATGATGAGAAGGGAGATGATTCCTGTTGAAGCATTGCTTTGTATGAAAGAATTCTGCGAAGTCACTCCGAGATGATGCCTGGCGCGTTGGAATTTCCGCTGATCGTAAAAGAGATGTGTCACACATGACCGATGAGGGTTTCTTCAGGTGTTACGACCACCTGTTGGCCTATGCTTTACGATCTCCTGTGTTCGCATACCTCGCGACTTCCCGTCGTCACACAGCAAAAGGGACCCTTCCCCCACACGTCCTGCAATTACAGAAAAATCTCGAGTTCGTTCACATTATTCTATTTCTGTGGGAAAGAATGTTGTAGTTCATTAATATCCCTGCATTAGCACACCAGATGTCGAAGTGGCGACGCCTGGACAGCGAAGATCTAAACAATTGTTTGTTATCTAAACGCCAAATAATTCTCAATAAAATTACCAATGATTACAAAAGTGTTATGCTTCTTTAATGTTTTACTTACAATATTAAGTAACCATTTACATTTCGGGACATATATTTACAAAATTGTGAAAAACGAAATGAACACAAATTCACACAGTGGGATTGCATTTTGTATTAATGCAGAGGAAACTCTCTAAACTTTCTAACATTTTTTTTGTCCGAATGGTACCCAGCTATTTGAAGGCGATTTTCTAATTTCTAAGAAAAGAAAGATGCAGAAATGAATTGGTAGTAGTAAACATTTTACTCGTTCACCAACAAAGTATACTTACGAACTAACGTGTCCTTGTTTATTGTACAGCATGTTACCACGTAGTTAGTTCGCTTATTATTCCCTTAGTGGTCTTCCGACCTACAAAAGCGTGATGATACAAACACCCACAGTATGCTTCCACAGTTGATGTAAGTAATGCCTTCGTCATCAAAGTGAATTACTTGTTGGTAGAGAAAGATACGAATCAATGGCAGGATAAATCACTGTGCACCTCGTAGCGGATGTTTCCAAATCAAGTGCGATAAGTTTATCTCGTAGTCGACATTTTATCGCTTACTTTGGACTTGGAGATTATTTCCTTTGTTGTAATACCGCAATGTCATCTATAGATTTCCATTACAACAAAGAAGTTTTCGATCGCGTGGCTATCAATATTTTATTACAAAAATGTTCAAAAAAATATTTCGTGAATTTCAATCTTGTAATGTATGTCCTTCCTATTACGCGTCGTTTTATTATATAGATTACTATTTTGTTTTTTACATTTTAAAATTTAAGTTTTATCAGTAGTGTAATTTCTGTTAATCCATTTTCTAGCGCTGGTACGTATAGAGTTGCAGTCGAGAAATCGTGCAATTTGAATAAAATAATTTAATAATTGAATATTAATTCCATTATCTCCTTATATGATACTGTCGTGCAGTTTCAGTATTTTTCATTCTGAGAATGGAGTGAACGAATACGTCATTAATTTTCGTAAATGTAATTTATGATCTCTCAGCGAGAAACGAACATCTCATGACGCGTCCCGTTCTCCATATGTGTTGCAGTGCGCAACGGCTACTCCTGCGTGCCGGTGGCGCTGTCGGAGGGGCTGGACATCAAGCTGAACACGGCGGTGCGCCAGGTGCGGTACGGCCCGCACGGCGTGGAGATTGTGGCCACCAATTCCCGCAACCACAACAACCAAGTCACATACAAAGGTGAGTCAGCCGCTCACCGCCGTCTGCCAACCACCCACCACCGCCCAAAGCTCAACGCCGCCCGCTCAACCCCGCCACCCTTCACCCCCGCCGCCCTTCCTATTCGTCCCCGTCACGCTCCTGTCTCCCTTCGCTTCGCCCCCGCCTTGCTCCCCGCCTCGCCCCGCATCGCCTCTCCCCCGTCTCGTTCCCGCGTCTCTCTCACCACTCGCCCACTACGCCCTCGCCTCCTCTCTGCCTCTTCTTCGCTTCTTTCCCGCCCCGCCAGTTACCTTGTCCCTGCCTCGTCCCCACTTCATTCTCAGTTCTCCCACGCCTTGCTCCCATCTGCTTCTCCACCTCACCTCCCTTTCCCGCACTACAGCCTTGTCTCCTCTTAACCTTTCCCCGATTCGCTCTGACTCTCCTGCGTCTCACTCCCCATCTCTCCTCTCCTCTTTTGTTTGGCCCCCTCCTCCGCCCCTATTCTTCCTCTCGTTTTGCCATGCCTCTCGCCCGTCTCCACCTCGGCCCCTTGTTGATCCCACTGTCTCCCGTTCCCGCCCCGCCTCGCCCTCTGCACTTAATGGTGCGGCCGCGTCACTACTGCCGCAGTCCAGATAACTAGCTCTTAAGTGTTTCTTATTATCACAATCGAGCCAGCTCCACGAGCCGACGAGTATAGTCCGCCAAAGTGAAGAGGATACTCTTGACGCCGAGTTTGCGAACAAGGTGGAGTTTGAGCGTATTCACGAGATGATGGTTCAGTTGTTTGAACGGACGGTCTGAATGGAGAATTTAAGCCAGTCACCAGCCTCTTGACGTCAGCGTAATATTATATTCTTATGTATATTGAATTATTACGTTACATCGAAAGAAAGTGAATTTACCACTGAATATTTTGACGCATTAAAAAGTCTAATAAAAAATATCACTTTGTCATTCTGGAATATAAATAATATGTTATTAGTGCAAAAATGAAAATAATATTCTTCATTTTACTATTTTCAACTTCCATATTTTGGGTTCTCAGCTTTTGATAATTGTTTTGTTGAGTTTCTTCTTTGCCATTGTATCTTTTCTTTCCTTGCCGTCATCTTCAGATTCCACTCTGTTTTATCTGTTTTGTTTCTTTGTTTAATTTTTGTATAATAGCTATTCTTTCTCTTTCGTGAACAAATATTAACATCAGGTCTTGAGAGCGCAACGAAATACTTTGATGCGTTTGAAACATTAACATGAGAACTAACTTGATAAACATTCTAAAAGCTCAAAATGAAATGAATGTGCCGTCGCGGATTCAAGTCTAATTTTGATACATTAATTTATGATATTCCAATACGTTAAGTATTCAGTTTTTTGTCTATTGAGTTAACTTTCCAGCAAAAATATATGTATTTTTCAAAGAAAATCTTCGGCAAGGTGTACCTCTTTCAAGCTTCCCGACTATATCTGTTGCGCATAATGCTGCTATTTCACCCCCTCCCCCTTGTCCAGTATCCGGTTCGGCGATCAAACGTCGTAGTGAGTTGAGAGATAATTGCGTTTGAAAGGCAGCTCGCAGATTCCTCAGGCGGTCGGCGAGTGCCATTAAATATGAGGCGCACTCAATAGTCCATTTGCACCTCTTCCCCTCACTCAATTCTTCTTTGCGTTCTTAAGTAATTTTTATCTGGAACAAACTGCTTATTGATTTCCTTTTAATTTTCACCGTGTTAGTGAAGAAAGAATAATGTTTCACGCATGTGTGTCTGAGGGTTACGTAATGCGTTATTCATGTGGGGTATGAATAATTGAGATGCAAAGCTGTTGCCACGTTGGTGTGTTTCGTCGGTTTATTGTCTAGGAGATGAGTTGAGTCGGTATTATATGCAAATACGCTTCTCACGAATATGAGACGTGGACTTAACTGTTCCGGCTAGTGAGTACAATTGCAGAATTTGATTTCACAAAGGTTAACGTATGCACTTGGACGTGAGCGATGGTTTCATGAGTTATACATGCTTAACGATATAATACGTGAGAGTGAAGGTTTTATTTCGCGAGAATATAATAGATGCAGATATCTTGGAGCCAACATGGTATGTCGATTGATTTAACGAGTTTAATTCTCTCTACTTTGTTCATTATTGTACCAGAGAAGAAAATTTCTTGTAATCTTGATACTACTATAATTGAAATAATGATACACTCTTTCAAAAGTTTGCTCACCGATCTAATCAGTTGTAGCAAGAAATCTCCCTTCGCATTTATAAAAGAGTTTATGTATATTGAATCAGAAATATATGGGAAAAAGATAATCCCTATTACTAGTTGAACTTTTCCAGAATCATCTTGATTGTTCCTTTTCAAGTTTTCCTTTTGAAAGCAAATGTACCTTTTAATTAAATTGGGATGCGGTAATGATATTGATATTTATAGAGTGAATTTATCTTATACTTCATAGGGCACTCATTTTCTGTGTACTACTGGTAAAATATATGCATTTTGTGAAGAACAGAAAAAAACTGATGTTATTTTCTCAATATTATCGTTTGAAAGTTCTTCCTTTCAAGGGTCGTCCCATTGTGTCTCAACATACTCTACACAACACAATACTGGGATCTGCACTTGGTACATCATCCTTATTGAGAAAATAGCGCGAGAGTTGTGATCATGCAAAAAAATTAAAAAAATACGTATATCGTTTGAAGTGACACAGAAGGTACGTTGGATCGTTTTAAAAATACGCGATCAACCAGAGAACAATCTTAAGAGAACTCGTTTAATTCGATGTAGTTAGCGAGGTAACAAGAAAGGTCCTTCATGGTCACGTTGCGGTTTGTTTGATCCAGCCACATACCAATCTCCTCGTCACCCCCATTAGCGCGCGCTCTTAGCCTTCGCCCGCCCGCCCGCCCGCCCGCCGGCCGAGGACGCGATCGCATCGCGCTCCCCGCCCACCGATTCGCCCACCGAAACGCCCTTCCCGCAGCCACCACAAACAACCGACTACACGCGGCCCGTCCTTCATGCACTGGGCCTCTAACACGGTTTGATTTTTCCCACGTGTCTCCTTCCGTCACGTTCGGGTACCACCGCCTTGCCCGATTGTTCCTCCTCTTTTCCCGTCTCTCCGCTTCATCTAATTCTCCCTCTCCCTTTCTCTCCGTCCCACTCAGTTCCTCACCGTATCCGCTTTGAGCCTTTCTCGGCTCACCGGTTTCCACGCCCACCCACTTGTCCGTCCTCCCCCTTCCACAGTCTACAACTTTTACGTTCACGTAGTTGTATGTCTGTCGACTTCCAAGCTGACCTACCCACCCATTTTCACCCCTTCGCAAATGCCCAATATGACATCTACCTACTTCCTCGCACTAACTACCAAGACCATCAACTTCCTCGACTCACTTCTTCGCTCCCTCACCCGTCTGCCTCTCACCCCCACGCAAACCCTCGAATTCCCTTCATTCGCAGGGTTTTTCTTTTGCTTCATTCATCTCGACTCCGTCTCTCCCCTTAGAGCCACGCCCCGCCCGACTGCATCTCTTCCCGGGCCTCGCGCCCGCACAGTAACATTCCGCGGAGGCGACTTCCCCCACCCCTCGGCCGCTTCCGTTCCTTGCAGCGGCTGCAACCACGTTCCGTGGACGTTTTCCTTTCCGACCACGCTGAGACTCGCGAAGGCATCCGACGGACGATCTCGGCGTGCGCAGCCGGCTCAAAATTTCGGCTGGCCCGGCAGACCGCGTAGCCCCGGGGGCGCGGCGTGTCGGAGCGCTGTCGCCTGTCCGCCAGCCCTCCACACATCACGGGCCCGGCCGCCGCGCGCAAACAAAGAGACACGCCGGCGGGCGGGAGGGCGGGGTGGGTGCAGCTTGATGATCCCGCGGGGGGGCGGGGCGGGGCGTGGTGGGGTCGGGGGGAGGGGGCTTGTCGCGGGACGCTGCGCCAATGCGTTTGATGCGTCCGACCGCCGAGACGCGGAATGGTTCCCGGTTTTGAAGGACAAAATTGTTGAGAGCAGTTGAGAGTCCTGGTTGTCAGACAAAGCTTGAACTTTATTGTTTATTGTAATGTGCGTATCTGAACGTCTGCCTACTGGTGGACAACTCGAAACGAATGGTGCAAGAGAAGATACACAGATGTCTCAGAATAAATGTTACAATCTTCTAGGGCACCTAGATGGTTCGAATATGCCCCTTTTTGCTAATGAACATACTATGGGAAATAGCATTTAATGGGAATACATGCATTTTACGTGTCTCGTTTGCCACTGATACGCTCTCCTATGCACGGATTATCGACAGGTACATAAGATCTCCTTGACTGCGGCAAAACGTGACCTATCTATGCATAAATAGTTACCTAAAATTTAGAGGCAAATGTCACTTGTATAAATTCACGCAACTCCGTTTTATGCAATTTATCGCTGTATGTTCAATGAGAACAGATTATCATTTTCTACCCCTCTACATGCCCTATAAATTATAACTATTGTTCTGAAGCATTCTGAATTATTTTGATACGCGGTTTGCTGATGCTATGAACATTGCAAACACAGTATGACAACATAGAATCGTTACGTTATTAAGTCCTAGGCGCAGTAACTGCGATCGTAATACCACTGTATCGGTATATGATGGAAAGTGATACTTCATTTCGAAGTTGTGAGTGTCGATATGCAACGTTACGATTGTTAAAATTGTTTCTGAGAATGAGATTTCATTATCCGTGATAGCCATCAACGGTGTTTCTATAATAGCCGTAGAATATTAACTTTTTCGTCAATAAACGCAATTTTATGAAAGGAATTGAAATTTCCTAATTCACTTATCACCCAATGTATTTCTCGGCTTTTCTAATACCTCGAATATTACAGATTGTACCCGACTCTACTACCATTTTCCGTTTGAGTACTCTGACCTTTATCATGTCATTCCATTTCATTTTGCTTTTGAAACGAGTTCCTACGGCCCATCACTAAAAGAGGAATTAATTCGATTTATATTGCTGGTAGCTCGACGTCATAGACACTGGGAGGGTGACACTGCAAAGTCATCAGACGTCAGCGTGCGATGATATTCAAACTTTCATAGACAGATATCCACGCCTTCGAACAACGAGCGCCTCTGTCATCTGTTCAATACCGGTTGACGTCGCTTATTTGAAATCTGTAGTTACTGCCGTGTGCTCTCCCGCCCTCTGCACCGCCTCACCATCACCATCACCATCTCCACAGTCCGCCACCGCCGCCTCCTCGTCACCGCGGGGTCGTTTGTCGGGAGCGTCTTTTGTTACCTTGTCCCGTCCGTGGACGAGCAGCGCGGACGTTATTTAAATATGCAGGTGCACAATGCAAATGTCGGAACGTCTGCTCGGGCCACGAACAGGGGCTGCGTGCTCGCCCGCGCTGGCCGCTCGCCCGGAGTCCAGGTGGGCGGGGCGGGACGGGGCGGCGGAGCGCAGGGGAGGCCGGGAGGCGGAGGGGAAAAATGGGCGCGGAATGGGAGGTGAAGCGTTTCGGTATGTCTCCTCTACCGTTTAATGTCGCGCGATTAGTTATTTGGGGAGCCGCGGGGCGACGGGGCCTTGTAGGCATCCCAAGCCCCTCGGCGCGGCGCGGTGCGGCGGCTGGACCGCCGCCACAGCGGAACGCTCGGCCTCGGTTTGGACAGTGGTCCAACGCCGACGGAGTTTTGGTAGCCAAAGGTGAAACCAGCCAAGAAGAATATGCAGAACTGACGATTTCGAGATGCCCGTTTTGTTTGACATGTATCATCTGAATTGGGAATAGATTCTGGACAGGGTAAATATGCAACGTCAGTTCTTAGGAAGAAAATTAAGAGGATGTAGGAGGGAATTTTTACGATTCTTAGGAGGAGCTCTGAGGAATAATAGTTGGAAAGCAATGGGACCGACTCGAATTTAAGAATAGTGGCCATCAGGATTAGACGGGAAAGTAAAAGAAATTATTCCCAAGAGAGAGTAGGTTTTATGTACGGCATCCAAGACCCAGCGCTCTGAAGCAGTTGAAACGTTTATCGACAGAGTTACATAGTTTGCAGTACGGCTAAAATCGCTCTTCCATTCCATGTCCTCTTCTCGTAAAGATAATATAGATTATGAGATATAGAATTTATATATATATATATATATATATATATATATATATATATATATATATATATATATATATATATAGAGAGAGAGAGAGAGAGAGAGAGAGAGAGAGAGTACGATGGTAGTACCACTCCACAGATTCAGGGTCTAAATGTCCTTACCTTTAGGCGTGGCACAATGTCACTACTCCAGTACCGAATTCTATCGCACATCGTTACACCAATTTTTAGGACACTCCACAGATTCAGGGTCTAAATGTCCTTACCTTTAGGCGTGGCACAATGTCACTACTCCAGTACCGAATTCTATCGCACATCGTTACACCAATTTTTAGGACATTTGAAATCGGGGCGGGATGGACGGTTCCGCCCACTGCGCCCGGCCGCGGTCCGTCGTCCGCCGCCGCGCCGTCGTCGCCGACAGGTTCTCGTCGATGAGCGGCGTCCATCTTCATTCGCGACCCGCTGCCGCCCGCGCGCCGCTCGCCCCTGCGTCGACGCCGCATAGCTTACTTGGCTCCCCGCTCGCGCGTCCACTAGGACACGTTGGTATTGGCGATGAGGATGCACGCTCTCTCATTAACATGTTTTTTTTGTTGCGTTTCTCGTGCCAAGCCGCAAATGATTTTCTAACATACTCGCATACAATACTCCCTGTAGACATTTTTTAGTCGCCTATTTGTTGCGTTTGTCCCCATCTGCGAAAATCTTACGGCACAGGTAAAATACTGTGTAGTAGTATATCATTCGTATTTGTAGTATGTTTCTACGAATTTCTATGTATTTTCTCTTCAGAGGTTGCTCATTTCCAATGTCATTGCAGCTTGTCTTTTCAGGGATTAAAGCCCAAATGTTTATTTTTATTACCGATGGCAACGTCTTCGTGTTCATGAAGTTGCGCGGTGATTTCAGTGTTCAGCGTCGCCGGTTTCGCCGACATTGTCGAGGCTAAGCCCACAAGAAACATCCAGACGAGTGGTCCGCACATATTTACTGCCACTACCCGCACCTAAAACCTTCAGGGCGTTGTTAATAACGAGGCACTGAACCATCATTTCCGAGAGTACGTGACTGCAAAATTTCGTACCGAGAATTTACAAGCGGGTGTTACATCCGTCTGGATCAAGAAGCGTTTGAGGCGGCCGGGCGGTGTTTCTTGTCCGGGGCCTGCTTGAGACCTGTCCTGGGAAAGCGGCACCTCCCCGCGTGAGGAGAGGGCGATGCGGGGCGTGGAAGGGGGGGGGGGCAGCGTTTTGAAAATGGATAGTGGTGCCTCGCCTGTTTTGCCCTCGCTGAAGCAGCTGCAGGTGCTGCTGTCATAAGCCCCATCCGGCGGTGACGAACGTGTCCGCAGAGCTGCGACGTTCATTGTTTTCCAATTATCCGTTCAATTTATTGACTTTTGCTCTTTAACGATTTATGTCCGTTGTGCGTGGGCTTGCAACGGCGCAGATTGGAGGGAAAAAATTCATTCGCAATTCATTCACGACTTTTCCATTTAATTTTTCTTCCCTTCGTGTCCTTAATAAGTGTAACCGCCGGAAGAAACGCTGCAAAAATACATGAATAATGCTCCGCGATATGCGGTGTGTTAATGCGAAAACGCACGGTTCTCTTGCCTCCTTCAGAATATTATATATTTCATATAAATTTCGAAAAATGGTAAAAAATCCAGAAAATTCGAAAACAAAAGCACGACGCGGCGGGTACACGGCGCGGCGGCGTGTAATAGACTTGAGCCTATAAGAACGCGGCCGCGGGGACGCGTGTTCGGGGGCCGCGGAGCGGGCGGTGCCGGCGGGAACAATGGGCCAGTGTGCCCAGCGTGTTAAGGTTCGGCTCTCGGGAACTGCGTGGACTCTGAGGCAGGATTGGAGGAAATGGCAGAGAGGATGATACGAGGGGAAGTGAGAGTGAAGATTAAGTGAAAAGACGAGATTCGAAACTAGATCGGAAAAGATTAAGAATGACATTGCCTAATATATGAAAATTAAAGAAGTTTTAAGAACGGAAAGATTTGCGAAGGGTCTTAGATGGAATGCATAGAAGTAAAAGTGGTATTAATAGAAACAAAGGAAATAGCTTTAATTAAGAATGTTTGAAGAAGAGAAGGAAGATCAGATGCGAAAAAACCAGGATGATGTTCGAGGTGATGAAATGCAAAGAGTGATTGAAGCACTACCAGAAGGTTATTGAAGTAGTGATTATAAAAATAGAAGGGTGAAGTGTTGTAAAACAGGTGAAAAAATTCAAATATTCTGAGAAAATCGGGATAAGGAATACAAAAGTAAACTGGAAACTCCCAAACTCCGCTGAAAGCAAGACAAAAACAAGGTGGAGAAGGAAAAATATGCCCAGTAACAAGTAACGAGAAACAAACAGGTTTCAAGTAGAAAGCAGGAGACAGAGTGAATGAGAAAGATAACAATGGAAAGCTTTAGGTCAAGGATAACTGAAATATATCGATGAAGCTATATATCCTTTATTCAATTGTGATTCGATGACCCGGCAATGATCAGCCAGTGGTGTTCGCAGAGGACACAGAAAATTAAAGAGTAAGGAAAGAAGAAATAAAATAGGAGTAATTTCATACGCAATTGAAAGACGAAACAGTCATCAGAGCCCCATTCTCAGGTTCTTGCGAAAAATTGGGGCACAGTATGTAAGAAGGTCATGAATGCATAAGAAAAAGGAGAAAGAGTTGAAGAAATAAATGTATAAAGCGTCGAAGAAATACGGAAATAAGGCACGGAGGAATAGCTTGTTTTAAAGAAATGATGAAGCAAGACTGCAATCAGCACCATCTCATTTTCCCCACCCCGAGGCGGCAAGGGAAGAAGTTTCCGAGAACGTATGAAGTAACGCAGTGAAGAAAATGACAACAGAGGAAGACCCGCTGAAGGACCAGTAGCGGACGGACTGGGAATCCTTCTGCGCCGAGGCCCGGCGGGCGAGGAGGTTTTTGCGTTGGGTACCGCGCCGCGGGCCACCTCCGTCTCGTTCTTGCCCACCACGCCCCACCTGCTCAGACCCCCCACCCCACCCCCGCCCTTCCCCGCCCCGCCCCGTCTCGCCCCAGCCCGCAACACCCTACTCCACCCCGCCTCGTCCCGGCATAGACCAACGGCTCCAGCAGCCGCAGTCTGGGATAAATAATTCGATCTGTGCGCGCGCGGCCCCTATTTGGCCCCTCATTTGTCCAGCGCCGCGGAGTTCTCGCCGCGTGATCGGGGTCGCGGCCGGAGGCACCGCACCCCGACCCCTGCATGCCTGCGCCTGCGTTCCCCACGGGACATGCGGACGAACGGCGAGACGCGGCTACTTGTCGCTGGAGAGTACTTGCAGCAGCGGTGCTCGGACGGTGTGCTGAGAAGCGTTTGCGTTCCACAGAGGCATCGGAGAGTACATCCAAAAGTTCGGGAATTTGCGGTGATGGTGTCTTCGTGTCTAGTTGACTGGAAGAAAATATCACACGAAATAATATCACACGTTTTGTATAGAAGTGATACATTTACAATTGTGTGTGCCAAAATTAAGACGTGTGTTTCCTCCTAAAAGCTTTGGTCGTTACGTTAAAACTTTCTATCAGAAGTAATAAAAAGGTTGATGGCAGAAAGAGAAAATTCTCATCTCATTTTTGGTGAAACTCTAGGGATGACTTCAGCTAAAGAAATTCGTAGAAGATATCTTAAGTCTTTTACAAGTATGAAAAATGTGTGGCACAATCTATTCCACTTCAACAAATGTATTTAAAATATTTCCAATGTCGATTAAACGACGATGTTTACAGGGATGCAATCTTTAGCGTTCAGGGCCTGACTCAGAAATGCAAGCCTGTACACACTGCAGAAAAATTGCAAATAAAATCAACTGCGGAATATAGTGTCTATTATCATTAGTATAATTCAAACCGTGGAATTTTTTTGGACAAAAATATCGTATGGAATTTTATTAGACAAAAATATCGTATGCCTTATCAAAAGCGCAGACATAATAGGGCATGTGAAACGTCTTTTGCGAACAATAGAAGGTATATGAGAACTAGGGAGCCAATTGACCAAATAAACATCTTACATTTATTACGAATCGCGCTACGTTCAAGCTGAACTTCCGTTACATGGTATGAGGGTGCGCAAACAGGACTACTCCCATTCGGATCGACAATCATGCTAGTCGAGGCATGGCAAACCTCTGTCTTGTTGCCTTAGTCTCTTCTCATCATATCTAGCCACCCAAAGTGGAGAAGTGTTCATAGTACATAATACGTTGCCGAACAATTATAAAATTACGATTAAAAACTTCACATTTTTAAGCATAACTCCAGATGATTACCAGTTTCAGTATGATGGTTTGTATCTACTATGACAGGATTATTTTTCTGAAACGTGACAACTCCTGCTCAGATCGACAAATACACTGCACACCTCTGGCACACCTCTGTGCAGACCACGCGCGTTGCTAAATTTAGCACTTATCAGTCCTGGATTGGATCGTGAAGGGTGTCATCTTTCCACGCGACACGTGCATTATCGACCAAAGACTTGCTTTTCTTGAAAACTATGCCAATGAAAGCGGTACAGATAGAACGTCATATAATGTAAACTATATTTGTGTATGTTTTCATTCCGTGAATTTTTATCAGGCGGCCCCCTCCCACCAAAATTAAAGACGTTTCTCAGCAAAACGTATCTTGAATGAATCTTCGTATGAAATATTTAATATGAATAAATTATATTCACTATGTTATTGAAAATACCTTAAGAAAGGTATTTTTATATAAAATCTATTATTTATACCCAGTATGATGCCATACACATTCATGTTGACCACTTCCAATTGCCAGTAAATCTTGGGGTCCAAACAGACCCCAGGAATAGCACGTGATGTAAGCAAGCAGATATGGTACGAGGGTGCTGTGCTTGTTGTGCAGGGGACGTGTGCCTGTGCACGCTGCCGCTGGGCGTGCTGAAGCAGTCGACGGGCGCCGGCGCCGCGGGCGCGCCCAACACGGTGCAGTTCTCGCCGCCGCTGCCCGACTGGAAGGTGGCGGCCATCCAGCGCCTGGGCTTCGGCAACCTCAACAAGGTGGTGCTGTGCTTCGAGCGCATCTTCTGGGACCCCAACGCCAACCTCTTCGGCCACGTGGGCAGCACCACCGCCAGCAGAGGTCAGTCAAGCGCTAGCCAGCTGCGGTTGCTCGAAAGCGTCCCTGGCAGTTCTTTCCTATATTTTTAATAACCGCGAAAGGCTACGGATAAATGGAACACAAGTGGGATGTTCTCTGTAGTTTCAAAGCTGCCATATCTGCACTCATGGCGATGATCCAAAAAGTTGTGCACGTTTAATTAATTAGCGTTTCAAAAGTAACCTTGTCAAATAAATCGCCGTTTCATACGGCTAATTTCACCTTTTTCTTTCATGTATTTCTAAATTAACGGTGGGGCTCAAACCTTTGGCATTTGCGGTGAATATAAAACATTCTTGGGTAGGGAATGCAAATTTGGAATACAAATAGTGGAATGATGCCATGTTTCGGCTCATATAAGAAACAAAATATGCCCATAAAATTATTATTTAAAATAATATCCCAAAATTTATATTTGTTTTACTGTTACAGCTCTTTCTGGTCACTTTTAAAATTCCATCTGAATCAATGAGTCATGCGCGTTCTCAGTCATTATTAGTTAATTGCTTAGTGCAGGACTTCTCGAGTGCTGACAATAGGGCCAGACTGCCCATGCCCGGTGACCCGCTGGATATGCTCGCGTGCCATTCCACTTTCACTAGACCAGAGCCGATCTCGCCGAGCGCTTTGTCTCCCATCGGGCTGACCCAATAAGGCTCCATCGTTTACCCGCAGAGAAGCGCTGGACCAGGGCACGCCAAGTAGGCCGTCCATTTGAGTAGCGCTCTGTTCGGGGGCCGCGTACTTGCTAGAACATCCTTCTCAGTGTGTAGTAATTGCAACACACGTCTTCTTTCTGACCGTGTCAACCTTGGTGCGTGCACATCCGACCCGTGCCTCTCCAGAAGCAAGTTTCAGAGCATTCGCTCTTCGCATCCATAAACCATGCCCGTCGCTGGGGCGACAAGAGAGATTTACACCCGCAGCCCTCCCTAAGCGATCCACCGCTCTCCGCTCCCTTTCGCTTTTAGCATTCCACCAGCCAGTCGCCATCGCTTCCGATGGTCAATCTGCCTTTCACCGCCTTCGCCGCCCTGCCCCCTCACTCTTCACGTGTGGCGCAGGAGCTTACTTCCATGTTACACTGGGTCAATCTGAGGGTGTATTAATTGAAGGATGTCCGCTTGTCGTAGTGTCTGAACTCGTATCTGCGTACTTTTATATGTTTGTTTATTGTGATATGCAACATTGTGGGATCTACTGCTTCCGGAGTTTTTCTCATTGGTTTATGTATTTTATTTATTTACTGGTTTACTTAGTTATTCGCTTTCTCCCGTAATTTGTGAGTTAACGTAGATCAGTAGACTTGCATTCCTCTTATTGCATTTGCAGTATTTTTAATTTCTTGATTGATTGTTGCGGCACATAGCTAAAAGAATACCTTTGGAGTTTACTTATAGCTGACTGTTAACATTATCTGAGGTGTCTTCAGTTTCCAAAATGTTTGTTGATGGAAATATGTGCATCTTTTCGTGCGGAATCTAACATTTGGAAACGTCCAGAATTAACTTTTTATAATTTTATATAATGGATTATTTGTTGAGGCATTAGTACATCCGTAATACAAAATTCGCAATGAAACAGGAATTTACATTAGGAAATATTGTAATGAAATATTACTGAAAAACTTTACCACATTTTCAGGAAATCAATAAATGTAGCGCGACTACTATAATAAATATGTTTATCAAATAGTATTAAAGCCAGTGGTGTACTCTCAGATTCTGTTCTGCTTTCGCCGCTTCGGACCGAAATGTCGTTCCATCCCAGTTATTAATGCGCTCCGTACCGCAACCGCTGCCGCCGGCTGAGCGGTGGCGTCCTCGTGTTTCATGGGCGCTGTGGCGTTTTTACTGCTACGGTCAGTCGTCGCGGAGCTACACGGGCATTAGAACCGGTCGGCTGCTGGCCACGGTCAGCTCTCACAGGGCGACTGCCTGCTCTACGCCACTCCCCATCCACCCAGCGCCACCCACTATTCATAGGCGTCGACCTCCACAGCCCAACCCCCTTTGGGGTAGCACGGTCAGCTCTCGCGAGACGGCTGCCACTTGCAGGCTGCTCTCCACCCAGCTACCACTGATTACCCGCCTCCCACAACGATCAAATAGCAACGCCCACTGTTGGACATTCTTATGTGATCTTCGCCATTCACCATTTCCCCACCCACCTACTTTGGACAAGCAGCCCAGCATGAGCTCTAGCCATCCCCAAGGGTCAGATTACAGGGGCAACTGTAAGTATGCACCTCCTTCGTCATCGTCCCCGCCCAATCGTTGCCACCACAACCCCCAACTCCTTCACTCCTGTCACATCATCCACCACCACCACCACCACCACCACCACCACCTACACCACCATCCCCGCCACCACCACCATCACCACGACCACCACCTCCGCCGCCGCCGCCACAAAACCGCCCACCGTTTTACGACGCTGCACGCCCGACGACGCTCTAGGCATGCGACGGTACCAACCTAATGGACCAGCCACGGGTGCAATTGTATGCGCGTATTGTTCGATGCTTGTTTTTTACCATGCACAGCCGGTGCGATATAATTTGATTATAATTTCAAATGCTTCTGCCATATTTTCTTGTCGTCAGTTTTATCCAGTTCGCTTGAAGTCGTGTTGGCTGCCGCGCTCTACCATCAGTCATTGTTAGAGAATGATTACGCACCTGAACATTACGTAAATAGTTGTAAAGAAATGCAAACGCAACCTGTGGCACATGATGTAAAGAAAGAAGAATTTAATCTGCAGAAGAAGAAAAATTCTAAAATATTTATTTTTTAATGGAAGGAATATTTACAGCAATTGTAAATATGATGCATCAATTATTATTTCTATTGTTGGTATGAATCACTCAGAGAATTTAAATTGAAGAAATAACAAAAAAAAGTTTTGTTTTTTGAAAATACATATTGAATTTTGTTGCTGTTAATGGAGGGGGTTGCACATCTAAAGATCTGAGAACAAGGATATGCTAGCGTGGAGACTCATTTAACGATGATCTGCTACATTCAGGTCAGTAGCTAGGTGGTATGAGCATATTTGCGGTGAATCCTGTAGATTAAATATGTCTTGGTGGCAATGCTAGAGTTTAGCCCTGCCCTGCCGTTTCTGCTATATATCTCGGTTTTCGTGTGGATCTCGCAACCTCTTACTGACTAACTCAATGTGCCGCGGACTGTTTGTCCTGTTTGATCATTTCCTGACCCATTAGTTTGATCAGTGACATCGCTTAGTGCATGTGGAACATCTCCGAGTGTGACCACCAAGTGACAGCAATGGATAGATATGATTCAGTAGATTTGAGTAGCTTTAAAAATAAAACTGTCCTCTACCAATTTTTACAAATAAACCAATTTTGACAGTAATGCCCTTTAAAAACTATTGATTACTGCTGATACTTTGTATCAGTTAGGATATGTTTCATTATTTCCATTTATTGTAACTACAAACGTTCATAGCAAGTTTACTATCGTCGCCTGGGACTATTTGCATTTAGAGTTAAATATTAATACAAACGCTGAGAAACACGTAAAACAGTGTTTCCGATTTATGAGAAGCGTAAAATCGTGTGTTATTAAAGCAAATTACGGAATAAGTTCAGTACAACCCAATTGCATTCCACTGGGTTGGCCCTAACTCCTTTTAATTTATCATATTGTTTGAAGAATCTCTTAGACACATAAGTGACGTCAGCGGGTCCGGGGGTCTATCATTTGCGGACGCGCGTATGTGTGTGTGTGTGTTTGTGTGTGTGCGTTCGTGTGTGTGTGTGCGTTCGTGTGTGTGTGTGTGTGTGAAGAGCGCGACGAAAGAGAGCCGCAAAGAAATCGCGCGACCCGCCGTGGACGGCCAGAGGGTGCGATGAAGGGGGAGGCGGGTGGCCAAATAAACGGAGGTTGAAACCCCCGCGGTCAACGAGCGGGATATGTTCACCGCAGGGACACAGGTTGACGCCACGGCCGCGTCTTTTGTTGCGGGTCCACGCTCAGTTGTTAATAGTACCTGGACTGTCAGGGTGAAGTCGTCCGTCTTGCGTGGTATTACAAACCCCAAATGCGGTCGTGCCCGGAAGAATGTTTTAAAATAATTATAAAGAAGTCTGCTAAAGTGCTCGGAAATTGATCTTCACTTTTTAGTCATATCCACATTATAAAACGGAAGATTTAATGTAAATAACTCTCCGTATTTCGAGGTGACTAACGGATCAACGTTTGTAACATCCAAATGTTATGTATACTCTGTGGGAGTGAAGGTAATGGACAGTAACGGGTAGAATATCCCCCGTCCTATGTTGTATACAAGTGCTCCGATAAGGTGTTTTAGAGACGTCTTGAAATTTCGGGTATAGGTTTCGTAAAATGTAAAATTTTATTTAAATTCATTATGCATTATTTTGAACTACTGAATTAATTCACAATGCGACCAATTGTCGAAACATGTCCATAAATATTTCGGGACCGTTACTTGAAAAATATGTTATGTACGATGAAAAAGTACGAAAACATGTGTGTGAAACAAGAAGTCAACTTCAAGAACCCCAATTGCGCAGCCGGAAACAAAATAAGGATTGAACAGTTTCCTAGTAAGCCGAAAGTCTTTTTGTGAGGCCCGCGTACGCTACCGGTCTGCGCATCGCCCGAGCGCAGGTGGCGAGCACAACCTCCGTGCCGTTGGATATACATCGCGCGCGGTGCATCAGCCGAAGGGAACTGCCAAGACCCATTGGCCGGCGGGCGCGCGCGGAGCGTTGCCAACCCCGAGCACGCCTCGACCCGCCCCCTACTGCCCCGCCCCCACGGCCCCGTTGCGTTGCGGCCGCGCCTTTTTGCCCATAAAAGCAGCCCGATCGCGGCCTTCTCACCCTCCGCGCGATCGGCCTTCCCAGAAGTCATAAATTTGTAACACTATTCCGCTGGCCTGCTTTTCTTCCCCCGGCGCGGATATGTTGGAATCCGACGCTTTTCACGGTCGAGCTTAGATGTGTTTTGCTCTGGTGGCGGGCGGGATCGAAGTTACTGCAATGTTGCTGAGATCTGATTCCACTTCAATGTGTCTAATGATTTCACCATAGTTGTTCGTATATGTAAGAAAGGTAAATTGTGTATATATATATGTATATATATATATATGTATATATATATATATATATATATATGTATATATATATGTATATATATATATATATATATATATATATATATATATACTGTAATGAATGAATCATTTGAACATTCTTGTTCAAATAGTTTCCCTTATTTCATTGTATCTCCCAGAAGACTTTTTGTACAAATTTAGGGTTCGTTCAAGCACTAGAATTGGATTCAAAGAAGTTCGAACTTTTAAAAAGTATCTTATCAAAACTTAAGCTCTCATGTGAATCAGTCCCCATTTTCCGTTATATCATATTTCTAATAGCAGTATCATCAATTGTATATGTTTGTAATGAACTAAACCGGAATTAAAAACGGTTTCTGGTCATTTTGAATAATTTTAATTCAGAGTAGAATAGTTTAAGAGTATTATGAGAAGAGTATCTCCCAGGGAATTCGCAATACCATTTCTCGCCTGTCATCTGGTATCGTCCATGGTAGGAAGCTATTGGATAATTCTGGTCCGGCAGTCTTCTGGGACAAAGTGTTTGGCAATATAGCTATATGATTTTTTTCTTAGCGGTGAGACATTGTAGAATCTGCCGAATCTCTGCGAGTTTGCCGACGAGAGCAACGGTCGTGCTTTTTGCGTGTTTGCGAACTGTTGTGATGGTGTATACTTAAAGGATTACTTTCCGCTTTTTGGAAAGAAAAACATTTGAAATCATATGTAATCGACGTATCCATTTCTTAAAGAGTAATTCTTTTCCCTTCTGTCAAGTAGGCCGAGCTTACTGTCCCTTAGTTGTATTCATTCAGTTCCCAACATGTAAATTGCGTACCAGTGTACTTGATAACTATAAGAGAAACACGAGCAGTCTGTCAGTGCATTCGGTTGCTGACGTGTCGCTCTGCGGCGCGCGTGTGCTTGTGCAGGAGAGCTGTTCCTCTTCTGGAACCTCTACCGCGCGCCTGTGCTGCTGGCGCTGGTGGCTGGGGAGGCCGCCGCCATCATGGAAAATGTCAGCGATGACGTCATCGTAGGCCGCTGCATTGCTGTGCTCAAGGGCATCTTTGGTAACAGCGCGGTTCCACAGGTAAGCACTCTTTCATTGCATTTTTTTCAATATTTTCGTTCTTGATACTTGTGGGGAGACGTGGATCGGTCGTGTTCCGGACCCCCATATTTCCGACCCAGCGTTTCTTTGAAGCCTTAAGAGTCCTTGGAATGAATTCAGGGACTCTTTTAAGCAAGTTTGGATCGTGGACGTGCAGCGCCTGGAGGTGACTAACTTTTACTGTGAAATGTGTCTCAGTTAACATAATCGGAATCACACTCTCAGAAGAACCTGGGAGTTTGTTAGGGCGGGATATTGCTTGAGGAATTCACCGTGCCTAGCACCTGCCAGGAACATTTTTCATGCCACAAACGTCTCGTGGCAGACGGAATATTTCCACCCTTCGAATATCCACCGCACCCCAGTCGAGCTTGGACACAAGTTAGTCCCCATAACACCGGGAATGGCTTCTTTTCCATTTTGCTTGTTCTTCAAAACTTTAATTTTGCTTGCTGGTTCAGACTTGAATAGTTCTCAATCCAGTTGGGTAAACGTATTGTAATTACTGAACTCAAAGTATGTTAGTGATCGTTGCCCAAAAATACACTGCTACTGACATAATCGTATCGAATCCATTCAAGTGTCCCACCTGAAAAGAAGCCCAGTGCACTGAAGCGCATTTCCATCCCGTATTAACAGAAACCTTGTCTGTTACATCCAGTATTCTCAGCTGAGAAAACACGCAACCGTCACCCCTTTCCCACACACACGAGCGCGTGGCCCGCAGCTGCCTGCGCCACCTGCTCTCCAGCACCGCGCGCGGGGCTGTGGCTTTGTCCGCGGCGCCCGCGGAGGGCGTGGGCCATCGCCCACGCCCCCTCGCCCCTCGCCCACCCGACGCGACGGCCGCGCGCGCGCATACGAATGAGCCCTTGTCACTGCGCGCGCCTTTCTTTACACCCCGCCCCGCTCCTACGGTGCGCGTCGCGTCGCGTCGCGTCGCGTCGCGTCTCGGGGCCAGGCCGGGCGCACTGGCAGCCGGCGGACCTCCTGCGCCCGCGACTGAATGAGTGGAAAAAAATCTTAACACTTAAATTTAAACACAGGTTAAAAATTAAGCAGTTGAGGTAGGCGTGAGGAAACGGACAGCTCATTATCTGTATGTAGGTTACACTCCGATTTTTACGTAGTGACAGTTCACGATCACGAGCTGGAAAAGGAGGGGCACGTTGACATCCAATCCGGAGCTCCAATACTACAAAAATTAAGTTTAAACGTAGCTTCAGATTGGATGATAGTGTCCTCCTCTCCGTCCAGCTAGAGACCTTGAAGAACCACTATGTAAAAATCGGAGTATGGTTGACATGCTAGCTGTAAGTTAGTGCTAGCTAGCTAAATTAGCAATCCTCCCCCAGCCTCTTTCTGTAAAAGTCCTAGTCCCAGCAAAAGACCTGGTCGTGCTGCAATGCGCGTGCAGGTCTGTGGTGAAGCAAATAAATGACTGCCTCTCCAGGTTCACTGGTGAGGGGAAAGCGAACAAAAAGACCGCTTGTGGCCCACGATGGATGTGGAGTATCCAACCACTTAATAATTAAAATTTGTGATCCAGAAAAGCAATATGGATCCACAAGATTGGAAGGTTTTTAAGTGTAGCTTTTCATCTGAATAACTCTTCTAAGAATAACAAGCATGTTTTTAAAGAAGTATAAGCTTACTAGTTTGGCGCATGCGAACATTCGACATTGTCTAACAAGTAAGAACAGTGGCATAGTGGAATTCAACTTCAAATGGCCGGGTGCTGAAGTGTGCGTGGGGAAACATTGTAATATTGCTAAACGTTTAACCGACAACCTTAGAAACCTGCGATTAAATTGCACTGAATATTTTAAAAAAAAAGTAATTTTATATACAATCTGCACTTTCTAACTTGTTCTGAAGAGGTGGATACCCAGAAGAACTGAATCTCTAAAAATGAAATAGAAGGCCCCATAAGGTATCATTTTGTTGATTATAATACAGGAGTCCCATCAAATAAGGGCCACCCTCATGACTTCAAAACAGTTCACGATATCGAAATGCAGTTTTCATTCAACAATGCAGGATCATGGGACACGTAATATGCCGTAGAGACATTGTTTGAAATATTTTTATTTTTCGAGATATTTAATCATCTTTGATTTTTAAATGAAAGCATTATTTGTCTCACTAGCAGTAGATAGATCGTAAAAAGATGAATGCAATGATGAAACATGTGTTAATATTTTGGTACTATTTGGTGTATAAAATTATATTTTCTGACATTGACTTACAATTAAACGTACAAGATTTCCTGTCGCAGCGCTTGCGACTGTCGCTATTGGGGAAGTTGGCCTTCGCGGCCTCTTTCTCCACTTCCCGCAAGTGCCAGCGCCTCCAAGGCCACCTTCCGTAATGGCGACAGTTGCAAGGACTGTGCAACTCTTGTCAAACCATCTTTACTTTTTGATAATATACGTATTTGATTACACGTAATCTGCTTGTAGGGTCTCATAAAAATCCGATTGACATCGTGAGTGTAGCATGCTAGAAGGAACACACGTACTCGACGCTCCCTTGCCTTCCGTTGCCTATGACATGTCTGTGTGTAAAAAACACTTTGTCATTTTTAATCTCCGCCGTGAGAGGTAAGTTAAGAAACTGGCGTACCGAATCGACACTAGTGGACAATCAGTATTTAGAACATCTGAAGAATCAGATTTGTTCGCCACCCAGTTCGTGCATAATTTCATTTGTTGCTCAATGGTGTAGGATCTTGGCGCCGAATAAAGTGAGAACATAATGCTTGCGACAACATATCTTTGCATTTGCGAAGTTTTTGTTGTAGTGAATCTTTGCTTTCAAAGATTCTAGATTATATTTCTATGAAGCATTATTCAATCTCAATGAAAAGAAAAGAGTTCGCACATGAATGAGATGACTGCGTGAGGGTGAGTGGAAATTTATAATAACTTTAAATTGTTTCACTACACTCTCACGAAAGGTCACTGACCAGTAAACCGGCATTGCTCGAAAAAAAATAATTCGAGTTACTCAGCGAATTTAAACGGCGAGTATGTGTGTGTTCCACTGTGATATGTTGTGTACATTAGCACACCCAGAAGCCATCCTTTAATCACTTCCGTGAGTTTATGGAAGATAAATGTTATTTGATGACACCCAGCATCGCACAAGTTTTACAATTTCTTAGCTCGGAAATGTATTTTTCATAATTTCATTAATTTGGATGTCAGCTTTTAACTACCGTTCGTGTAGCGGATATTAATTAATATTTAATTGACAATTACTTAGGATGATGGTTAACAGTTACAGATATCAATCACTGCATTTTGCCGTTTTGGGCTAATGTAATGAAAAATTCTTTTTTACACAACCTCGTTCTCTCGCAGCTCACTAATGGAGACAAGATACTTCATAGCAGTTTGCGCGATTTTGTGATCAGGGTTTGTTGTATTTGTTGTCGTTGGTGCATTAACTCTTAGATACCGGATTCGTAAAACAGGAGTGATAATCGTTTTAAAGGAAACGAAACTTGAATCTTAAAACTTTCTCTTTAAATGAAGCTTTTGAATATCCATGAAAATTAGAATAGGCAGTGATGTTACGGTGGCTCAGGTATTGTTAACTTTATTTTTATTTATATTTAACTTATTGTCAGTTAAGTTATTATATTTAACTTATTGTCAGAACCTAAACCTTTTCTGCCATATCTGAGATGGATGTGTGATGACTAAAGATATGATTTGAATGTTGATGGAGCCTGGTGGAATGAGGGGCAGGAGATACGAGAAACCTCGAGAAAATTTGCCGGCAACCTGTCTGGTCCACCACAGCTTTCAATGTGGATCATCCTGGATTAGAACTCTGGTAATATGAGCTGGAAGGTGAGCGGTCTGACCACAACACCACGGGCCGTCTCAGAATATAGGCATTAATAACTCATATTTCAAAGCTATAAATCTTACAAACTTCCCTCCAGGAAAAAAACAAGATAGTTTTATTTTCTCCGACCTTCTCCATCACGAAAAAAAGCATTGAAATAGTTTCGAAGTTCGGCATGCTGTGAAAATTGTATTAATCATTAACCCTGCCTGTTATCCTAAAGTACCAATGAAGTTGCAATAATTCAGCCACAATGATGGTGAGCACCTTGTCTAGAAGTTCCACTAGATTGTTTTAAAAATAAAATATACATTATAATTATCTGAACGATTGTTACTGTATATTAATTTATTCCTCCATCTTCCGACAATCGTACGAAGAGCGCGGGAACTTGAGGAGCGAAGGTTCTGTGAAGTCTGAGTGGGTTATTTTGGATGTGATGTTTGTTTGTAGACAAAAGCTTTACATGAAATTTTTAAGTGATAAATTTAAAAAATATCAATAGCATTAACATATCTCATGGAATTATGATAGTGCTCGGTCTCCTAGTTTACCCGTAGCCGCGCAAGTGGTACCAACTTCGAACTACAGGAAACATATTCTGAAAGATTGGACCATTCATTCTGCTACATGTAGAAGATGTGAAACCGGAAGCAAAACTATCTAACACGTGACAACTGGATGTAGCAGCCACACACACACACAGATACAGAAAAAGGCAAGATGAAGTGGCGAAGCAGGTCCGTTAATTATTTGTTATGAAAACGGGCTTACTCACCACTCCCTTGCCGTATTTTAAATGTGTTCCTGAGAACGTGCATGAAAGTGACACTCCACTGCCATCGCTCTCTTAAAACTGACAGACAAGTCGGCGGCAATAGAGCCGATGGAACATACATCGACAGCAGTAGGCTTTCCTGATTGATATACCCAATACCCACAACGTATCGACAAAACATCAAGAGAAGATCCAGAAATATACGTCTCTCACTCTTGAAGTCGGAGCTCGGTGGACCCTCGACAAAGTGAGAACTGTGCCAATAATAACATCAGCCACACGAGTGCTCCCGAAAATGACACTTCCAAAACCAGTAACACTTCACTTTAACACAAGGAACATAGGTAATATACAAAAGGCATATTTTATATATTGTATTTACCTTGAATACATGCCATATTGGTAGGAACTATGTGAATCTCCAATAAAGCAACTGCACACCTCGTCATCATACCTGTGAGTGGTTAACGTATCAACAAGTAAACAACTGTGTAGAGTAAATACATTTTCAATAATAATAATAATAATAATAATAATAATAATAATAATAATAATAATAATAATAATAGTAATAATACATTGTTCTGAATTTTTTTGAATAGTTTCATGTTGAAATAATGTTTTTATGTCCTGTGACATTTGCTTTGTTGGTTTTGCGTGCTTCACGAAGACAGGCGCCCGTATGCAATATGTGTGTGTGTTGTGTTGCAGCCAAAGGAGACGGTGGTGACGCGCTGGCGCGCCGACCCGTGGTCGCGGGGCTCGTACTCCTTCGTGGCCGTGGGCTCGTCCGGCAGCGACTACGACATCCTGGCGGCGCCGGTGTCCCCGCCCTCGCCCGGCGGCTCGCCGCCCGCCCCCGCGCCCGCGCCGCCCGCCCCTGCCGCCGCTGCCACCGGCGCCGCCGCCACTGGCGCGAGCGGCCCCGCGGCGCCCGGCGCGCCCGCCGCGGCCGCCGCCGGCGCCGCCGCCGCCGCCCCGCCCGGCCAGCCGCCGCGCCTCTTCTTCGCAGGTGAGTTGCGGCGCCCCTCCCAGCTTCGGCTCTCTGCGACTGTCTACTATGGAGGAGTATGCGAAATTACTGGGGGAAATGTCAAAATACGAACCTGTTCATTCTGAACTGGTGGTCTTAAGTGTAGTAAAGCAATCGTACTGGCTCACTGTTCGTTCTGAGCCCGTTTGGTGACTAATTTGCTCTGGTTACGTCGCGCCCTACATTTAATGTTCCTCCAATTGTGGATAGAATAGTAGTTTCTGTGTTCTTCACAAGTATACCAAATGTAAGGCGGCGTAGGTAAGGGTGCAAATAATATATCAACGATATTAGTGTTGCATGTTTTTTACTTGCGATTTTAGCAAGTTTTCTGGCCACTTCTTTCGTATTGCGGATGTGCGTCGGGGCCATAGGAGCGCTCCTGGCGGACAGCGAAGGTTAGGCGGTCCAGGAGATAGATATGTGTGTTGACTGGTGACTTATAAGTCTCCGCCTTGTTCATTCAGAACTAATGCAAAATACTAAAACGCTCTTCGCTCTATTGATACCTCCTGTTGACACTATGTGGATTGAGCCAGTACGCCAGCCCCGTGTCACGCAATCAATAATTCTGTGAAAAGGACGTAACCAAATTGTTAATTGAAATTGCGATCGTGAGGTCTCCAGCGGATTTTTTTGTCAGAAAACCGAAAACTACAGTAATTTATCGGTAAATCCGAAATGGTGAAGATGACTACATCGACAACCTTGGCATGTGTTGCTCCGCTAAATGTTTGTCTTTTGTAATTTTGGGGTGAAATGCAATTGCCAGCTATGGATCCCGTAGTATCGTTTTTAACGATGCGTGATAAAACGTGTGGCAGTATGACGTCAACTTTCCCCAAGGGGTACCATCCCCAATTTCAGTACTCAGTTAAAAAGAGTTTGTATGCATGTGCACGAAAAAAAAATTCTGAAAATCAAAGTAGTCGTAGTTCATTCAGAACTTCGTAGTCGAAGTTCATACAGAAATTGACCCAAAGGACGTAGGATTGATGATGCGAAATTTAAACGTTCGACCAAACGGAATATCATTTAAAAATTGATTCTCGTTTGACTCCAAAGTTCCAAGGAGCAAGGGCTTCCAGCAGCGATAAAAAACGCGGGGTCAATGCTGCTTGTTCGAGTTCCGGTAAGGCAAGGTGTTTCAACCTCATGGTTGTAGCGTTCCCACACCAACAAGTAAACCACATGAACAGAACACCTATCCATAATAATTCATCTTTCTCGTCGTCAATTACTCTTCATTTTTCATGGTCAGTAGAAGCAAAGGTAATCCACCCCTATGAACACTTGCCCAGGAGAAGCGAGGACATCAAATCGGAGGTCCTCTCTGACATCCGGCTACAAAGTTGAGCACTCTGCATGTCGAAACGAAAGTGATAATAGGACGCTGTAACATGATCCTAGGGACATTTAAAAATTACCTCGTAATGAGTGAAGTCAATATGGCTGCAGGATATCAATATATATGATGAGTGAAGTCAATATGGCTGCAGGAAGTCAATATGACTGCAAAATTTATCGTCTATAAGCCTCATTGTACGCTTCGTTGTCAGCACGAAGACAATTGAGACATCTCCGTTCTCTACCGGTTGTGAGTTCCGTGTTTACACTGTTGGCAGTAATTGTCGATTCCACAAAGCTCTCGGGTACCTTCTCTTTGCAAGAACGCTTGAGGGTGCGATGGCCGGGTGAACGACCCCCGCACGTCCAAGGCTAAGGAGCTAAGGCTAAGGCAGGCGGCCGCACGCGCATTCCTCCTCTGCCGGCACCCGCGCTGTCTCTGGTCGCGCCCCGCCCCTCGCCGCTCGCCCTTTTCTTCGCCACCGCCGCTCTCTATGCATCGCTGCCCGGCCACTTGCTAATGAAGGTGTCACCGGGTGGCGCTGCCCCCTTCGGACGCGGCGGCGACGCCGTCGACGCCGTCGACGCCCGCGCCCGCCCCTCGCCGTAACGAGCTAGCGCGCAGGCGGAAGGCGCGGCGCGGCGCGGCGGCGGCGAAAGCCCAGTCCATCTGGGCAAAAGTTTTTAAAGCTCGACCAAATGGACGTCTGGTGATATACGTTTCTTTCAGATATACTATATTTTTACTTTCTCCTTGCGAAGTTATGTAATGATGTGCGAAAAAACGGCGAATTTTCAGCAGAAAAACCATTTATTACAGGGCCCTGATAATGAAAAAGTGATAAATTCAATTGCTGAATGTAAAACAAAATTTGCTAACTCGTTGTATATCCAGAATACATGTTTTGTGGGTCCTTGATACCGAAAGGTATTTCAGTGATATTTTAAATTTTTGAGAGTTGTTTATTATTTTACTTGGATATGAAAATGATAGTGGAGTGAACATGCCGAGACCTCTCTTTGTCCTCAACAAATTCATATGAATTGTCCAGGAAACGAGACCGGCCCCGAACAGGGAAGGACGAATGCGCTAGTCATTACGCTACGTTGCCACCTCTCCCCTCACACACAGACATACACATTCACTTTTTTGAAAGATGAACGATAATTTGCTCCCCCTTGGTAATTGGCTTGGAAACGTATTCCCGCTGAGGTTATTGGGGACGTCTCTGAACCACCCTTCGTCCGTCCAGAACCGCGCCGCGCGCAGTGTGCTGGGAGGGGGGCGTGTGCGTCCGCGACGACGTGAATGCCCCGGCGCGCGAGCATCGAGGCGCGGTGGAGGAGGAGGAGGAAGGGCCGCGCGCGAGGCGCCACAAAAGGCCTTATGGATGCGCCGTCGCCCCGCTGAATGCGTCGCGGCCGCTGAAAAATCGCCCCGCGGCCACACTACGCCACCGCGCCCCGCGCCCCCGCGCTCGCCCTCATGCTCGCCCCGCGCCCGCCCGCCCGCGCTGCATCCGGGTCTCGCGGAGTGCGTCGACGCGACCGCCCAACCGCCCGCCCCCCCGCGGTGTACTCCAAGCCCGCACACGCTGCGAGTGCGGTTGGGCTGCTGTCGGACAAAGTCGTTTTGGGGTTTGCTCGAAAATTGCCTTCTTGAGCGCTTTCTAAATGGCTGGAATGCTGCAATTGTAAGTTTGGGGTAATCAGTTAATTGGAAACACTGCCGTATGTGGACCTTTCTCATTTGAAATACATTTAACAATACGGCTTTAAAGAAATATTGGTAAGATAACCGTAAATGCGGAAGTTTTCGTAGTGATAGTTCTTAAAATCAAGGCCGCACAAGATACACTATCCTGATAAGTGTCGCGACTTCCAATCCTTAGCCTCCTTCGGAGGTAAATGGGACATGGCAACGTCTCCTGTGACAAAATCCCATTCTTTAACTGCTTAGCTATTTTTTCCTGATTCGGACATGCCGGTGTATTATGTGAAGTTTGCTTCGTCGACTCGCTGTTTCAATATTTTAGGTGGTATACAAGTTCTTACTGTAGTAGACAGTATGCATGTTTCCTCGGTTGATCCGAAAGGGTAAGGAACTCCAGTTACACGTTATAATCAAGTAAATGAAAATAGTTTATTTTAGTTTATTTCTTTATTTAATATGTTTTTCAAGCCAAAGAAAATGGAAGCAAAAAAACTCAAAACCGCTTCTGCAGCATTGTGAGTAGAAAATAAGATTTTATCAGTGGATTGTAACATAATTCAAAATTGAATTTTTTGACCAACAACTTCTTATTTTTAACAAGATGGGGTGAGGTGATTTTTAAGTAGGCGACAGGGTAAACGATGAGAACGCTTTATGTATTGAATTTTATTCGTATTGAATTTTATTGTCAAATTGGAGTTTGTTAACATTTTAAGCGGATACAAACTACTGAAATTGGAAACTTATCCACAAGAAGTGTTTAATCCTATGTTAGGGATATGAAAATAATTGCGAAACTGGCCTAAGTTTTTTTTTGCTACTCAATAGTTAATCAAGTCTTTATAGCTGTCATAAACAAAATACCGTTTATGTATAAAAACACGAAGAGAGATGTCAATTCCTCTTAAAGTACGAAAAAAACTCCGGATTATTGTCGATTTATCAGAATTGGAATGATCGATTCTTGCGAGTGGTGCGATTTTATCTAATTGAATCAATTGGTAAAGCTGCTAATTTTATCCACATGTTTTCCATTCCCTGAGAAACTTTCAAGCGTTTTAAACGTAAGGCATCATAACTAGTATCCCTGGCCGACATCACTTTATTTCGATTACTTTTGTGAACGCTTATGTGGCCGATATCAATTTTACCGAGGAAATGAAAGTGATGGTCAAGAGTTCTTGAATGAACACAAACGTGACAGAGCATGAAATGGATATTTGCATCTAAATAATCCGCTCCGGTTCGAACCCACACACCCGGGCCGCGAGCAGCAGTGAACTCTCGGGCCAGATAATAACGTGTAAAAACAATCAAGTGGCTATCCTGAATGGTGAGCGTTTTGGGAGTCGCCAGCGTCTTCACTGCAAAGCCTCTGGGAACCACCGCACTCGAGACGGTATCGTCCTGGTCGCTAGCCCTGTCCTGGCAGTCGTCCATCACGAGCGCGCACCGGCAGTCACCTGTTGAATTCACCTCTCCGCTCGGCCCCGCCCCCTCCGCGTGGCTCCGCCGCGCGGGCGCACGCCCGTGACTTATGGCCTGCGACGCACGACGCCGCCGCGCCGCCCGGAGACGTGCGCCGTGACGCCTTTTCACGCTTGTGCGTCGCCCTTGAATAAGCAGAGAATAGGCGCGCGCGGGCCCGTCCTCACGCCCCGACCGTCTCCCCCTTCCCCACCCCCCACCTATTTTTCGTGGGCGGATTGTGTTCTGTGATAGTTTCAGAATCGTGCAGCGCTGAGAAAGAAGTGGAGGGTACTCCTCACTTCATAAATGCGTGGCAGGGTCTCAGTGCCTTTGAGGTCCTGTCTTCTCCGTTCTCTTGTTCTCTGCCCTCTCTTAGCTTTCGCTCGTTATTAAAGAAACTCGGCATCGCTTACATGTGTATGAAGTATGCGTTATGTAGTTGAAGTTGTACTGCAAAAAATGTCACCCATATATCACTTCTGCTCGTGCTGTACTAATGATGTGGGCTTCTATGCCGCCAGTATGAACATTCTTTACTGGTGGCATGGTAATGTACTAATAGAAAATTCCCAGCAATGTATTATTGTATTATGATTAGATAATATATAATCATAATCCATATTATATGGTAAGAGTTGTGCCCAGTTATTTTATCTGAAAATTTAAATTATGTCTACATGCACATCTTCCCCAGTCTGTTGTGACGACTTTCGTGAAAATGTCTTAATTGCCTGAAGTGATTTCCATATAATTTTGTCATATTGATCCCAAATAAATAATTAACGTAAGATATTGTCAATAAAGTTATTATTTTAGAAAGAACCCTTATCAACTACTCAAAATCTCCTCAAATTACATTAACGCTAATTTCCCTCCGAAGTTTTTATTCAATGCATTGCTTCCTATGGATAATAATTGTTATAACTCTTCCGTGAGTGGTATACAGATATTATCGTATGTTAAGCAGGTTGATAACAGTTGTATGCATTATTTTCAATTTTCAAGTTCGTATTTTTATGTTGGTACCAGCAAATTCCTGAGTATCTAAAACAGACCTTGTGTATGTGCAGATTGTAAATACAACTAGTAGGGTGTTCATAGTTTCCTATATAACTTTATGTCTACTCTTACTGTGTGAAGACATTAAACTGTATTCGCATATACTATATTATTCCATCTCACTGCAATGACCATGTTTCTGCAAAGGTGGCTAGTGATAGTTCAATTAAGTCTCAGACGGTGTGACTTTGATAACGGCGCAACGGTTTCAAGTCACTTAGCATTCTAAGTAGCAAGTCGTTGAAGTTGACGACTAAATTAACATTCATTGCGAGCCATCTCAGACTTCATAACTTAGCAACTGCTTGCATGAGTTCGTATGTTGCTAAAGTTGGCTCACACTTTGACTGAGGCTCGAGTTGAGTAATTGCTAGGAGTTTACATCTTGAGTTCTTACATTTTTCTGACTCACGTCTGACACTCACCTTCTATTGTTTTGTTGAGTAACGCTGCATACTATTGTAAAAGAATGCCTCTCGCAAAGTAAAATATTGAATCTGGCGTACAGTGTAGCAGTCTTGTTGCTTTTGTTGCCTTAGTTATGAATTGTAAGAACATTTACAATCAGCCATATGAGTATAAAGTTATTTTAAAGTTGAGTATAATCATATTTATAGAACAATAGCGGTTGTTTCAAGCTTATATCTTCATTACACTCTTCCAATATTCTGTTAATATTTGAAGAGAGAGATAAAAATAAGTTTACTTACGATTTATTTTTGCATGGAAAATTTAACTTCGTTTTGGTCGTTCATATATTTGTAGGAAACAACTTTGGTGAAGTTTAATAAAAAATAAACTTCACTAACTGCATTAAAAAGCACGCTTCAGTGCTAAGAGAATCTGTTCGTATGAATGTCTCCTGAGAGTATTAAACTGATAAGATCGTAGAGTTAAAATAAACATAAAACAACGTAATATTCTCGCCAAAGTCAATATACAATTTCAACTGACGGGATTCATAATCAACAAAAACAAGTCGACATTTATGTGAGTATATCTTGTTGAGCAACTTTCCTTTGGAGGCAAACGGTGGCAAATTTGACGAGCTTCGCGCGTAATTTCGGTGCAAAATGTGGTAGCACAATGTCATTCTCACGTAAAAGCTTGCAGTGTACTTTGATAAAAAAAAAAAACTTACAACGTAACATTGTCATTGGGGGTGTGCAAGTTTCCGTGATATTGTTGCTTTAGAATAATTGTAAGAACTTCATTTAGGATAAGCCACACAATTTAAAGTTTTTGAAAGTAGAGTGCAATCTTATTTATAGAACATGAACGATGTGTATCATTGTGACACAATCTGCTTTCGTTCAATAACGTAACATTGTCATTGGGACGTACAAGGTTCCTTGATATTGTTGATTTAAAACAATTGTAAGAACTTCATTACGGATCAGCCACATAATTTAAAGTTTTTTAAATACATAGTGCAATCTTATTATTAGAACATGAACGATGTGTATCGTTGTGATACAGTCTGCTTTTGTTCCGTTGCCAGGTGAGCACACCATCCGCAACTACCCGGCCACGGTGCACGGGGCGTTCCTGAGCGGGCTGCGCGAGGGCGGTCGCATCTCGGACCAGTTCATCGGCTGCCCCTACGCGCCGCCGCCCTCGGCTGCGGGGCCCCCGCGCGCCCCCGGCGCCGCCGCCCCGGGCGCTCCGCCGGCCCCCGGCGGCCCGCCCGCCGCCCCAGGCGGCCCTCCCGCCGCCCCCGGCGCCCCGCCCGCCCCCGGCGCGCCCGCCGCCCCCGCCGCCGCGCAGCCGGCCGCCTGACGCGGGGCTGCGGCCGCCGCCGCCGCGCCCCCGCCGCCGCCGCCGCCACCCGCCGCCGCAGTCGCCGCGCCCTGAGCCGTCAGGTGAGACAGCGAGCGGCGCCCTCACTTCACTAGCTTTTCAGCTAGGTCGAATTCAGTCACTATCTGGAGGAGAATTCTAGCGGCCGGCTGCTCTGATCGGTAGTTTTCCGTGGTTTCTCCGATCAACACCAGGCAAATGCCGGAGCAGTACCCTAACAAACGGGTCTCGGACCGCGCGCGATCTTTCCTTCCTCTTCCTTGTATCATTTCCGTTTACACACACACTTACACTAACATGCACTACACTACCACATATTTCAGGAGACCGGTCGGGAGCTTAGAGCTTGTCCCGGCTGGGGCAGTTCCCCGCTGGTAGGAGAGTCCAGGTTAAGGGGAAACCCCATTAGCCGACGGTAGGTCGGCGCCGGATCTTGCTATCCAGCGGGGGAAGATCACCGCCATCTCCCGAGAAAAAATGCACTACACTTACGGGACTAATGACCAAAGCCATTGACGCGCCCGGAAACACGAAGAAATCAATCAATCAATTCGGTTTAAACAGCGGCATTTGTAAAAGCGCGCAGGTGGACGGAGAGGGAGACTCGGTCATCCAATCGGAAGATTCGTTACCATTAAAATTTTTGGTTTTGGAACTTCCGATTGGATGACAATGTCCCCGTCTCCTTCCCACTCGTGACCTTGAAGTGCCACTATGTTTAAATCGGAGTATACTTGGCTGTCCGAGTTACGCCGCATCCTAGGCACAGTTTGTAACGTTTCGGCCTCCGTTCTGCGACCTTTCCAGAGAGAAATGCCCTATTCGAAGATACATTTCGCCTTAATGAAGGTAGTAAAATGGCGGCCGAAACGTTGGCCCCGTGAGTATGACACGGCGTCTCTGGAACAGCCATATACGGATAGTTACTGACTCCGGTCGCGGTACGCTCTCATTTCACTTTCTTTCCCTGTCTCCTCCCCATACGTCTTCTTCATTCCTTTTTCCCCTTCCATTCCATTATAGTTTGCTGTATTTTTCATTCTACGACTTCTTTCCTTTTTCCTTCATTACATCTTTATTTCTACCATTCTTATTGTTCTTTTCTTACTGTCTGCTTGCTTCCATTCCTTCTTCTCCTTTAATTCTTCCCTTTCTATTTCCCACCACCTTCGATTTTTTTTACTCTTATTCCCTTTCATTATTTTCCTTTTCTTGAGTTCCCTCGAGCCAGTGAAGTTGCTGGTAAAGCCTTTTTGACGCGCGGTTCTCGAACACGTCATGTTAACATACTTCTTTCTTCCCTATTACTGCCGCGTTTCTTCCTACTTTATTTTTTCGCTCGTATTTTGCTTCTCATTTTCTGTTTTTTCTCTTCCTTTGTGTTTTCAATGATGTATGTTCTTTCAGTAATCGTCGTTATTATCGTAAGCGGTTTCTAGCGAAATGTTTTCCTTTTGTGCATTTGCCCTCCCATTAATATCTTATTTTCTTATTTTTATGTTTCACATATGAATCTATTTGTTGGCTTTAATCTATCATTTGTTACTTTCTTTCTTTCTTTGTATATCCTAAGAAGAAGATTAAAAGCAAAATTGAATATTATCATATAGAAATTTAAAAACAATTCGTACTGTAATATTTAAAGAAAAAAATACTTATTTGCAGAAATGCCAGAGATACTCCATAAGAATGGGAAAAATGTATCACTTGTCAAACAATAACGTAGTTGGATGGATTTAGAAAAATCATTAATATTTAAAATATCATTTGTTTGTGCATAGAAAGTTTAAGAAAGCTTACATATTGCCAGACATAGATTCTTTTGATGCATTGCCAGAGAGTTCAGAAATATTCCTTTTGGACCTTAAATATGATGTGAAACATTCTCAAAATTCATGTACCTCTCTTTGGACTATTGTCAACCAGCAAAATTAAAGATAAAAATAAACACAATTCAATTATTTTTTTCCATTTCCTTAAAGTGTCCTTAATTTTTTATGACTAGTGTGATAATTAATTCTAAGAAAATTTGCTTTCTGAAACTTTTAATTGTTTTTTTGTTTTGTTATTATTAATGTTAAAGAAAACAAATATTAATTTAATGATAATGAATAATTTATGATTTGAAATCTTTTTTCTTTCAATAATGTATCCATTTCCTTAAAGTGTCCTTAATTTTTTATGACTAGTGTGATAATTAATTCTAAGAAAATTTCACTTGTCAGACAATAACGTTGTTGGATGGATTTACAAAAATGATTAATATTTAAAATATCATATGTTTGTGCATAGAAAGTTTAAGAATGCTTACATATTGTCAGACATAGATTCTTTCGATGCATTGCCAGAGAGTTCAGAAATATTCCTTTTGGACCTTATATATGATGTGAAACATTCTCAAAATTCATGTACCTGTCTTTGGACTATTGTCACCCAGCAAAATTAAAGATAAAAATAAACACAATTCCATTATTTTTTCCATTTCCTTAAAGTGTCTTTAATTTTTTATGACTAGTGTGATAATTCTAAGAAAATTTGCTTTCTGAAACTTTTAATTGTTTTTTTGGTTTGTTTTGTTTTTATTAATGTTAAAGAAAACAAATATTAATTTAATAATAATGAATAATTTATGACTTGAAATCTTTTTTCTTTCAAAAATTTATTTTTGTAATATTGTTTGTAGTTATGATAATGTTGATTCAATAATGTATCCTTTGTATTTGGAAATATTTAAGCTAATTTTTCGTTTCAGGTACCAATTTTACAAGAGGTCCCACAACTTCATCAACCTACCATGCCTTCAGTGTCATCAATGTTGTAACAATGTAACGTGTCCAAGTGCAATGAACATGATCTCAGTGAATCTTCACTCATTGTTCATTTCTATCACATTCTAAATACTTCTTGATATTGCCTTCTGAATCAGTACAACCCATAGTATAGAAATAAGTTGATATAAGTAGGAATTTATTTTCCAGATCCATACATAATGATATTTAAGCAGCTAGAATGTGTGTTTGATGATTGTGCAACTGAGTAATTTGTTAATTAATGTATTGCACAGCACTGTTCAAGCACGTTTTGTAGCATTTTTTTATTCCTTAGGACCTCATTTCCAATTTTTTAATATTTCCTCAGTCTCAAGTTTTTTACTATTTTGTTAGCAAATAAGTATTGATCTATAATGATTTTTTGTACCAAGTATGTGATAAGCATTGGTTATGAAAGTGAACCTTAAATTGCAATTTTACATGAATGATTGATTCATGCACACTATCATGAATAATAACATAATTAGTATTGGTTTAGTTAATTGAACTTATCATATTGAATGGTACATGTTGCCTTAGCAACTTTTTAATTTGTAGTGTACCTGTGTTCATGTAGTTTGTGGAAGGGGACTGATATTCCAGTCACATGAATGTGTTCATTTTAATTTTGTTTGCTTGTTTTGTTCTGCTTTAATAAATATTCCATGTGCAGCCAAAAAAGTGTTTTATTATTTATTACCTGAGGCAAAAATAAAATTAATAATGCATTAAGTTTGCACCTTCCTTACTTCACTGTCCTGTCAATTCAATATTATGAAAATAGCTGTGATATTTCATTTTTATTATGTTTTTATTGAAACATTCAAATGTTAAGTATTAAGAAATATGTTATCTGCTACTGTTGTGCACCTACATTTTTTAAAATTTTATCTTATTTAAAGTCACATCAAGAACAGGATTATTAGTGACTGCAACTATACATGATAAACTATATTCAATACAGGATTTAAATTACATAGTGAACATACAATTTAAACAAGTATTAATAGAAATTTACAATTGACAGTCAGATTTATAAATCATTATACACTTTTAATGTTTTACATAATTTTAATATTTTTTCCTGAAAAACACTGGAGAATAAAATTGTTCCAAGATTGTCAGTTTGCACCTACATTGTATAGAAATATTTTACCATTTTCATCTGAGATAATTTTGAAGAGCTGTTGGACCAATAAGAACAGAAAGAAACAGTCAGCATCTTGGCCAACTGAACATTCTTTTGCCAAGATAATGAGCTTTCTCATTCGAAAAAGGCTTGTCGTAACTTTCCATTCCAAATATCCAGGATTTTTATTTCCCAGTAGGGAATGCAGTAAGTAATATGCTGCAAAATTAGAAAATAGTTTTTAAAGACAATATTATATTGTATTAACCCAATAAAAGTTAACACATTTTAAATTAAACTCCTATGAATTATTAAACATGTTATTTATGAAAGCCCCCAAGTTCATGCAACTGTCATTCAGGCGCATTTATTGTGCTTTTTCACTCTTTTTTTCAAATGAATCAATTGTAAAATTGAATTTAAATGCCTTTTTTGAGCATAAAGTTTTCATCATATGAATGCCATAATGAATCTACAATAAAAACATGAAATCTTCAATAAAGAAATGAACACTGATAGCTACATTGAACAAAAGGAAGAATTTAACTATTAATAGCAAAAATTTAACTGAATTTTCCAATAATCGAAGTTGGAAGAAATGAAACTTTTAGAGTAATGTTAAGTCAGAGAAAACTATTTTCAACACATTTTTTCAGGTGCAATATTGTACTATACCTGACTCTACTATACCAATTCTACTAACATACCTGACAAAACACTTTCGATCAAGCGCGGGCCATATATTGCATTTTCTTTGAATACGAACAGCGCAGCGAGTGTTTTCAAATTTCCAGCTATATTAGTTTCATCGGCCACCAGAAGATGTCGTTCTGAAAATCCAATTCTTCTTTTGCCGCATTAGTTCACCGACGGCCGGTGTGTACTGTTTGCACGTAATGTTGTATTTAGCGTTGTGAATTAACTCAAAAGCCACCGCGTGCTACCTGTCTGCAGCCCGTGATACTGGGAGCAAAGCCAACATCGAGCCAGCAATGGGAGAGCAGCGTGTCCTCGCAGTAATTGCTCAGCCTAAGGTACAGTACCTGGTTCTTGTCCGAGTTAATAGCGTAATAAGCTATTATGTTCATGGTCCTTGGAGGTTAATATGTCCACGGCGCAGGCACAATGTTGAATAGTACCGTGGAGCTGAGCGTTATTTAGGCTATACACTGTTTTAGTGCTGCCCTACGATGTCGTTTATGGTAAATTATCTGGCAATTAGATCTGCATACGGATTGTTTTCGTGATATTGTAGCGTAAGACTGCTCGCTATATTTCTTCCATAATCGCGAAGTCCTGGGAGGATGATCTCCTTTGAAATGCCTACAGTGTTGTTGTTTGTGGTCTTTCTGGTTCAGCAGAAAGATAATATTTATTTCGAGATATTTGTACTTTTATTTTAATATAATTAAGTTTTTTTCGGGGTACTACATTCAGTACTATATTAGTAACCACAATGTTCGAGAAATAAATTATTACTAGCCACTTCTACCTTAATGTTGAAAGATATGTCCAGAGGTGTCAAAATATTCAGGCAGGAGCTACTTTCCCGCCAGGGAAGCCCGGCGTTCCTTTGGGCATGGACAACTAACCAAACTCGTGCTCGAAATATCATGTCAGATCGTTGCTTTATACGAAAATATTTTTGTCGATGTTTTCTATCAAACCACCGAGATTTGAATAATATCTATGTACTTTTGTTTATTTTCTTCAATTCTGCGTTGTATAATAGATTTGCCAACGGGTAGGAATATGTTTGAATGGCCAAATCTTTACCTGTTTTCATGTTGTGTTATTTTGTATTAACTTATTTTTGTCGTATATAGCAATAATATGAAATAAGTAATTAACAAGTATGTAGTCTTATCTCCTCTAGTTACACTTATCGTATCTTATAAAATCACTCGGAAGGGCGAAGGGCAGTTTTAAAAGACAAAAATGTGTGTTCCTTGCCTGAACACAGAAAGTTAATACGTTTATTCACTTTTATGTAAACGCTATTACGAAATCAAGACCCTTTCGATTCCAAATGTATAATTTACACTCGATAAGTTCAATGATGGCTCTCGTATTTCATTTTAAGGATAAGTTAATTTCTTTATTAGAGGAAATAGAAATTAACGTCACTAAATTTCCAGCAATATTTATCTACTCTCTCAACTGACTTCTCCAGTCTCTTCAGTGAAGTCCGTCCGTCCCCGTAGCAATTTGTGCAATCCTTTCTATAAACCTCACAGCAGTTTCTCTTGGCGCAGTGTCCGCGACTAGTGAGCTTACCTTACTCGCGACCTTGACGCGACTGAATTCTGCGGCACGGAAGGTATAGAAAACTAAAATTCAGGAAGTTTAAACCAATAATCAAATATAGAATAAGGTAACTGTGTTTACCTTCTAATTACTTTTTACTCCAGAGAACAGTCATTATTCGATCTTGTTTACGACTATTTCTATGGAATCTTCGATTCTTTCCATTATTTCTTGACCGCTTCCAAAGACGCTACCTCTTTGGACACTCATCTCTACATGCCTGTGCGTTTTCGATCTCTCTGAATCGATTGAGTTATGGCGCCGGCGGCGCCTGTGCTGTGACCAAGGCGACACTCGACGAGCGAAAACACGCGTTCTCCCCGTTCTCGCCCCGCCCCTTCCCCGTTCCATCCCCGCCCACTCTCCTGATTCGATGCCGCGTGATACAGTGGGCCCAAATAGCACAGGGCAATATCGCTGGTGCAAAAGAATGGACACATTTCAAAAATCATGGTTGAGTTAAGTAAGAAAAATGTTAATATTTAGTCTATTAACTATTACAACAATTAAAATAGTACTATAAAACATTCTCCTAATAAATGATTCTTTTTGATGTGTCACTGATCTAGCATGGCGATGATCGTTCGTTCCACACATTTCTTTGTCGGTCTGAAATTGACCCATTACCACTATGTAAACTATAATTTGTTTCGGCGTTTCTGGCCGTATAAACGTGAGAATAATTATTTACAAATAAAAATGATTTGCTGTCGACTCGTGATCCCGCGGTATTGGAAAACGGAATATTGGACAGGAGGGTACTCGTTCAAACGATGTGTCCCGTAGTTTGAATATGCGTGGTTGAACTTCCTGCGTTTGTGCAAAGTTTGTGTCAGTGAAGAGAGACGTTTGAAACTTCATGAACACAAATGTATGCACAAAGAAAGGAAGTATGAGAATAACGATGAATAACGATGAGAATACGATGAATATTTGTTGGAATGGCAATAATTTGTATGCGAATGTGCAATTTTCAACTGACATGTTGGATTCTCTTCGGGCTCTTTTAAATGCAATTAGTCAATATGTTATGATTCCTCGATAACTCTGTTGTGTGTTAGTCATTGAATGCTGTGAATTTGCTTTTTGTTCCGTTGTGTTTTGTTTTGTTTCTCAAACTGTACGGCAACAATATGTTAGGACTTAAGCGTTTAAAATAATGTGTTGCGCAGATTCAGGGTTGTTTTACGTTAATTAGGGAGGCCGAAAGCTGGAGCTTTGTCGCCAACTGCTAACGTACGCGTCAACTGCATCAGAAAATGTTAATTAAGACGCCATTTCGTTCCTAGATTCGGTTTGTCGTTCTCTACGTTCTCGTATCTTTGAGTCGATTTCTGCACGTGGGACATGATAAGGGACAAGAGCTCGGATATCAGCAGAGCTTCGTGAAGGAAAATTATTAGGTCTCGAATGCGAAAGCGCGAAGAACATAATTCTCTAGAGTGACTAAGCTCTGTTAAATCTCATGTCGTACACAAACATTTTAATTTTTTAACCAATTTCTATGGACTTTTGCTGTTGTATTAAAAATCCGTACACACATTGAAAGTGACGCAATATTGGCTCCTGGCTTTTACTTTTGGTAGTTGTAATTAATAAATGTGGCTCCAGAGAGCACAGAAGTGGTTTATTAATTTGTATAATTGAGAAAGACTTCAAGTATCACATGTAAGGTTCTAAGTCTCTTCTGATGAATTATAATTTAAATTCCTTGAGATGTTTTAGTAGTGGATTTTAAGAATTTATATTGTCCCCTGACAAATCTAATCAAGTTCATAACTTAGAAAACGAAAGCATTAGTACCCGGAGGAATGACCGACAACAGATAGGAAAATTAGAGATTTCATTGTTCCAGAAAAGAGAAACAGAGTTTCTTATGAAATCATCCATGTTAGTAATTTTCATTGTGCTTGGAAAGTGACAGAAAAACACACAGATCCCGGCCATGTGTGAGGTGTCTATGATTTCGTTCGATACTAAGAAATAATCTAAAAACAATGAATCAGATTCGATTTTAACTGATAAGTGCAAATATTTGATCGTTTTTCACTCATACTCAGCGCGTCACTGCTAACCACTGCAGACGTCATGCCATAGCAAGGCTTCAAGAGGCTGCCTGCTTTTTAATATTGGCTTTTATCGTGTTGTGCGAAGGAAGCCCACTATTTTTTTAAATTCTTGGTATGTAAAGAACTAAAATCTGGGTATCCGTATATACTTTATTATCTTTCAGCAATACTCATGAAGATTATTTTTGTAAAAATATTTAATTTATTGCAATGTTATATGAAAGTATCCAACTTGTTCTTGAACAGTGTACATGCTACATTTTAAAAAGCAATTTGGTGTGATTTTGTTCAGCTGTATATTTGCTGCTCCTGGACAATAGTTTATTTTTATTTATCCGTGGCGTATTTCACATCACTGCTAACAAATTGTGGTCTTTTCAAAGTGTGTCAGTTTCTCTGAGATATTCGTGACCCTGTGATAGGATGAAATCTATTGCAATGGAATTATTTCAACGTATAAAATGAAATATTTCTCCAAGTGATTTTTTGGTATCTCTCCAAATAAAGCGTAGAAGCTAAAAGTAAAGCAAAGCAAAGCAAAGCAAAGCAAAGCAAAGCAAAGCAAAGCAAAGGATAAAAAAGTCTTGAAATATAGGACATATTCGTTTTACGTAATTATATTTTATTGAAACATTATGAATGGAATTAATTGTGAATGGTTTTCATGTGTTGACCTTCTCGTTCGAAAATGATACAATTATTTTTGTACCGTCACATGTAATGTTGCATTTTCTAGACTATCACCCGTAAAATCATTGAATTTTGAGGTCCTAAGCCAATAATTTGTTTTAGCCGCCTGGAATTAAAAATAATATGGCACCTGGTTCAGTGAAACAAACGTGGTCAGAAGGATAACAAATGGTTGCACAAAAGCAAATACGTCATCGCTTTATTTGTGTCTTTGCAGTTTTCGAAAAGTGTGTTCAACGAAATCGAGACCTGCGCGAATTTTGAGCGTCCTTTGCAGAAGCCGAAGAAAACCGCAAGGAAAAACCTTGGAGCTGTTTGTGAGAAAAAAATATAAATTACCTATATTTCAAGCACAAATTACAAACTTAAAAAAAAATACCTTTAGAGATCTATTTTTTAACCAGAGCTCATTAAGGAAATATATCTATATTCAAATTTGTAGTTATGGAAAGTTACCGATTTTTTAACTATTGAAATTTTCAAAAAATCAGATTTCAACGAAAATGCGACCGGCGCTGTTTTTTAAGGGTCCTTTGCTATATCAAAGGAAAAAATGTTTTAACAAAACATTTTGGACCATTTTTGAGAAAACGTTGAAAATATTGAGACTTGTAAAGTTGTAAAGTACCCCTCGTTGAGGGTTGTAAAGTATCCCATAAAATTCGAAATATACGTTTCAAAATTGCAAGGCCTTGAGTATGGGCAGGTCGATCAGGGAATGGAGAAAACCCTAGGAACGGATTGGCGCTTGCATTAACCACAGTCAGATGGAATGACGGACGGACGGACGGACGGACGGACGATTTGCTGTCAACCACTTTTTTAGTACTCCCACTTTTCTCCGCAGCATTAAACTATTTTCTCTTTGCTATGTAAAAATGTAGTACGTCGAGAAAGTAAAAAAGTATTGTTTAAAATTTGTTTAGACATTTTTCATGGGATCGAACGCTAATTTATTTGAAACACATTTATTTTGAATATAGTATATCGAAATTAAATATTTATTGGGTAAATAAATACTATTAGGTTTCATTTGATAGACGGAGCTTTGCTAAGCTATCAGATGTTGCAGGTCATTCAAACGAGAACATTTTCACAAGTGATTGAAATCTGTATTCTCTACAATCCCAAACAATATTTTTGTTTCCGTTCTATAGAAACTAGCGAAAACTATTCATCGAAATAGTTAATTTATCTACGTAATGTATTACAGTATACAGGAATTAATCATTACGATCGAAAGGTTTTATAACGAGGTTGGCTGGGTGATCGTTATGAAAAAAGAAGGTGATGTAATCTGAGTATTAATTGTTAAGTATAAATCGGTAAGTATAAATTGTTTTAGCAATGGAATAAAATTTGCAACAATGAAGATAGTTTGACAGCGGATTTCAATAATGAAAATTTCGACTATTGTCGCTGACGATCTCAATAACGAAATAAACGATATTTTGCGTGGTGGTAATGCGTAAAGTAGTTATGTCCGGTGTTGATGTTATTTTGACCCATTGTGTGTCGCCTCAATCCAATCTGTTTTTGCGGCGACTCTGATACCAGGGCCATGGGGACCTGGCCATTGTTAAACGCGAGCGTGTAACCTCCTTTCGGGCTTTTGTTCCAACTCGTTTTGGTTTTGTCGCATTTTGACGTCCTCGTCTCCCTAAATTTTTCGGAAACACAAAGGGGACGCGGAATGAGTTAGGGAGATTTCGTGTAGATAAATTGTATTCTTAAAAGGACATCTCCGACAGGTAGCAGGATTGAATAGTGTGAAGGAAAAAACAATTAAGATGGCTTGGAATGGTGGTGTCGTTGAAGAAAAACAAAAGACTCGCTCTAGGAACGAACGAAGTCTGCACAGGTGCTCTCAACATCGATGGCCTTGAATTTGTACTAGACCTATTGCCAGTCGTATTGCTCTGAGAATATTGGAAAGTGAGTAATTTAGTTTTTACAGAACACGTTCAAATGTTCCTACTCTCGCAAGTCAGTTCTCAAATACTCGTACATCGCGTTCTCGCATCGTTGCATTTTCTTTAGCGATTGATAGCGAAAGCACATTACAATATTCAGTTCTAAATGCTGCCAGAGATCCTGAGAGGTCCAATGAAGTTGATGCAAATAACATTTTTCAGATTTGTAATTGAACTTTTTCTTCGTAAGGGTAAAGTTTGCATACGTTCATCTCTTTCAATAATGATTTACCACGAATCATAGTTTGGTATTTTGTAATAAATGGAAAGATATTCTTTTTTTTCGTAATGGAATATTTAATTAAACAGCGTTGTTAACAAGTATTTTTATCTTCGAAAATAAAACATGCTTTTCTCAGTCCTATTCAAGATAAATTTGGTGTGTGAAAAGATTTTGGAAACCCACTCATAAAGTCATGTTAATATTTTACTCCAGTAAATTTCATTCAAAAACTGCTCAAGCATTTACTTTGCTTAAGCAGTTATCTCCATGTAAGGCCATTTTTTCATGGAATCGATTGAGTTTGTTGAAACAGTGTAAACATTCCTTTATTTTAGCGGGCACCAAACTAAGCAGCAAACGGCCAGACGCCATTTCGTAGATTGACATTTTTTAAGTGGTCACCTCAAGCGATTTTTAACTGTATTATAATGAGAAATCTACAATTGGTGGATATTATTGTTAATTTAATATCTACCTGCGACGGGACACATTGTGAATTACTTCGAACAGTAACATCGACAGTTGTGTACATCGCGGTGGGATTAATTTCTGATTAACGACAGATGACTGCAAGATGAAGACATAACTTGGGTTGGGTGGGGCTGTTGAGCCTCCTGAAATATATATCTTTATGAAATAACAATGTGATCGCTTCGACCATTTCACAACATTTCAATGATTTGTTAACTCATACTTCCTTTCTGTGAGAGTCTGTTACTGACTTGCGGAGCACGGCCAGAGGGCGAATCCTATATGAAGATCTTCCGCTAACTCCTTCAGACGGTTCTATTGCGAAGTTCCTAAAGGAAGTGAATTGCACGTTCAAGTTTAGTTTGGTGGTTGGATTCTGCGTGAATGTAAATTTAATTTCTTCACTAAAAGAATGAGTGACAAGTCGATCGTATGTTTTGATAGTGTAACACAATTTTGTTGTGCATACATAGCAAATGGATGTTTGGTAAGCAAATCGATGCATTGTAATCACAGTACATCACAGTATTAACAGAACACTATGCAACAGCACAATTCCAAATTTTAAACAAAAAAGTCAAATTTTACGCCATATTTTTATTTGTACACACGAAAAAAAAATGAAATTCCATATGCAAAAAACTCACTTCAATATGTCGTGGAATATTTTTTTGCCCGAAGGATCGCCTGGGACCTTGACTGCGCTCATTTGACTTGAGATCAATACAGGTCATCATGTGGTCTTCAGATTTCAGAAGTTCAAATGACATGAAGGCAATGGGAAATGTTAGTGAAAGTTACGAACGTTCGAGAGAATAAAATTATTAAAAAGCTTCGGTTTTCTATTACGAAACTTTTTAACCTCGGAATGTCACTGTTAGGTTATTCACTCATATAGGCCTGCATATTTAATGGTAAATACTTTTGTAATTAACATCTAATAGCATATGAGATGAAGACATTTTGCACTATATTTTTGTATTGTTCACTTTAGTATAAGTATTTTCCGTCTAAATTTACTTATTTTACTGAAAGGCGCTTCTCAACATGTAATGAAAGTTATTTGACGCATAGGCCGAAATTTTCTACTAATTTAGTACCGTTTGTCAATAACATTATTTTTGTATGTACGTCTGATTTCTTTTTTTATACCCACTTGGCCACTTTCTTGCAGCGAATGTGTTTCTTGCAGCACCCTCCACCCACCATTCGAGGCGCGGTCGCGGAGACCATCCTCCGAGGCCCCTCGTCAGGCCTAAGGCTGCCTTGGGCCGTGGCATCGGTGGGACGTGTAGCTCATGCGCAGGGCCGTTTTCTCTTCCCAGCGAAATCCGCCGGCTGACTCGCAATCTGCAGTTTGTCTCTGTTAGCGCTGTCGTCGCCGCCGCTTGGGCCGCGGTGGCGGCGTAACTTGGGGTTGGGTGCGGCTGTTGAGCCTCCCGGGATTCAACGCTGTTCTCGCCAGTCGACAGCGTGTTGTGGGAACCTAGGAGGAGCGTGGTTTGATCGCGAATAGTATGAATCAAGAGGTTAGACCCTCTCTTAGGGTGATTATTGGCTAAACATTTCAAGGCCAGTTCGATGTTTCAATGTTAGTTTCAATCTCAAATCGCAGAAATTTAGGGAAAATTTGACCTTGGTATCCAAGATTTTTAATTTTCTTTTAACGAGTATAAACAGAAATATAAATTAACCGTTTTTTAGACGATATTTAATTTTCAAAGTTTTCGAAAATGCTCACATCGTGGAGGTTCATAGTTTGCAACTCATGCTGTAATTGTGACAGAAATTCAATATTTGCAACATTATTGAAGAAAAATGCTGTTTCATTTGATGAACATATAGAATACATTTACTTTTTTATATTTTTTTCATGTATTTATTTGCTCGTGAATATGCCATCTTGGACCTCGCAGGACACGCACTTGCACAGGCCCAGTATCATTTTATCACGTTGCAAGTCTTGCATATAACTAATCAGGGGGATCAGCATTAGGCTGAATCCGATTTTTATACCCCAGGGTTTTTAGTCCTGGGGGGATGGAAGATGGAATGATGATGATAATGAAGAGTGAATGGACGGTACACACAAACACACCCATGCCCGACACGGGACTCGAACCCGCGATCCTTCCGTCCGATCACCACGGCACTCCTGCCTTAGCGATCTCGGTTAATCAGACTGGCCTTCATTTATTTTATTTTTATAATTTAAAGTTTCTTCCTTAACCCAACTATTTAAAAACACCATTAAAAATTTTGAAGTGTTTTACCTAGTTTTACCAGTTTGAAAGTGGGACTCTTGTGAGCGTGAAAATTCTGAACAATTAAGTGCAATAGAAACGTCTACTTTCTGGTCTGCTGCAGCTTCTGGCACAGCTTCACCCTCAAGCACGTGCCAATCAGTAGACAATATTGTTATACGTTGGCAGAGCAATATCTCTTCATATCCTACAAGCTGCTGGATATGACTTATGACATCCTTGCCGATTAACTTCAGATAAAACGTATTAAACGGATTCAATTGAGGGCTGAAGGTTACGCGGTATGCGTAGTTTGTTTGTTTGTTTAAATCTGTTGCCAAACTAGCAATTGTGTTCATAAGACGCTGCCCGTAAATTACAAATTTGGAGTATTTTGACTACCCTCTCTCCTCCGTAACGCATCTATAATATTTCACTTTCATCTCTCTTAAATAACAAAACACGTCATTTTTGATTTTTTCGTTGCGATTTTTGAAACTATTTCTGTCACTATATGATGCAGCACAGTATGACATAATGTAATGTTTATGAACATAAATTTCCATTTACCTTTCTAAACATCTATTTTTTTTTATTAAAATTCCCTAAGATAAGTTTTTCTGAGCATTTTTGTCCACCGCTACTTGCCAAGGCATCAAACACATCCATAAATGATATTCGAACCTGTAAATAAAGTGTATCCATAATAATATGATTATTTCATCACTGTTTATTATGTGTTTATGTCAGTAAAGTGTCACATTAGATTTGCATTAGCTTCAGAATATCTGGAGCACTTGGCATCCTTTCTTACTTTCTAATTACTGTGTATCAAACGAGTCTTCGACGTTATGTCTCATTTGCATCGTACAGCTATCACCCTAAAATACATTCACCTACGCAATTATCTCATACAATCTTATGTTATCAGATTACAAAGATGCGTTTTTATGGAACGTCACGAGGTGTCGTATTTGAAGTTTTGTTTGTATTCACCTCACGGCGAAGATATAATTCCGAAGGCTGTGATCGCGTGCCTCGATAAATATTCGTTGTAAAATCGATACCTTTAAAAGAACGCGGGAAATGGGCTCATCGCCACAAGGTGCGTGCCAAGCATTGGCATGAGACTTGTAAGGCTGGATCACTTCCCCCACCTCCTGCCACAAATGGACAGTCCTGCGCTACAATGTTGTCAAATAAGGCGGTGTCCTAAATTCAGAATGTTATAAATGAAGTTGGTGATATGGGAAGAGAAAAATGTAGATTATTGATTACATTAATGCCCACGACTTTTTTATATAAACATTTTAATGGAATTTACAAAGGTTTCAAAAATGAAATGGAACAGGAAATTTTATACGATTGTTTTGCTAGTCCATCCAAAAGGATCGCACATGAAGGGAAGAAAAACTGTATTCTTGTGATTCTTCAAAATAGACGTTAAGGACGTTGAGGCTTGTAACACTTCGAGAAATAAATAATTTTCGTTGTGTTGCTTCGTGGTTGATCATAGAATTTTATTTCGTTGCCCTTAATTCGAAATAATGTGTGGCGTTTTATGGCGGTGTTATCGGGAATGAGTTGACAACGCCCAGAACATACCATTTGTTTTTGTACATCTGAAAAAAGTTTTAGGGAAAGTTGAAGAAATCAAATATAAACATCACAATTCTGAAACTTTAATTACTTTTTTTGTATACCATCATCATAAACGACCCTTTTCGATACCCCGAATCGTGCATAATCCAGTATTTTATCGCACGCTACATGACGTCATCGCCATTATTAAACGCGACATGACGTCATTACACATTCAGCCAATAGTAGCGAGAGAATCGTGGGGAGGTAGAAGAAGACGGAACAGCCGACCACCGTTTTCTCGCACGGATGTCAACAATGCCATCTTGAATTTGATATCCAGAGGACGTTGGATGTCAAGCACCCGAGACGTCAGAAGAAAGTTGTTTCGCGAAATTAAGTTTGATTCTCTTGTAAACTTATAATGCTGTTACACAAAAAAAATAGCGTATGCAACTCGTTTATAATGTTGCTTTATTGCATTCGTACAAATTTGAAAACTCGCTCCTAACGTCGCTCGTTTTCAAAACATGCACTCATGCAATAAAACTTAACATTATAAACTAATTGCATAAACTACTAGTATGCACGCTAGTGATCATTATTTGTACGAAAAGGCAAATTTAAAGTCAATTGTTCTTTTGATTTGAAACCTACAACAGCGTATAAAGAAAACATATACTAACATTGCTTGTATCTTTGCAACGTACTATATTGGCCTTATTGTAGTCTTTTTTTATTGAGATAGAAGCCATCTTTATCAAGCATGTCTCATGTACGTAAACAGCGCCACTGGCCTTCTACGTATAACGCTTAGGATGCAAAGTTAGCCTCGCGCACTGTTTTCGCAAATGAGTAGCTAGGAAGTGATCCCGAGGAGGAGGAGTTGGCATCGTTTCAGAGATATTACTTTGCTAAAGTGGATAGAAATAATCGAAACTAATAAGATGCCTGACAACATTTGTAATGTTGAAAAGTGAGTACTTGGGTGCAAAAATTACCAATTCTTCTACTATGGCGTCTACGCATGTAATATTTAGGGACCAGAAAAGGAGTTAAAAGTCTCGAACAGTCACGAAAGAGAAATCTCAATTCTTAAACATACTCTTTGACGTCAAACTTATTTAATTTGGATCAGTAGGAGTCGCTTACTATATCATAATGTACTTGCATTTAACGAACACATGAATGTCTAATATTGCTTATACCTTTGCAGCCATATTGCCTGCAAACTTTACTTTGAGATCGTGGTGTATAGGAAAGGAGCAACTACTCGATTACGCACGTGTAACTAAGGGAGATGGCATCATTGATGTTGCGCCACATCGTATTTAGAGCAAAAACCAAGTCCAAAACATTGCTGCCTTTTTTCTTCCCTAGCAATCCATCCTTTTTGTTATACTAATGCACGATTAAATTGCAAGGCCTTAATCAGCTGTAACGCAACTTCAACATGTAATCTTTATAATACATGAAGAAATGTACATTGTGTATTCGTTTACCTAAATTCTATATCTTCATACAGACTCAGCCGCTTTCTCAAGAAGTTTTATGTACTTTACAACGGCTGAGTCCATAATACGGATTACTCACACTTTACTCGAGTCGATGCATTATTTTAAAGGGAAGTAATATTGAGGACGACTTCATGAAATTTATTGGGCGTTGTAAAAAAAGGACGAGGATGTTGTTGATTCCATCATCTGGCAACGCCGCTGCGCAAGTAGCCTCCTCACACGACTCCGGGCTCCGCTCGCGCTCTTTGGACTGGCTCTTCGCGGAGGAATCTATTAACGGACCCGTGCGCCGTCGCAGGCTGGTTATATTTTCAGTAAAAATATTCGTTAATAAGGTTTATGGTGATTGCGACGCACCGCCGAAAGGCACAGGGACATAAAGAAGGGGCGGAGTGCCGCCGAATGGCGCACAAGGCAGAGGCAGTCGATGGGTGTGAGTGGGACGTGTTATAGTGAGAGAGCAAGCAGTGCTAACGCGGAAGGTAGAGATTAAAATTAATAATAATAATAATAATAATAATAATAATAATAATAATAATAATAATAATAATAATAATAATAATAATAATAATGTAGCCTAGCCGATCTGATGGCAGAGATCGTAGCAGTAGTGGGGATATTCCTGGGGATAAGGCAGACTTGTGGCGAACATGACGAATTCCTTTCATTCGAACTTCATTCAGTATCTAGAATAATTGGCGTGCCTGAGCATTTATTTCGTCACACAGCTATAGGGACCGAGACTATTGGAATGGAAAACTTTATTTTTGCCTCGACCGGAATCGAACCCGCGATCACAGTACGGAAAGCTTGCACGCACCGAATGAACCACCAGCTCGGCAATAATAATAATAATAATAATAATAATAATAATAATAATAATAATAATAATAATAATAGTAATAATTAATAATAATGTACAGTAATAATGCCTTGTGATCAGATCGTCGTTACTTTATGAAGCAGAGAAATGTCTTCAATTCAAGTGTTAGAAATCAAGATCACCCCGATGCGGAGTGTAAAATCTCAGTTCGTACCGAGAGTCATCAGAGTTCTTGGAATTGTTTCAAAACGTTTATGTAAGAACTTGTCCAAACTACAAGAAGAGAAGTTCCAAAAGATTGTGAATTGTAAGATTTCGCGTCATTGGGAACAGTCCATATTTTGCGCAAAGAATTGCGGAGGAATCCGGTATCTCTAGGTATGTTTCTTAGGAAAGTGGTCGTAACCCGGAGTAGATTTTATATTTAACTGACACAAAACATTTTTAGTCGTGAATGTAGGGGATGATAATAATACTAATTGTTTTTAGAGCCCGGAAGTTCAGATATTAATTTTTATTTTTTTAGGCATGCAAAATAGGCATTCATTATTTTATATGCGTTAATTATTATATTTATAGGCATTAATTATTATATTTATAGGCATTAATTTTTCTTTTTATAGGCATGCAAGAAAACATTTATTTCGGCCTAAGCTGGTGGTAAAAACACAGGAAAAATTAAAAATCACCATTTAAGAGTAATTTATGCAAAAAAAGTAATAATTAAAACTATTCGCATTTTTAATCAACTTTAAAATTTACATTAGCTCTCTCATAGAAGTAAACTACCTTTCTTTTGTAATCTTCATTACACATGACCATCCGGAATGATGCCCACGAATATATTTTACTCACGACGCTGCCTCTACGAAATGCTCTTGTGGATTCCCTTTTTGTTCTTGAAATTATATCAATGAAAATCAATGGCATGAAATGATATCAATGGCAGATTTCGTTCTTCGTAGTTGCGTTTTCGCCAGATGGGAAGAGAGAAAAAGAAGGAACTTAGGGTTTATCATGTACAAACAGCTTTCTCCTCAAAAGGGATCAGAGCCCATTCACAAACATAGAATGTGATGTCCCGTGAGCTAACAAGTCCGTAAACATCAATCAAAAATATTAAAAACCTTTACTGGTATCATCTTCCTTTCCCTTATAGATTTTTAACATATCCTGACACTAGAGACTCCGCCTCCACAGAAAGACAATACACGACCGGGCTTTCATTTGTCCAGGCTTGTAGGTATGTTTCCAGCTTCGTAGAGATAGGTATCAGGAGGGGAAAAAACGAAAATAATGACGAAAAGGGCCGAAAAAGGCACAAATAAGGCAAAATATCAAAAATAGGAATTAAAAACTAAAATAGGCAAAACAGGTAAAATGAAAATGTACTGAAACAACTTCAGAGATTACTTTTGTTAAAAGTCATAAAATTATAATAAAAAGGCGTTTTGCCCAACTTCAGGGCTCTAATAATAATAATAATAATAATAATAATAATAATAATAATAATAATAATAATAATAATAATAATAATAATAAATAATAATGAGATAAATTGCTGGCAAAGTGTGTAAACGCTTCGTAGCTGCGGATAGAAGGAAAGGCAATCCTTAAGTTGCAAAATATGAAACATTGCTGTAAGAGTTATGGAAGATGTAGGTTGTTACGTCAATAAAAGCAAATGCGAATTGAGTGTAGGGCAAATGAGAGAAAAATATAGGAGTAGTAATTTCGGGAGTAGGGAGGAAAATGGGGAATTTATCGAGGAGAGAAGATAGCGGGTGAAAAGTGTACAGAAATAAACCTAAGAGAGCAGAAAAGGAAGTCATACAACTCCGAGTGTGAAGAATGACAGAGAAGGGGGGGGAGAGAAGGTAACGGGATACGGGCAAAAGATAAGTGAGGTAAAGAACTTCAAATAAGAGAGCGAGGAAGAGTTGGAGAAACATCAATCTGATATATTGATGAGAGGAGATATAGGTGTGGGAAACGGTAAGGGGATGCTAGAGAAGAGTAGAGAGTTCGTAAGCAAAGACATACGAGAATCAGAAAAGAGAGACCAAGAGGGGAACTATCCGAGCGCGAGCAAAATGTCGTGAGCGATAAAAGCGAGCGAGAGGATCCGAGGACCGGCAATCGCCTGGATGAGCGGACTCGACTTATGAAGAGACGTTCTGAGCTGTTGTGGGGACAGGTTGTGGCACAGCCAGACTTCCGCTCATCCCGTTATCTGATTAACTCTGGAATGAAACTTGCCTTCTATGTCGTTCAAATATCAACTAAATATTCAGTGTTAGATTGGTTTTGAATTTTGGTTAACTGCGTTCGAAATGAACTCTCTATACATTATCTGACATTACCATTTTATTTGGGGATACTTTCGCTAATGTCTTAGAAAATAAAAATAACTTCTACAAACCTATTCCTCTTATCGCCGTTAATTTACATACATCATGTAGTTTTTTCAGATAATTGAAATTTCATGATCACTGAGGGGTACCAATTAAATATTGTTTTTACTATTCTGTTCGTGTTTTCGAAGTTACGTTGTCTGTGTTGTATCACTACAGAATGTATTTTATGTATGGTTTACTCTATGTCCAGTATATTATTTCTAGTGAGTAGTTTCTGTCAGCCTACCACATTTTCATTTCCTCACGAACTATTTTCTTCGCACGATTTGTAACAAACGATAGTACAGGTGAAAAGGGAGTGTCACGTTCCCTAACGATGTAGCTAGGATACGAGATTGCCTAAGATAAACGCGGGGCGCAAACGTTATGTATGTGGTTTGGGATCTCTTGACTTGGATTCTTTTAGTAAGAACGCGGCACCTCCAGTGTTCATATTTCTTTAAAAAGCTGCGTTGAGAGTTGAGAAATTTTTCGAGAGGTGTACGAAGGACAGTTCAATTAGTGATAAACGTCAAGAGCTACACGTTCAGAAATTATTAAAATTGAAAACACTGAATTTTGCTTTTGAGTTTTAGACATATGAAGCGGTGAACGAAACAACCATTGATGGCTACTACATAGCCTCTTTTTTTCGAAGCAGTTCGTAGTACTCAAAACATTCGAAGTCCTGTCTCAGAAAATTGCACCTCTTGAGATATTATGCTGCAGCTAATTTCTCTGAGAAGCGAACGTGAAAACTAAATGTGAAGTTCGTTTGTAACGATGGAGATTGTGATGTATATGTTAACCAGTGCCCATAAAAGAAATTCCAGGTTGTTTGCTTTTGTAATAAATATCTTCAATACCTTTCATGCGTTTTATGTATTCAAAAATATATACGGAAGAGAAGTTGCAAGGTATCTTGTTGAAGGAAAGATATATTCTTAACGAAACATCAATCACAAATGCAGAATTGAAACAAAGGTATCGATCGAAAATGTTACATTTTATTTTGTGAAATTTCAATAGTTTGCAAGAAGTCATTGAAACGGCTAAATATAATAACGTGGAGTTATAACAAGATATTCGGTTCTGATCTACAAAGAAGGGCCATGGGGAGCAAAACGTTCAAAATTATTGAATCATGTATTTCCGTCTTAAAATGCCTTTTTAGACTGCAGCGCTCAATGAAATTGATTGGGCACAGTTCTTAGTCTTCTGTACGTGAACTGGTAGCCTGGAGGTTGAGCGTATTATATTCATCTGTATATAAAGTAAATTATTACAGAAGAAGAGTGTAATGTAAGTAATATAATGTAAATGAAACCGCAAAGAAATTTAGTGGATTTGAAAAAACTATAAACCGAAGAGCGACTTTTTTCGAGACCTGTCACATTACGGGACAGTACAACTCAAACTGTTTCAAGCATTACATATTTTTAAATCCTAATTTTTTTGTTCTGAAAATTAAAAAAATTAAATGAATAAAAGAAAATACTGTTTTACCATTGAATTCAGTATATTAAGCTCTATCGATACAAAAAGTTTAAATAAACACGTTATTTTGCTTCGAAAGGATTCCAACCTCAATGCTTACGATTCTAATTCGGGTATCTAGACCAGTCGCATAATATTGTATCATGTGGATGCAGATCTAAAATTCTTCATAAACAAGGTACTGTAGATCCAAACATAAATCTACGATTTAATTCATTATTATATGAACATTCTAACATATCGAAAAAAGATATTTCAAGTTCTGAAATTGAGAAATTGACTGCATAAAAAATCTTAAGCTTCAATAGTTACGGTATAGGTCAGTTATAAAATACGAGAAAGGAAAAGAGAAATATGCCTTTTTGTAATTTTAGAAATTTCAGGGATTTTCAAGAAAATAAAACTTGTGCCATTTTCATACGCTGACTTTACACGTATAAAAAATTAAAGAAAAAATGTGGAATGAGTTAAAAAATTGAAAAGTCTTAGTATCATCATGCAAAGTATCCCTAAAAAATTAATGTTTCTTTTCTAATTTTGAGAACCTTGAACGCTGTCAGATCGATCGAGAAATATCTGTTTTGGACAAAATTTCGTAAACAGTCTCAACGTTAGTGTTGTTCACAGACGTATGGACAGAGATATTTTTTTAAAAAGTACAGTTTCCTATATTAAGGACCCTCAGAAGTTTTATTTCCATAAACATTTTCATTTTTAATGGAATTTTTTATGGTCTGTTTTGCAGTTTTGGTAAACTTTCTCTGTATTACAACTAGAACGAAATAAATATTTACATACATCACAAGAGTTTGTTCTATTTATATAAATCAAGACCTTTCACTAAGTCAAATTGGCTTAGATGGCTCAGGGCATCAAATGATGTCAACGCAGTGTCTCTGACCGAAAGGTCCCAAGATTCGAGTTCCAACGGTGGCCGAATTTTCGACACTAATTAGATAGCTAGATCGAGTAGAGTCGCTTTACGGAGAAGAATTCTCGTGGCTGACTGTTCTGATCGATAGTTTCCCGTGGTTTCTCCGATCAACTCCAGGCGAATACCGGAGCACAAACGAACCACAGACTGCGCGCAATCTTCCCTTCTCCTTCCTTGACCAAGCCTCAACCCTTACTTACACACTCACACACACACACACAGAAACACACTTACACACACACACACACTTACACACACACACACACTTACACACACACACTTACACACACACACTTACACACACACACACTTACACACACACACTTACACACACACACTTACACACACACACACTTACACACACACACTTACACACACACACACACACACACACACACACTTACACACACACACACATACACACACACACATACACACACACACTTACACACACACACATACACACACACACACTTACACACACACATACACACACACACTTTACACACACACTTACACACACACTTACACACACACACTTACACACACACCCTTACACACACACACTTACACACACACACACACACACACACACACTTACACACACACACACACACACACACTTACACACACACTCACTTACACACACACTCACTTACACACTCACTCACTACACACTCACTCACACACTCACTACACACACTCACTCCTTACACACTCACTCACTTACACACTCACTCACTTACACACTCACTCCCTTACTCACTACACACTCACTCACTCATACACACACACACTCACTCACTCACTCACTCACTCACACACTCACTCACTCACTCACTCACTCACTCACTTACACACTCACTCACTTACACACTCACTCACTTACACACTCACTCACTTACACACTCACTCACTTACACACTCACTCACTTACACACTCACTTCATGCACTACACTACCATGTCGGGAGACCAGTAACAGGAACGTAGAGCTTGCCCCGGCAGGGGCGGTGTATCGCTCGTGGGAGATACCTTGTTGGAGACATTTCCGGCTAGCCGACGGTAGACCGGCGCTGGATCTCACAATCCAGCGGGGGACGATCACCGCCACCTCCCGCAATAAACATACACTACACTTACGAGACTAATGACTTTATCAGTGGATGCGCCCGGAATCACTAATCAATTTATCAACCAAGGGGTCAATGGCTTTGGGTAGCGGGGGAGGTCAGCGAGGTCGGCGGGGGCGGAGACAGCGACTGAAGCGACCGAGGCCAGGGGTGGGGGAAGGTGGGCGATCGTTGAGCCGTGTGGCTCGTCGATCGTTATTTATTGGCGCATTGTATTAGCATAGCTAATGAACTGACCCCGCGCGTAATTTGTGCTGCTTAGTAATCACTCCCGCGTCTCCCTCGGGGAAAGTTTGCTTGCTTCGTCAGCAGAGGTACCCTGTCCCCGCAGCACGCTCGCCGGCGTGGGACACGTGGACCGCACGTGGCAAGTCCCCTAGCTCACTGTATAGGCTCCGAACTGCCGCCGGTGAGATTGACAATATAAAAGCCTAGGGTATTCTGTTTCAAAATGTACCTTTCTATACATCCAGCTATTATAACTCATTTGCTTGGGCCTCTTCATGCGGACGTATAAAAGGGCTCGATTTTAATCAAACATTCTTTCATGAACCAACTACCACGTTTGTGTCACGTCGGAGAGTAGAAATATCTTGGAGAGGCACGTGTAAAGGATTACATTTTTGCGATAGCCACGAGTTAAATGTTCAAGGTATCTTTGTGGTGCAGTATTGACGTATTTACCAATTAAAGATAGGAAGCGATATTAAAGATGTGACATGAATAAATATTGGGTCATGATATTTCACCTACATGCTCAACTTTAAATTAATGGAAGAGTTTAATTAATGTTGTACAATAAAACAAAATGTGGAGTGTGCTCTCTTAGAGGAATATTGTTTACCATATTAAAAGAACGATGTGCATTGCGTTAATTGCGAATGTCAACAAGAAACTTCTCGTGATTTTAATCCATTTATAGTATTCACATTTTGTACTACAGTTGAAGCATCTCCAAAGGGTAGGTAATTAAAATTGTAGGTTTTACGTTAAAAGAGAGCAAAATAATATTTCATTTTTGAAAGTTCGAACTTTGAGAACGTAATAAGGGGTAGTAGAATAATATTTACAAATGAATAAAGGATACTTTTAGGAGTCACACATACTTTTATACATTGTCACGTAGTAAGCGGAACCAAAATGTTTAAAATAAATACCTAAATATTGCGTGAACGGTTTAAACGGAACTTTCCCATTTGCTCCAATAGTCTTTTTGCTACAGAGTTGTAAACTATTTGGCAAGTACATTATATTTGCGATAAAATAAAATTCGTACCATGTAATTGCAGTGTATTTCAAACTCGGGCGTATACTTAACGCCTAACGGATTGCGCCTTCCAGCGATTAGAGGTCGCGGCTTCGACACCACCATGGAACCTGAAAAATTGATTAAATGTGCATACTTGATGAAGACCACCGGTGATTTTGTGGCCCCAGTTGGAATTGAATTCGCAGGCCGACTGCTTTGATAAGTGGTTTACGAGGTTTTCCTCATCACATCCAGGAGAATGCTGGATCAGCACCTCCTACAGCGGGATACTGGCAGTTCGCGACCTTTCCTTCCTATTCTTATCATCTTCCCCTTTCCCAGACAGGCTATGATGGTGCAGTATTAGCTTTGCCGTTTACTTCTCCTTCTCTCTCTTACTTAGCATTGCAGAACGGGATCTAGTCCTGACGGAGTCAGAGTTTCGACGTTATCTTCATAGCAAAGTCGAATTCAACCTCTGCCTCGAGAACAAATTATAGCACCTTGCAGCTCTACTCTAATAAACGGGCCAAGGAACATGGGCGAAATTTCCTTTCTAATCCTTGTCCCATCCTTCTCTTTCCCCTTCTTCCTCTTTCCCCTCATCCTCGACCCCTTACATATACATACATACTCTCACACACACTCTCACACTCTCTCACACACACTCTCACACACACTCACACTCTCACACACATTCACACACACTCTCTCACACACACACACACTCACACATTCACACACTCTCACACACTCTCACACACACACACACCGAACACTCCCACACATGACGAGAGACTAGTCAGGAGCTTAGAGCTTGTCGCGATAGGGGCGGTGTCCCTTGAAGAGAGATTACTCGTGTATATCTGGAGAGGGAAACCCCGTAAGCCGAAGTGTAGGTCGGCGCCGGTTCTCACGTTCGAGCAGGAAGGAACACCACCTCCCGGGATATAATATGCGCCACACTAACGGGACAATTGACTGCAGTAGTTGAAGCGTCTGGAAACACTAAATAATGTGCTAATCAATCTCCGCATTCCGGACTGAAGGAGTACCGCCAGGGGAAGTACGTCCCAACACACTCTGTCATAACCGACTTACGCAGGCCGGCGGACCTTGCAATTGAGCGAGACTATTGACAAGAAAAAGAAACGTGTCGAAGGGTACTTTAATCCAGAATAAAATTGTTTATTTTGCCAGGAGCAATGCAATACATTATGGTAGATGCAAAGATGAATACCTGCTTTTATTTGTATGTGATATTGAGTTTTTGAAGACACAGGAAGTGCCTCTACCCAATATGCGACGTGTTTCGGTGACGCAAGATTCAAACAGGTTCTAGTAATCACGACTCTCAAAATATGAAGACGACCTTCTCGGCTTTCCCACGTCAAGGAAACAATATTTATTGATATTAGAGAAGAACTTTTGGAAGTAGGAGGAGGTATCCCCGGAAATTTCACAACCAAAATTTCTCAGTCTTAGCATGTAAAATCTTTTGCGTTAATTGAGAATGATGAAGTGAGAAGTAAACGAATAATATACATGTATCAATTGTTTCTTAATTTTCGCGGACGTTCGCGTTATTTTTTCATTCCCTCTAGAAATGAAGTGATTTATTTTTAGAATTTGAAATTCAAATAACGTTCGTATTCGAGCCATGCCTGCTAAGCGTTCTGTATTAACCAGTTCAAAATTGATAAATACTTTTGTAAATAAAGTGTTGCTGACAATAGTAATGCTTTTCTCTATCTACTATTTAAAATGTTGCACGCTTCTGTGACTGGAGTACCAAAATCTACCAAACTGTATTTCATCAATAAAATAATGTGGAATACCTTTTAAAATAACATCTAATCATGTTTTATTCTTATTGTTCCTATTTTGAATTGTGGTGAATCAATATTTATACTATTGTTACCATTATTTATTGATGTCATATGGTTAACATTTTTATTATACGTGTCAAAACACTTTTATTTCCATATTAAAGTAAATTGCCAAGAACAAATAACAAACATATTTATAATAAAATTATTTTTTTACAGACGAGGTATCAGAGGACGAAGTACAATGTAAAAGAAGATAAATTATACAAGTAGTTTTTATCATTTACTTTCTTTTACGTTGTCCTTCTTCATCGGGATACTGATACGTAAATAGTAACATAATGTTACTTATAGTTAACGCGACTTTTATGTAGAGAAAATCACTCCATTATTAATAAATATTTATTATTCTTCGCAATTTGCGCTACGTATAGGCAAATCCTTTGCCTACCTTGGTTCTCTTCTAAAATTATATTATTTAACTATATTGAAACATGTCCACTAACTGCTACAATTATTGGGCAATTCGTCGTAACCTGTTTCCGAATTTCTAATAACATGGGCGCCGGGAAAAAGGTAACGATAATATTTTAACTATTATTACTGTGATAAAAACTGAATATTATTCCGCTAGCTGGGTCGATGGGTCACGTCAGAAATAATCGCTATTATCTATTAATAGCCGATTACCCGATCTGCCATCTATACAGAATGGCGAGGAATCTGAAAACAGAGATTATTTTATCTAGCTACTTATTAGCTTGAATTGGCCAATGAAAATCATTTATCTTTATTTCAAAGAGAAACTTAATGTTTATTTCCTATCAAAATGTAGCAAATTAAAATGTAAAAATTTACAATGAGAAACTTTCTTTAGTCATGACCTGGTTCGAACCTTATACGGCGATTCTGGTCTTCGCGTGCTCTTGATTGATGCTACCTCGAAGAAATGCCTTTCCTTCTTTCTTGAGGCTCCGAAGTCCCGAAGTCCAATTACCACGAATCCTCTTCTCTTCTTTAAAAACGAACACCGCCGATTCACCGCTTCGCACCACTAACAAAATACACTAATAAAATATTAGTTCCAGCTCCACTATATTATGTCTGATGCCCGCTCTCTCCATGTATATATATATATATATATATATATATATATATATATATATATATATATATATATAAATATCAGTGCCTTTTATGATTACACAGCAAAAAATTTCTCAATTCCATCTTCCGTTTATAGCAAGAAAATATGCAAAGTCCGGTATCGTTCGTGAACCGCACACATTTATAAGTTCAAGAATGATTAGAGTTCACTCGCGAAAAATTTCCAAGTCTTATTTTGATGCACAGCAAAATATTCAGAACTCGACACGTTCCACAAATCTTAGAAAGTATCACAAGTTCACTTCTGGTTCTGCCACGAAAATATTCAGAGTCCGAATATGTCCCTCAAGTCCGATTCTTGCTCTACCACACGAAAATATTTCAAAGTCTGAACACGTACTGTAGACCCCCGAAATTTTTACAAGTCCTAACATGCACAAATTAATCTATTCGCGAGCGAACTGCTCACCGTCACGACATGCGACCGAATGAATTTTTTCGTCCCTTTAAAACCCACAATGCCTCGCCTTTCGACAAAATGCCCAAACTTCCGTTTTAATAATCAGTCGACGCTTCTTCAACCAATCCACAAATCTCTTATATTTCCTCCTACTCACGCCGTCACCTCCACGGTCAGATGAATGTTTGTTTATCCTGACAACAACCACGACGTCGTTACTAAGGCGCCATATTGCTTATTATTTGCCCTAACCATTTCGCCCATTTACGACAAATATTCTGTAATAGAACATGTCCCCATATTGGTATGTCACAATATAAAAATCCAATACTAAATAAATAGGTTATTATTATTATTATTATTATTATTATTATTATTATTATTATTATTATTATTATTATTTACCTGAAGAGGAAAAAATGAACGTTGTAATAAAAATTTTATCCATATAACAACAGTATAAATATTGATCAAATAGGATGAATTAGAATAATATGTAGATATCAAAACAATACAGTTATTGAGCGGGCCGTACTGGCGCACAAGTATGCAAAACCTTTCGGACGCAATTTCTCTTCCACGCCCTGTTTCATTTGTTAAGCAATAACGGAAAAGGGAATATTGTTTTCCAGAGTTGTGAAAATCATAGAGTACAGCAATGATGCAAGGAGTAGAACAAATCTTAAAAACTCTTATCTCCTATGAAGATATACAAAAGTTCCTTTGTGTCTTACGGAACCCGGCATGCAAAATGGCATCAAAATCAACGATGGTCGTGGGGCACATTTCCAAAATTACAATTTTGCTTTTTTTACCTCCAGAGCAAATTTTTATTTCAAATGTTCAAAAAATGCACTCTTACTCAAAAAAACTGGACGAGATATCAAATAGTGTGAAAGCCTTTTTTAGAGAACACATCTTTTATTTAAAACAAAGAGGAATCGGACCAGGATTACAAAAGTCATGGGATAAAAATTGTTATATTCCGCCATCTTTAATGGTGTCTCAGAATTATGTCCTTGGAGGCCAACTTCGAAAACCAGGAATGTAGCGAATGAATAATAATAGTTTGTCCAATTCGTTTGTAATGTTATGCTTTATTACATGAGTACATGTTCTGAAAACTAGCCACATTAGGTTTAAAATTTGTACGCATGCAATAAAGCAACATTATAAACAGTTCCATACGCTATTAATTTGTTTAACAGAATTATAAATTTCTAAGAGAATCAAATGTAATTTTGCGATACAACTTTTTGTAACGTCTCGGGTATTTGATATCTGTATGAAAAAACGTAGGTCAACTGTTCCGTTTAACTCTGTCTTCCCACGGTTCGCTCGCTGCGATTGGCTGAATGTGTGATGACGAAATCATTCGAGCCATATAATGCTAATACCTCATCATTTGTGCCCTAAAACGCCCATTAATAAACGATTTCTTGCGACAGAAAAGGTAGTTTTTTGTATACCAGCATTATAAACAACCCCTTTCCATTACCAAATCGTTCATAATATGGCATATTATACGAATCATTACTTCATCGCTACTTCTGCACGAAATATGAGTCATCACTGACATAATGGTTACAATCCCCATTTATCATCAGTTATGGAGTATAAAGAAGACAGTGGTACCATGTAAACAGATTCAGTGTTCGTAGTAAAATTCAATATGTTGTGAAAAAACTTGCACTTTTAAAATCTAATTTATTAACTTATTACTACTTTAAAATTATACGTTGCTTTTATTCGGTAATATTTAACAATAATAATAAAGAACATCCACTTAGTTTTTATGAATATTAATAGTACAATTGGATACGTTTTTCAAAGACACTCTAGAATATGTATTTAATTCCAAAGAGCTTGTTTATTAAAGAATAAATACGTTTCTGCCCTGACCTATATCTTGTTTCAATGTAAATCTTGTTATTCACTGATTCTTAAATGTTATTCAACTACATTTGAAGATCGCCACCCTCCATGACATGTAAGTGCAGTAATATCACAACCATTATCGGTGAGAAACGTCGCGGATGTCCTCTTAAACAAACACACACATTTACACATTGTCTTTAATTTTGAATATGTGCGCCATAATGTAGACGCTTTACATGCTGTGAACTTAATATTTAAATAAGCATACATTATAATAACTACCGTCTTTATTCTAGCATGTGCATTGTAGTAACTTAACCAACCTACTCCGACAGATAGGAAAGAACAACAGACTCGCATACAAAATTTGCAACAATTCGAAGCAGTTGTATATTCCAAGTCCTATCAACAGGAAATCAGAAGATTTTGCCAGAACATTAATATATTTAATAAAATATAAGTGACTTCCTGTACATATTATCATACCAGCCATGATTGGATGTCAAGTTTTGTACTATTATTTTGTACCTCATTTCTATTGTAAACTTTGTGCTATATATATATATATATATATATATATATATATATATATATATATATATATATATATATATATATAATGTAAAATAAAATATGAATATGTAAATACTGAAAAGTCGCTAAGAACCTTTGATTGATGCGACTATAATAAACAAAAAAAAATTGCTTCTTTTCCAACCCTCCAGCATTAATTTTCTGCTTTTGCACCTTCTTTCAAAATTTCTTTTGCACAGAATCTAAAATGTTTGAAACGTAACTTTCAACCTAATTGCAATTTGTAAACAAATTAGCTGCTTAGGTAGCACTTACGTCATAACCTGAATGCGAGGTTACAAATTAACATCCAAATTGACTTCGCTTCCTTAAATCCTTATAATACTGTTATACAAAAAAATAGCGTATGCAATTCATTTATAATGTCCCTTTTTTGCACTCTTAAGACAATATTACCGAACTCACTCCTAACGTCGTTCGTTCGGTAATATTTTCTTATTCCTGAAAAAAAGGACTACATTATAAACTAATTGCATAATATACTGTTACACTACTGGTATACAAACAAATTATTTATAATTTTAAATGAAACTAATATTGATATAACTTGCCTACTTCTGTTTGTCTCGAAAAAATATCTTGAGAATTAAGCCATATTAGTTTATCGAAACATTGGTGTTTGGTCAAGCATATGTACTTGATGCAATGTACATAATATTTAACATTTTAAAAGAGTATTACATAATATTTAACATTTTGTTTCATAATATTTGTCGTTTTAAAAGAATGATAAACTTCGACACTTAATTATTATCTCAAATATTATCTTAACTGGACACACAACCAAATTTACCACTCTTAAAAATCCCGAGAAAAACTGAGTAAAATGCTTACGACGAACTGTTCTCTCTCAAGTTAATCTCTCAACGTGGACTAATTTGTTCTTGATTACGGTAGTAATATCGCCGGAGCAATAAAACGAAGAAAGTTTGAGAAAAAGCTGAAACGAGATTCGCGACACCTGGCCCGGTCCGCATCCTGTGCGTGGTCGACGTAGTGGAAGAGGCAAGGATAGGCCGAGCGAACAGCCTTCTACTGGTATTGATGGCGCAGTTTCCAAATAGCTTCTCCTAATCTTGTGACGAGTTCTCCTTGGTGGCAAGTAATCGATCTCTATTTTCGACTTTTTATGTAATTATTTGTAATTGACTTCGAGTTTTAATTATAATACGCCGCTCGAATAACATATTAGCACGCCATCAAATTGTTTTCATAAGACTTATATTACAGTCCACGCATTGGACTTTTTCTTATTTCCTCTACTCTTGTGCGTATGGACGTAAATATGAATGTTTGGTGATGTTCCCTTAATACTTTTCACTGAAATTGTTCTGTAATAGCACTTTAGTCACTAATTACTTCCATTTAATGTTTTAATCCATAATTAATTGTTCCTAATAACATAGATGTTGATAATTTAACTTATATTCAACGGCTTCTTTAAAATATTTCTATTAATTTGTGTAATTAATTTTTAAAATACAAATCACTTGACGAAAAGAAATCAAAGAGAAATAAAAACACTCGATACAAACGCACTTGGTGATTTACATATAAATCAATGCATGCTCTCACTTCGATGTCATCTATATTCTCGTTAGCAGAGTGTATAACAGAATGATGAACACTTGTTTATGGCAAACACAAAAAATAAAACGCTTTGGCGTCTAGTCAATCGTACATTTACATAATAAAGAGTACTTTTGCTCCCCCGATAGTTGATTAGTTAACTTTGATTAGCAACGCGTTTTTCGAGCAAGTTGTCAACGGAACGTGTAAGATAAACCCCATTAAAATTGACCGTGAGTGCGTGCGTGCGTCGTTGAGTGTGCCGCGCGTAGCAAGAGAGACAGCCGCGCCTACCGTTTAAATTGTGGACTCATTTTCGGAAATCACTTCGGGGCAAACCAACCAGCCGAAGGGACACGATTGATACAGTAGTTGCCTCTTTCAGTAGACGCCGAGTTGCTAATAGTTTATTGTGATTGCCGCTGATATTTATGATACGTGTTGCTCAACAAACGAACGACTTTCTCTCTCTGTCTCTCCCTGTCTCTTCCTGTCTCTTCCTGTCTCTCTCTGTCCCTCTCTCTGTCCCTCTCTCTGTCCCTCTCTCTGTCCCTCTCTCTGTCCCTCTCTGTCCCTCTCTGTCCCTCTCTCTGTCCCTCTCTCTGTCCCTCTCTCTGTCCCTCTCTCTGTCCCTCTCTGTCCCTCTCTGTCTCTCTCTGTCTCTGTCTCTGTCTCTCTCTGTCTCTCTCTGTGTCTCTCTCCGTCTCTCTCCGTCTCTCTCCGTCTCTCTCTGTCTCTCCCTCTGTCTCCTCCCTCATCTCTCCCTCCTGTCTCTCTCCCTCTGTCTCTCTCTGTCTCTCTCTCTGTCTCTCTCTGTCTCTCTCTGTCTCTCTCTGTCTCTCTGTCTCTCTGCCCTTCTCTCTCACTCTCTCTCTCTCTCTCTCTCTCTCTCTCTCTCTCTCTCTCTCTCTCTCTCTCTCTCTCTCTCTCTCTCTCTCTCTCTCTCTCTCTCTCTCTCTCTCTCTCTCTCTCTCTCTGACTCTCTCTCTCTCTGACTCTCTCTCTCTCTCTGACTCTCTCTCTCTGACTCTCTCTCTCTGACTCTCTCTCTCTCTCTCTGACTCTCTCTCTCTCTGAATCTGTCTCACTTTGTCGCATTCTGTGTCGCACGTAAGTAAGATGGGTTCATTGTATGTAAGTCTTGGAACATCATATGGCGTTGGTGAAAGTACAAATATGTATATTATAGCTGTCCATATTGATATTGAAACGGTTAGTGTTGAATACTTTCCCTAATCCGAAAACAACGATGATAGAATATTTAATACGGGGAGATCACAATTATGAAGCTTATAACTCTAAATGCTGCAGATACATACTCTGCTGTTAACTGATTGTAGAGCAACGTACGTTTTTCAGTTATGAAGTGTCTAAAAACAAAGCAAAATGGTTATTTAAGACATATTCTCACAGTGCCTCGCAAACGATATGCGCACTTTTTCATCATTGGAGTTCCGGTCATTTTTTTTATAAACGTCCGTGGTTGGAAGCAAAATGTTGTGGATATGAGATAAAATTATACGGTATGACTACAAGTGAATATATGATATTATGTTAATTTGGTTGAAAACAACACGAACTAACAGAAGAAACGGTTATACTTGGGTTTATGGTCCCTTGCTTGCAGTCCCAGAAATAAATGTAGTATAAATCGTTGGCTTACGGGTGAGAGATGTTGGGTCGGATTGTCACGTCTTGGGAATACTCTAAACGGTAAACAATTGTTAAATTCTTAAAATTTTCTAATTTGCTAGTTTGTGGAATATTTTAACTGTTAACATTTCCTAAAAATGTATTGATTATATTCACGTTTTTAATTTTTTTGACTTTATTTAGCAACCAATAGTTTGACAACAATTTATCATATTATTATTATTATTATTATTATTATTATTATTATTATTATTATTATAAAATACTTGCAAAATCATTTACCTTTATCTCTCAATGTTTTCAATTTCTCGCAGGGCTTGAACTCTTGACTTGATGTGTTCTCGCTTGTATGCTGACGAGATTCCCTCCCTTTCTAGTTTTTCTAGGGGTAATTCAAAAACACGCAAGATATTCTAGCTTCCTCAAAACCCCTTTGAAGTAATTAGCAGAACTTATTAACATTTCACTGTTTTTTTCCTTCTTTTTTTCTCCCGTTCCCGTCATCCCGATTCTTTCCCGATTTCCCATCAAGCACTTCCTCACTTTCACTCCAGTCATCTATGTGAGAACCTGCATTCAAATAGCGTACGTATTTTTCACTGAATGACTTCCTTTATTATATACTATTGTAATATAAATTTTGAAAGTGGTCAGGCGGAAGAGCAGGCTAAATGGCCTGACCCTCCCAATAATAAAGACATTTATTATTTTCTTTAAATACTTTGCATACTGCAGAGTAACGCCAATTCAAGCGACAATACAGGTTACGAGTCACGACTGATTGAAACTGACCAATGAGGAACAATGGAAATATATTGAGAATGATCGGACTATTCTGGTGAGGATGATGACAAACCGACCCCGCCAATAAACACCTCATTATTGCTTTTATTTGCAGTTCAGCGTATTGTATACTATATTTTCGATTTGTCTCCACAGTCCTCTTCGTTATCGTTCTTTCTTTCGATGTCATCGATTTCATCTTCGTTGTCATTGTTTTCTCCATTGTTTACGTTGTTTATTATAGTCTCCGTCGTAATTTTTATCGTTATCATCGCCGTTGTCTTCTTGATCAACGACCACAATTTCATCATTTCGGTCAACATCTTTCTTGGACTGTTATCAGCGTCATTATCATTATCCTATCATCGTCCTTGTCATGCAGACAGAATTACTATCCTATGAGCGTCGTTTTTAAGTTGTTAGTGTTGCCCTTGTCAAGTTTTAGCCCAGGCTGTCATGTTGTCAGCGTCGTTGATGCCATGTTGTCAGCATCCTTGTCACCATGTCAGCGTCGTTATATCGTTATTATCGTCAGCATCCTTGTCGCCATGTCAGGGTCGTTATGTCGTTATCGTCAGCATCCTTGTTGCCATGTCAACGTCGTTGTTATGTCGTTATTATCGCAGGCATCCTTGTCGCCATGTCAACGTCGTTATGCCGTTATTATCGTCAGCATCCTCGTTGCCATGTCAACGTCGTTATGCCGTTATTACCGTCAGCATCCTTGTTGCCATGTCAACGTCGTTATGACATTATGTCAGCATCCTTGTCGCCATATCACCGTTGTTATCGCCAGCAACCTTGACGACGTGTTAGCGTGGATATGTCGTAATGGTCAGCATCGTCGTCACCAATGCCGTCGTCAATCCTCGCCGATGGCGCGAAGCGTCTGTGACACATCGCCATTGTCATTGCCTTTGGTTTCGTCTGCGACCGCAGTCCCAGAGGCAGCGCCATGGCGGCGGCGGCGATTTCGTCGTCCTCAACGATGACGACGACGACGACGACGACGACGATTTGGAAGGGCGCGGTCGCGTAATCAGCTCGGCGGCGGCGGCGCGCAGTTAATATGCATACGCGGTGCGCTGCCATCCATCAGCCCCCGCGCCGCGCCGTCCGGCCTCCTCGCCGCTCGCCTGCGCGCGTGGGCCGCCGCCTGTCGCCGGGCAAGCACACGGCGGGTTGCGTTCGCTTCGCGCGAAGGAGACGACACGTGCGCCAGGAAGACCGTGTCCTATGAGGGGAAGAAACGGTTGAGTGCTTCATCCCTTGCGTAACTGTTGCAGCTAATTTTTGTGTATCCCACTATTTGCTTCTGAATTTTCGAAACGATCGTTGTGGCTGTTTATTAGTTGTTTGTGTTTGTGTGTGTTTGTTTGTGTTTCTGTGTGTTTGTTTGTGTTTCTGTGTGTTTGTTTGTGTTTCTGTGTGTTTGTTTGTGTTTCTGTGTGTTTGTTTGTGTTTCTCTGTGTTTGTTTGTGTTTGTGTGTGTGTTTGAGTGTGTGTTTGTGTGTGCGTGTTTGTGTGTGCGTGTTTGTGTGTGCGTGTTTGTGTGTGTGTTTGTGTGTGTGTGTGTGTTTGTGTGTGTGTTTGTGTGTTTGTGTTTGTGTGTGTGTTTTGTGTTTCTTGTGTGTGTGCTTGTGTTTTTTGTGTGTAGTGCCTGTGTGTGTGTTTGTGTGTGTGTGTTTGTGTGTGTTTGTGTGTGTGTGTTTGTGTGTGTGTGTGTTTGTGTGTGTGTGCTTGTGTACTTGTGTTTGTGTGTGTGTGTGTTTGTGTGTGTGTATGTTTGTGTGTATGTGTGTTTGTATGTGTGTGTGTTTGTGTGTGTAGTTTGTTTGTGTGTGTGTGTTGTTGTGTGTGTGTGTTTGTTTGTGTGCTGTGTGTGTGTGTGTTTGTGTGTGGTGTGTGTGTGTGTGTTTGTGTGTGTGTGTTTGTGTGTGTGTGTTTGTGTGAGAGGAACCAGAGAGAGGGAGACAGACAGACAGACAGACAGATTCGGATAACTTTCATTCCATCTCTTTGTCTGCTTTTCTGTGCGAGTAGCGCTCGATCTTCGCACACGAAGAAACTTCTTTGGTGTGAATCTAGAGTATCAAGCATCATTTGAAAGAATTCACAAAAAGTTAATAGTAATAAAACATTCCTTAAATATTACTACTTGAGTGACAATTGAAATCTCGGTAATCGGATTCAAGGTAAGAATAATTTTAACCGAGTTTTAAACGAGTGGATCATGAACTGAATTTTCTAATGCCTGGAAAAAAAGAATAATGTAGCAAGTAGAGCTAAATACCATCTGAAATAATTAAAGATTTGATAATTTCAGAATAATACTAAATATACTGCAAAAATGACTAATTTGCATAATGTTAGCGGTTTGGAATTGCTAACACCGTGTAATAATTTATGAAAACAACTTTTTAAGAATCATTCGAAAAGAAGATCGTTATTTCACAACCTTAATAAACTAAATTGCGAAAGACATTACACTAAACAAATATTTGAAAAACTAATAGACGTCGTTTAAAGATCTTTGAATAAATTATGTATATTTAATTCAATCAGTGTTGCTGTTGCATATTTTATGTATATTACATTTTGCAGAAGTGTACTATATCATTCGAAGTTTTTTTTTCAAGCCAATTTTATTTGAATAGCGTGCAGAGTTTATATTCTCAATGTATCCACTAACATTACGGCTCAAAATGTTGGAAAAAAATGTTTATTCTCATCTTACTCCTTAAAGCACAGCAATGCAGTGGGCACAGCAATGCTAAACATAAATTTGTTTGTAGTAACCGCACTGCATCAGTAATTATATAGCCATTGTCTGTCTCTGTCACAGTCCCCACCGACTGTGCTTGTTCTCTTCCCACCTCTACCACCTTCCCTACCCTGATGCCCGCCACACGCATCTCTCCGCCCCCCCGCCCCCCCCCGCGCCACCCCGTGGGCCCCACCCCCGCACCCCCGCGCCACCTCTTCGACACCTCCTTCCCCCGCACCCCCTTTTCCGCCTCACCTCCGCATCCGTTTTTCACCCCGAGTCAGTCCTTGCCACCAGGCCCGCCCCCGTTCTGTCCCCTCGCCTGTCCCCGGTCTCGCGGTCACATTCGCGCCCATACCCACATTCACCCCTGCCCTCGCTCCTCCCCATAATGAATTGTCAAGAATTTTAAATTTATTTTTAATTGCTGATTTATAGTTATTTATAATGGACAAAATTGGATATAGAATGATTTTCGTTGCTGTTAAAAATTAGTAAAAACTGCCTTTGTGAATATCGCAATCAATCTTTTGAGTGAAGGAAGCTGAAGACACATGAGCTCCTGTCCCTTAAGTATGCACCCCACAGTATCCCACTGCCTCCGCACAGTATGGTAAGTTATCAACTTCAAGAGCGGTTGAGTAAGAGCGGTCGTAAGAGACTAATTTTCGCATGTTTCAAAATACCCCAGTTGATGTGGAGGACAAACGGCTTTTCGGTTTAATTCAGTTTTGTAGGCAAGATATGTCGGCTTTGCGTCATCGTCCATGACGAACTTTGTGTATTTTGCCAATGAATGATACTTTTAAATGGTACTCATGGCTGCTGATAAGTTGTAGAAATCTTAATGTGTTATACATTAACAATATTCTGTGGTATTCCCGACACGCTCTTCCATAATTCTTTTAAAATCTCTTTAATCAAAAGTGTTAACTTTATTTATATTTAAGTGATTAACGTTCATATGTTGTCAGAGTGTGGTGGATCCAGTTCTTTAAATGTATTTCTGCCGGATAAATGAACTTGTCAATAACTTACTGCAACGCACGTGTGCAATTTATTTAATGTTCATATAAGTAAGTAACATAATGATGTATAATGTTTAATCTATTTTCTCTCAACATGTATATGATAAATTATTATTTATATTCCATTAAAAAGACCTAAGGTAGGTATTCTTAAATATTTTATATAAAAAACATTCGTGTAATCATTAAGATCACGTAAGTCATACAAAATAATTTAATGACAACTTTGAACTAATAAAACGTTACAATTTCTTTTAAGGATCGTGTAAAATCCGTGAGATCTCATATTATATTCTGCAACTTCTGATCAAGTTGTCAACCCAATCAGTCTTCGTTTATCAACCTCTATTAAAGTTATGACATTTTATTAATAAGAAAACAACGTATTAACTCTTATTGTTGTTGTAGAATAATAAAACCTGGCCCTATTTGTACATATTCATGGACAAATTTGAAGTACATTTTCACTCAAAACTTTCGATTTTTCGAAAAAATTAACAAGACATTGTTTATAGCTCTTGTACTCGCAAATGAATTAAATTAAAATACGTCATTATAATATTGTTTTGTAATAAGGGTTTTATATATGCATACATTTATACATTCATTCATACATACATACATACATACATACATACATACATACATACATACATACATACATACATACATACATACATATATTCAGTGCGCACCAAATTAATAATTAATTTAATAAACACAGTCATATATTTATAATATAATATAATAATATATTCCCGAGTTCCCTTTCTCGTTCTATCCACATTCAAGTGGCTTTCAATCATTTGCCTTCTTCCATTCAGCGACAAATGCAGGTAGCATCGAATCGCCCACGTGAGCAAGCGGTATTACATAACGAAATTGGTTTCAATGAAATCATGACAAACTCATCTCCATCTCTAACATGGCAGACCAGTCTGTCTGAACTTCAGTTTTTTTCTTAAAATGTTGCTCGATTATCATAATGCATGTTTAATAATGCAGAATATATTTTTCTTATTAGGTTTCTTGTTCGCGGCAAGGAGGATTGGTTTTTAGATTGTACATGAAGGGATCATCTGAACTGATCTGAGAGATAACGAATGTAGTGGAGGTGGCTGAAAAGTTAAGTTATCAAGAGACAGTGTATTTTTTTTTCGTGAATCCAGTCTTTAGGATTTGCATAGCTCTCTTACAGTAATTTCAGAGAAGTTTTCGAAAAACTACAAAAAGACTATGCAGAGGAGCATAATAAAGAGGATGTCTATAAATTGCATGTCGAGGATGTTTTGTTCAGTTAGCACTCGTTTCGTTTTTACTTGCAGCAAGCGCTCATAGAGTGCGCCACTAACACTGCGTATATTTGATGCATTTCGAATTTTCCAAGTATATAAGTTAATGCTTTCTAGTGTAAAAAAACTTCTTTTTAGTAGACTGATTTTAAAAGTTGTCAGGTATTCCCGAATGTATTGTCTTTTGGGCTACTGTAGTAGCTGAATCTCATCAACTCTACGCGGTATTAAACGCCAAGTTCCAGGAACGATCTCTACCGGAGGAAAAAATTTCGTAGTTTTCTTCATAATAAAAATTGAAGCAGATAAAAGACAAGTTCTGCCACAAAATGGCACATACTTTCTCGTGTATTTAGTTTCTTATTCTCTTGAATTGGGGTTTGGTTTCGCCCTATCCTCTTTCCAGCAGTTTTCTATCGCCGTCTAAAACACCTTCCGGGTTCTCTCGAGGTGCCTATTGCTCCTCTAAGGGGATTCATACAGAAGAGTACCCCAAATATCGCCTAGGTCAATATGGGCCATGTACGTTTACATACTTGCACCCAGTATACGTAAACATTGGGCTCATCACGGTATCATTTTTCTCGGTGTACGGATCCAGTTTCCTGTCAGACCGAGAAATTATTTTATTTCTTTTATACAGTGTACATTACTCCGTAAGGACTGATCTAAACGAGTTTGTAAAATGTGGTACTGTTTTTAATAAAATCTTCTTGAATATTTTTACTGATCCCGATTTCATTGAAACTCGAGTCAAAATTACACAATTTTGAAAAACTATGCGTGACATCATTAAAAAATTTAATTTCTAAGAATAGATTTCAATGAGAACGTAATAACTATGTTTATGAATGTTTAATAATTTTGTGGATGCAGAGTTAAAACTATTTGAAGAGTTTGTAATTTTCGAAAATTCAGAGATGTTAAATGAATCTACGCCATATTTACGAGCGTGACGTTTCTCTATTGTAGCAAACATTTTACAAAAATTAGTCTTTTTGAGTCATATTTATAAAATTTTTGAAAATTCGTTGTGAGATGATGAAATGGAACCCTAAACTTCAAAGGTTATTTTAAAATTTGCAGTCGAGCCAGATCTGGAAGATATTATTTTTAGGGAAAATACTTTTTTTATGCTAGAATGTGTTGTTCACAAATAGAATGACGAAAATTTAAACATACGACACTTTTTTCGGTAACTGGCCTCCCGATAAGTGCAGTAAAATTGAACTCTCGGCATCGATTATTTACAGTTGTGCGTAATTACAAAGCTATCACTATACTACGTACACTATGTACGCACATGCTACTTTTATGTGAATTAAAATGCTGTTTAAAAATACAAAAAAATACACAAACCACTATTATTTACTTGTAATTATAATTTGTCCCTTTCCGTGAGGGATGACATTGATGTCAATATCCAAACGTCTATCAGAAGTTAACCGTTCTGTCTCACATGTTCTCCTACCCCCAACTATCTCCGCAGAAATGCCTCCTATACCTGTCCGTTCTAGTAACTGTTTAACCCTGGAAGACCTGTAGCTCTGATCGCTTTCCTGTAATTACACTTTTAAGCACCTATGTGCAAGCGCGACAGTCTCTTTACTCGCTAATCTAATCCAAAGCTTAATGGGTTTCATTTTTAAAACCTTCTAAATTCCTACAGGGAGAGGTGGCTCAATAGATCAACTGATGTCAGTGCAGTGCCTCTGACCGGGAAGTCACAAGTTCGAGTCCTGACGCCGGCAGGATTTTCGACACTAGCTTGTCAGCTAGGTAGAATTCAGTCGCTCTCTGGAGGAGAATTCTAGCGACCAGCTGCTCTGTTCTGTAGTTTTCCGTTCAACACCAGGCGAATGCCGGAGTAGTACCCTTAGAGACGGGCCACTGACCGCGCGCGATTTTTCCTTCCTGCACTTACGAGACTAATGAAATCGGAAGTTGACGCACTCGGAATCACTAACAATTAATTAATCCAAATTCCTTCTCTATCGACCTCTCTTAACACGCCCTCATTTCGTGCGAATCTCGAGACTACGAGTATTAATCTGTAATAATCCACCTCGATTATTTCTAATCGATCTATTCTACCCACTTCACATATTTCCGCCCCTTAGATCATAGCTGGGAAAAAGAGAGATTTAAAAATTGCATCGTAAACCTTAAAAGGCAATCCCGACACTCTGCGCATTGTGTAAATTATTTATTTGAGCGCGCAATTCTGCTTGTACTTTGAGACGCCACCGTGTGTCTATTTCCAACAATGTGACTGTTTCCCGTAATCATGTCATTATAGACAAATGAACCAACAATCCGATGAAAGAGAAGAGCTCCGCCTTACTCTTGTGTTGATTATTTTATTTTCTGCCCTTACGAAGGTACGTCCTATGAAGAGAAAGTTATGTAACCGGTAACCGGAAAACTGCAAATTATTTGTAGAAAAACTCTTGTTGCCGGGATTTAGTAACCAAAATGTGGAGAAATCCTGTAGTTAAATACAGAAAAAAATCCAACATGTGGTGTAGCTACAATCCATGTTTTTTGGGTTCTTCATACCGAAAAATCGATTGACGGCGAAACGACTATCAGTCTGTGGTCAATGCAAGCGCCTAAACCGTTCAACCGATTTTCTTCAAAATTGATACTCCCCAATCGATCTGAATGAACTCGAGGCTTTAGGAGTTTCAAAGGCACATTTTGATTTTTGAAGGTACTTTACATGAAGCCTCAAAAATAGTTTCAAAATTTTCTCAAAACTCGTACCAAATGTTTTGATCAAACGTCGTCTTCAGATAGCGTAACGGACGTCTAAGAGAGTGGTGCAGGTCTCATGTTCGTTAATATTTCAGGTTTTTTGAAAATTGCAAAAGTGCAATATTTTTGAGGTGTCTTCCTTCTACAATAATATTGAACAGAGATTTTAAAAAAATGAAATTTGTTCTTTGAGGACGAATCTTTAAACAAGTTCGAGTTAAATTATTCGAAAATATGAGAAGGTTTCGTGTAATTTGGTGCGAAATGTAGGCAATTTTTCATAAATGTTTTAATATAAGTAATGTGTAAAATAATGTAAAATTTTCGGATAGAAGGGATGCTTAAAAGAAATGCGCGGGTCTCATTTTCGTTTAACGCTCTGAATTTTCGAAAATTGATAATTTAGAAATAATGAGATAAAGTGTGTACTAATGTAGAACCATTAGTTCTATGCTGTACTTTCGTCACCACACCTGACACACAAATTTATTTCTATGTACCCTCTCCCTCAGAAAAAATGTCGTTCAAAATTCTATCTTCCACACCGCGCCGACAAACTTGGACACCCCTCGGCCTGGGGGAGGGCAGGGGGAGGGACGCGTTGACCAATCGCCACAGTTGTCTGTGATTGGTGCAACATCCCAAGGGGCAGAAAGAACGCTGTCTCAGGGGGAGGGGGCTAGTTCGTTTACGTACGAGACGGAAATATCGTCATATTTCCCTGCCGAAGGAGGTAGTTTGCCTGCGCGTACGCCACGACGAAAAAAATATTTCTAAGCGGGGTTTTCCGTCCAGAATGATTGTCTATAGACCAGTAAATATTTATCATTTTAGCAACAATTATTCTAACTTTTAGTAATCGATTTGTAACTCCTGACAAACTGCTATTTTGAGATATTCATTTCAGGCACAATTTGCGGAGCCTTCCCGGCCGTTCTAACGCATATTTCAAATTTGTTTATAAAATTATAAATTGTTGCAAAATTGTTAATTCGCTGTTTTTGGTTCTGGGACATCGGAAGACTCTCCCCCATTTAGATTTGCAAAATTTGGAAATTGTTTATAAATTTGCAATTGTTGCAAATTTTTTTATTGTCTAATCTGAATGGCGTTTAAATGTGATGCAAAATTCCGGAATCCGTTCGGTGCTATTATATCTCATTCTCGAGATATATGTAATTGTTTATAAGAAATTAACATCTTAGTAGACCCCATTTGTTTGCGCTTAATTCATTCGCGCTAGCGGAATAGCGTGGGATGGGCATACTGAAAAAACAGTTCTCCAATGCCGCGCTTTTGCCTGCCATATACGCTTAAAATGCACTTGCTTCTAACCAAATTCTGTGGCCAATTTAATTATGCTAAATTCGTATTTTTACGGCGAGTATGAGCCTAACTTTTATTTGGTTTTTATATTCTCTTTTAAGTCCTACAATTTGCAAGTCGATATATTTATCAAATAGGAAAGAAATTGATTATAAAAAAAATATTTTTCAAGGTGCATTACACCCAAACAATTGTTTCTGTTTTTCTATCAAAGGGGTAATGAGCAACGGAATAACTGTATTATTAATTTTTTTAAGTTCCCTGTTAACACCGAGAGTCAGAAACTATTTGTTCCTCTTGTTTAACAATTACCATTAAAAATAGGGAAACATATTGCTTAGCTGTTTGCTATAAACTGCATTGGATTGGATGAAGGTAGTGTTAAGGTTTTCAAATACAGAAATATTCAATTTTGTGTTTTGAAAGATCACATGACTAGAATCACACATGACAATATTTACACAAGTATAGAAATTTCTAAATAAACGTATATAAACTTTAAGTTAATATTTTCAATTCAATTTATCATTCCTTTCTAAAACTGTTAATTTGATGATTTCATTGTATAATATTCAAATCAGAGTTTTATGTGCTAAATCTACGCATTGTTAATACATATTTTTAAACAACATTAATATATTTAATATACATTTAAAAGGGTTTTAGATTGGCGAACGTTTCAATGAAATTTCATGAATTCCTAAATGCTTGAAAATAAATTCTTGTAAAATTAAATAATTGTAGCGTGTAAAAATATAACAAACTCACGTATTTAGTAAAACGAGTTGATATTACTAAAAGAAAGCAAAACAGATGTTATAACAATTCAAAGAGATTTAGCGTTTGTTTACAGTTTAGTAAATATCAATGCACTAGCATTTCCCAGTGAAAATACATATAACGAACTTGGTGGTCAAGTGATATGACCTTCCCAACACAGACTACATTTCAGTATCGTCAGAGTTCGAAGGTGGTTTGTTGGCCGCCATTCTACGAATCTATGAAAACCTTGAATTTTGCACGACCATCTGTACAGGGAGAACGTAGCGGATTATTAAACGGAAACGGGCCATTCGAGGTATCTAATGTGCACTCTTTGAAAACGTTTAACCATTATAAACTATCCCTAAGAAAAATATCAAATAAACAATGTTAAAGGTCACCAGCTTAACATTGCCTTTACTATTTGAATGTTTTCAACATCCCCAAAACCAACAGAAAGCCCATGTTTTTACAGGTTATTATAAAACCAATTCAATAAATATAAGCATTTATTCACGTTATTATTTTTAAAACACTCAAATATCTACGATGTTATTTGATTCATGTCTTCATCGAAGATCTGAGATTAAAAAACTGATAAGCAGAAAAAATTAAAGTAATTTTGAGTGATTGATGAAGTTGAATGATCAAACGAAAAACAATGTTTCTTGCTTCATATAATGCTATCGTGTTTAACAGACATGTAATTACATGTGATACCTATATTTAAACATCCAAACTAATGAAAATTTTCAAAATTAAAATCATCAATAAAACGTTGATTCATCAGTAAGGATTATATTATTAAATACTTTTTTGAGATTCATGTGCTCCTGTGTGAATAACGTAGTAAACGTGATTCGTATGATCCAGTTTCTCAGAATAATACAAAACCTGCTAGACACATACACTAAACATAATAGTTGTCAAATAGTTATTTACGACATGAGTATCATAAGATATCTTATTACAATACGAAATTGGAGAATTATCAAACAAGACTCTTTAGCCGAAATTGTTAACCAATTGAATATTGTAATATAATGTTACCATTTGAATATCATAGAAAGTAAGACGCAAGTTGTCAAAGTTCATGTGAACTATAATTTTTCTTTAAATTTTACTCCTTATCCTGCGAAAGATGTGTGACAGTACTTGTTTTAACAGTTCTACTACCATGGGTTTAATTAATTAGTTTTCAGTACGCAAATTATTGTTTTTGGTTTTAAAGAAGCATGGATATACAGAGTATCGGGGAAGGAAACGTCGAAAGTTTGAAAAACGCTGTTTAAACAATTTTAATCATACTTTGTCTAATAAACTACATAGATATTTTGAATGGCTGAGCTGCAATAAACACGCAAATTTTGGTTTGAAAATATGATTTCTACGCAAAACTTTGCATTCTAGAATCATGTAAACAGACCAGAAACATGTAACATGTTTATTATTAACAATATAAATTAATATATAAGTTCAGAAAAAATTAACCGAGGAATAAAAAAGCAGTCGAACTGTGAAAATTGGGTGCTTTTTTATTTCTAGGTTAATTTTTCTTTCTGATCAAATGTATTCATTTATTTTGTTAATCATAAACAATTTAGATATTAATGAAGTGTTTATATGCTTCTACAACGCAAATAGTTGCCTAGAAAACATATATCCAAACCAACTTTTGAATGTTTATTGCGGCTTAGCCATTTAGAATATGCGTGTAGTTTATTAGACAAAATAAGCTTAAAATTGTCTTAACAGCTATTTTTCGAAGATTCGACGTTTCTTCCCCGAATATCCGGTATATAAAAGGCTTGATTTCTGTTGGTACGCGACGGAACGGCGTTCCGGTTCTTTGGAAATAATTATGAAATTATATTATATATAAATAGCTATTGCTATTATATTAATAATTAATTTGAGGCGCGTTTCGGGGCCTAAGATTTTAAAAATAAAGGATATATGTATCATAATAACTCTTATGACGACACTGTTCTCAGTTACGTCAAGTTTTAATTTAGAGAATCAAAGTGAATGGTCTAAGTTTACTCACCTAAATAATGTTTATCTTACTATACATACTATTTAGAAAGTGTTTTATGTTCAAAACAAGTGTTGCCTCAACAGCATATATTTTCACGTATTATTCGTAATTGCTATGCAATATTCAATACGGACTATGTGAACCTGCAAAAAAGAAACAAAAAAAAGACCTACTGCAGCAGAAAATATTTTCTACTCGTCGGGATTCGAACTCGGGTCTTTAAAGTTAACTCACTTGACACGGCTCCCCCTCACCACCAGGTACACGACAAGACTACCTCCTTTCCAATGCGAAAAGATAGTGAAGCATTTGCAGTTTTTAAAAAAAACAGGGTGTTCAATTTATCTTAATACAAGATCTATTTTTAAAAAGAGATTTCATTAAACAAAAATCTCTAGCGTTCATACTGTTTTTCGACAATGTTATAAAGATCAGTCGGGGCTAATATTATACAGTAGAAAATTGGGGTTAATGTATTACACTTGAAGAGTTGTTATTTATTTATGTCAAAAATTAACAAGAAAATGACAAATGATAGGAAATATATTCTATTATAATTACCATATAGCAAACACTCAGAATGTAACAATATTTGGGAGGAAAAAAATCAAAACTAAAATGCCTAATTTTTCCAGTCAAAAACTTTAACACCGTGATATAAATCTTTTGATGTTACTTCATTATTTTTTATGACACGATATTTTTGAAAATAGGTTATCATTAAGAAAGAATTAATATTCTTTTCTGCGTTAAAATAATGCAATAATATTAATCGTGTCATGATATATACAGCCTCAAATTTGTGGGGCTAATATGATACAACTTAAGAGGCTAATGTAATACGGGTGTCGGGGCTATTTTGATACACTAAAAATTCACACGCAGACAACTGGAAGGGATTTTTTATGTTTAATATTACATCAAAGGCGTTAAAATTCGGATTTGATGTTGATAAACTATCCAAGTGTTTATCTGAGAAAGAAAGACCAGGCGACAATTCATACAGATTTCCTCGTTCTCCTCCCTACCCAGTACATGGTGATTCACTTATGATTATCAATTGGCGGAAGCTTCTGCTGTTTCAGTGCAGTTACTGATTTTTGACTGGAATCACAAGGAACCAGGCCTACAATAGGAGCTAACACCATCCCTTCAACTCCAGATATCAACTGTTCTCATCCAGTACTTTTGAGATAATACTGTTGGAAAAAAATTTAAAAAAAACAGTAGCCCTCCAAAGAATAAGGAAGCGGTTAGACCCAATAGCAGCAATCATTACTAGTGAAGAGTGGATCATTACTAGGAAAGAGTGGAGTGTTTAATTTACATTAATTTAATATCTCTTTTTAAAAAGAGATTTCATGAAACAAAAATCTCTAGCGTTAATATTTGTTTTCGACAATGTTAATAGGTATTTGTTCGCAATTTTCGAAAATTCAGATCGTTCGCCCAAAATTGAACGTACGCCACTTTTAAACATCTTGTGCTTCGAGGAATAGATTTACAGAAAAATTGGAGCTCTTTTTGAGGAAATTATGTAAATATGATGGGGTTTGGTGTAAAGTACCTTCAAAATTAAAAGATTCGTTTCAAATTCGAAGATTCGTAATATTAGCCAGATCGTTCAAGGAATATCCATTTTGGTGAAAATCGTGTTTACTTTAGGCTCTAGAATTACACACACGAAGACGGATTCACAAAGAGGTTTTTTGGAAAATCACTTTTTCGGGTTCAAAAAACAAACGTTTTGACAGCCTTGTGTATAGAAAATAAAAGGACAATACCAACAATCCCATTTCCGAACTAACTACTTACAAAACGTGTTTCCTGTGAAAATTTCGACACTTCCTCCTACAGCATTACGTAACTCTCTTTACACGTGGAGGTAAAAATAATCCAGCGTTACTGGGATTTGAACTCGGATCCCTGTAGTCCGTAGGTTGGCTCGACCGCACTGTGCTATCACAGATATTTCTCAACACGCTGTCCAAGCACACTTATTACGAAAAGAATAGTTACGTGATATTCATTGCACTTAGATTTTTTATTAGAGGAATGTTCTACATGTTTAAAAGGTATCAAATTCGCAATAAGAATTCAAATGATTACAACCCACGCAACTACATAGCTCATTTTACTTAGAAATATTTTCAACCAGAAGCCGTGGTCTTTAGAACCCTCTGTGGAAGTCGTTGCCGGTCTTATCTTTCGGCGGCTATGGCCAAGGTTGAATTACGTCACAGATGAAAGTTGCGATAACGCTAGAGCTCAACACGGCGCTTGCAGACGTTCTGAAGCCAGAATCGCAATAGGGGCATATTTATACGTGATTCTTAAAGATATTAACACACTAAAATAAGTAGTGGCGCCTCAAAACACATGCTTTATGTGATATTTATAATGGATACGAATGATTATAACTATACAATTAACCGCAAAATCGTTTCTACCCGCAAAAATTATTCTCCGTGGATGAGATTCGATCTTACGTGCCTAAGCTTCTCCAACAGTGCGCTTACCTGCTATACCACAGAAACTCTTATAACTTTTGTCTCTCACAAAGATGATTTTAAACTGTCATGTATCACAGAGTTGACTAAGAAAGAACGTGCGGCGTTTAGATGCTTGTGTTAACTACAGACGGACAGACAGACGCCAACATGAGATCTACACCATTTTCTTAAACGTTCTTGAGATTATGAAAAAACATTAATCAAAACCGATGACGCCGCTTTTGAGAAAATTTTGAAAATATCTCTGGGGCTTTATGTAAAGTACCTCCCAAAATTAAAATATCGGTTTCGAATTAATGGGACCGTGATATCAACAAGATCGATTGGGTATTATCAATTTTGGACAAAATCGGTTGAACAATTTACCCCCTAGCGTTGTTCGCAGACGAAAGACTGATAGACAAACGTTTTGCCGTCATTCAATTTTTCGGTAACAACGATCCACAAAACATGAATTCTGGCTACACAACGCGTTAAAGGATTTCCCCCTAAATTTAGCAAATAAATTAATTCACTTTTTAGTTACCAGGGTGGGACGGATTTTAAGCCGAAAATTCGCCGTATTTTGGTGCACGATTACAATACCTTTTCTTCTTACGACAGTAAGTTCGAGAAAGTAAAAATCAATAAAAACATATAATCCTTTTTTCCATTCCCATTTCCGTCTTCCTAAAGGCCTAATAAAATAGCCTGTCCAACATAAAATGTATTAACCCCTATGTTATTTTTCCTAGTTTACCAATCCCCGACTCAGTACAGGGGAGTGGAGGCAAAACTAGGAGAAGAAAAATCCCACACCACTAACACCTGGCTGTAGAGTACCAACTGGGACAGGCAGCTGAAGAGAGCATCAACCTCAGAAGCGTCGGCAATGAGCGCAACAATGGATGCTGTGGGCAGCAACAATTGACGCTGCCAAAATTGGACACATATTTGCTCATCAATTCCTGTTAAAATTGTTTTGTTTTTCAGTTAGCATTGCTGTGATTAAATGTTCTTATAAGTCTTGTTTATGGACCACTATTTCGTGTTTCGAATACATAAAATTATTTTTGCCCGATCTCAAGATATTTTAAAATAATTCTTAAATATTATATTTTCTTTTTCACAGGAAACACGTTTTGTAAGTAGCTAGTTCGAAAAAAGTGGTCTGTTTACATGATTCTAGAATGCAAAGTTTTGCGTAGAAATCATATTTTCAAACCAAAATTTGCGTGTTTATTGCAGCTCAGCCATTCAAAATATCTATGTAGTTTATTAGACAAAGTATGATTAAAATTGTTTAAACAGCTTTTTTCAAACTTTCGACGTTTCCTTCCCCGATACTCTGTATATCCATGCTTCTTTAAAACCAAAAACAATAATTTGCGTACTGAAAACTAATTAATTAAACCCATGGCAGTAGAACTGTTAACACAAGTACTGTCACACATCTTTCGCAGGATAAGGAGTAAAATTTAAAGAAAAATTATAGTTCACATGAATTTTGACAACTCTCGTCTTACTTTCTATGATATTCAAATGGTAACATTATATTACAATATTCAATTGGTTAACAATTTCGGCTAAAGAGTCTTGTTTGATAATTCTCCAATTTCGTATTGTAATAAATTATCTTATGTTACTCATGTCGTAAATAACTATTTGACAATTATTATGTTTAGTGTATGTGTCTAGCAGGTTTTGTATTATTCTGAGAAACTGGATCATACGAATCACGTTTACTACGTTATTCACACAGGAGCACATGAATCTCAAAAAAGTATTTAATAATTAAATCCTTGCTGATGAATCAACATTTTATTGATGATTTCATTTTTGAAAATTTTCATTAGTTTGGATGTTTAAATATAGGTATCACATGTAATTACATGTCTTTTAAACACGATAGCATTATATGAAGCAAGAAACATTGTTTTTCGTTTGATCATTCAACTTCATCAATCACTCAAAATTACTTTAATTTTCTCTGCTTATCAGTTTTTTAATCTCAGATCTTCGATGAAGACATGAATCAAATAACATCGTAGATATTTGAGTGTTTTAAAAATAATAACGTGAATAAATGCTTATATTTATTGAATTGGTTTTATAATAACCTGTAAAAACATGGGTTTTCTGTTGGTTTTGGGGACGTTGAAAACATTCAAATAGTAAAGGCAATGTTAAGCTGGTGACCTTTAACATTGTTTATTTGATATTTTTCTTAGGGATAGTTTATAATGGTTAAACGTTTTCAAAGAGTGCACATTAGATACCTCGAATGGCCCGTTTCCGTTTAATAAACCGCTACGTTCTCCCTGTACAGATGGTCGTGCAAAATTCAAGGTTTTGATAGATTCGTAGAATGGCGGCCAACAAACCACCTTCGAACTCTGACGATACTGAAATGTAGTCTGTGTTGGGAAGGTCATATCACTTGACCACCAAGTTCGTTCTATGTATTTTCACTGGGAAATGCTAGTGCATTGATATTTACTAAACTGTAAACAAACGCTAAATCTCTTTGAATTGTTATAACATCTGTTTTGCTTTCTTTTAGTAATATCAACTCGTTTTACCAAATACGTGAGTTTGTTATATTTTTACACGCTACAATTATTTAATTTTACAAGTATTTATTTTCAAGCATTTAGGAATTCATGAAATTTCATTGAAAGATTCGCCAAACTAAAAACCTTTTAAATGTATATTATATATATATATATATATATATATATATATATATATATATTAATGTTGTTTAAAAATATGTATTAACAATGCGTAGATTTAGCACATAAAGCTCTGATTTGAATATTATACAATGGAATCATCAAATTAACAGTTTTAGAAAGGAATGATAAATTGAATTGAAAATATTAACTTAAAGTTTATATACGTTTATTTAGAAATTTCTATACTTGTGTAAATATTGTCATGTGTGATTCTAGTCATGTGATCTTTCAAAACACAAAATTGAATATTTCTGTATTTGAAAACCTTAACACTACCTTCATCCAATCCAATGCAGTTTATAGCAAACAGCTAAGCAATATGTTTCCCTATTTTTTAATGGTAATTGTTAAACAAGAGGAACAAATAGTTTCTGACTCTCGGTGTTAACAGGGAACTTAAAAAAAATTAATAATAGAGTTATTCGGTTGCTCAACATCCCTTTGATAGAAAAACACAAACAATTGTTTGGGCGTAATGCACCTTGAAAAATATTTTTTTATGATCAATTTCTTTCTCATTTGATAAATATATCGACTTGCAAATTGTAGGACTTAAAAGAGAATATAAAAGCCAAATAAAAGTTAGGCTCATACTCGCCGTAAAAATACGAATTTAGCATAATTAAATTGGCCACAGAATTTGGTTAGAAGCAAGTGCATTTTAAGCGTATGTGGCAGGCAAAAGCGCGGCATTGGAGAACTGTTTTTTCAGTATGCCCATTCCACGCTATTCTGCTAGCGCGAATGAATTAAGCGCAAACAAATGGCGTCTACTAAGATGTTAATTTCTTATAAACAATTACATATATCTCGGGAACGAGATATAATAGCACCGAACGGATTCCGGAATTTTGCATCACATTTAAACGCCATTCAGATTAGACAATAAAAAAATTTGCAACAATTGCAAATTTATAAACAATTTCCAAATTTTGCAAATCTAAAGTGGGGAGAGTCTCCCGATGTCCCAGAACCAAAAACAGCGAATTAACAATTTTGCAACAATTTATAATTTTATAAACAAATTCGAAATATGTGTTAGAACGGCCGGGAAGGCTCCGCAAATTGCGCCTGAAATGAATATCTCAAAATAGCAGTTTGTCAGGAGTTACAAATCGATTACTAAAAGTTAGAATAATTGTTGCTAAAATGATAAATATTTACTGGTTTATAGACAATCATTCTGGACGGAAAACCCCGCTTAGAAATATTTTTTTCGTCGTGGCGTACGCGCAGGCAAACTATCTCCTTCGGCAGGGAAATATGACGATATTTCCGTCTAGTACGTAAACGAACTAGCCCCCTCCCCCTGAGACAGCGTTCTTTCTGCCCTTTGGGATGTTGCACCAATCACAGACAACTGTGGTTCTACCTGCTAGCGATTGGTCAACGCGTCCCTCCCCCTACCCTCCCCCAGGCCGAGGGTGTCCAAGTTTGTCGGCGCAGTGTGGAAGATAGAATTTTGAACGACATTTTTTCTGAGGGAGAGGGTACATGCTCTGCAACGTTTAAAATTTTACATGACAGCTAGTTCACTTGGGCCGGCGTATACTGGAATTTTTATTTGATGATTTCCATTCAGGGCGGCTCTCAGGACGTCTCAGCCTCCTTTCCAGGTGCGTACCAGGATCTTTGTTGGGGGTAAAGGCGGCCGTCTCGTTTTGCTCGCCACACAACATCCTGCTTGTGACGACGGCGACGAACAGGTGGAGTCCTACCTTAACCTCCCCTGTGGCCCTTATCGGCCTGTGTGCAATTGCATAGGAATACCTTTGTGTTCACTTGGTTTTCATCATTAACTTTCCCTGCTTATTGAGTTAGAAGTATTTTCAAAATCGACAAAAAAGCAATATAAATGACCATGTTTACGTGAAAACCACTGTTTTACTAGTGTAAATAATACACAGTAATAACACACATAAGTAATACACATACTGGCTGTGGTTGCGAAACCTTTCTTAAAACATGTCTACAATTATGAAATTTTACTGTGTATTTTCCGACTATTAAGTCATAATTTTTCAAAACATGCTTAACCCAGGTAAAGTAAAGATTATCCGCATTGCCCGGAGAATTTTCGTAGGAATTCTCCGGCCAATACGGATGATATTTATTATTAGAAACCAGTTTAGAGGAAGCTACATTTCACATTTTTGGATACTATCTAGAATCAATATTGCCGTGAAAGAAATTCAGAATACTCTCTGGATCCATGTTCAACATTTCCGAAATAAATTTTGCCGGGATGCCGACCGCACCGCCAACTTTCGTATTACTTGTGACTAAAACATATAATTTCCCCGGACACATCTGCGCCGGAAGTTCGTCGGAAAATTCGGAGGTGAAACTACTTGATAGGTTCGTTTAATTCAGGGACACTCCGAACAATGAAAATACCGACTCGTTTCAAAGTCCGCTATTGCAAGGGTCCGTAAAAAATACTGCACGCATGCGTCTGCTGTAATTTCATTACGTGCATTTATTTTACTATGCAGAGTTCTGATAATGTATTAAATTGATTTACTCTGATCGTTTCTGATAATAGCTTCTATTCATGCTCTCACTCTCCTGCCAATATTTCTTGGTTTTCTTCACCGTGGATTTACCTTGCCAACATATATGCTTTCGCTATACAACGTACATCAGTCCGAACATACGTACGTATGCTAGAAATTTAAAATAAATTTGCATATTATTTGAACTCGTCTTTTACAGCACCGTTTTGTATTCAGAGATGGACGACAATGTTATGTCGAAATTGTGTGGCAAACAAACAGTACACGCATACACTACATTTGCACATTCAAACGGCATAGAATAGAATATAGTACACATTTTTCAGAAGCAATACATCATAAAATGCATGTCTCGGGTGGAAAATGTGCTTGAATTTCTTCTTCTCGCTTGTATCGTCGCTCGTTTTCTTGAACATACCATTCTCGCAATTATCCCCCTCTTATACTACACTCGTTTCGTTAATTACTATTTCTGTAGCAAGAAATCGATCATAATCGGGCGTTTTACCGCACAAATGATGACGTGTTAGCAATTTTGAATAATTGCGTCATCACACGTTCAGCCAATTGCGATAGAGTCATGTGGAGGTAAAGGTAAACGGAACAGTCGAACACAGTTTTCTCGAGCAGATGTCAACAATATCTTGAATTTGCTTTCCAGAGGACTTTGGATGAAAAATACCCAAGACATCACAAGAAATTTGTTTGGCGAAATTACGTTTGATTCTCTTGTACATTTATAATGCTGTTATTAAAATAATAGTGTATGCAACTCGTTAATAATGTTGCTTTATTGCATTCGTACAAATTTGAAAATTCGTTTCTAACGTCGCTCTCTTTCTAAACATATACTCATGCATTAAAGCTTAACATTATAAACTAATTGCATAAACTACTATTATGATATAAGAGGTTTTCAGTCTTGTACTAACTTTTATAGTTTGTGAATATCAGAAAATATAATACTATAAATATTTGTTGAGTATAAGTTTATAGTAGTAGACATACGATAAATGAAACAACCAGATTTATTAGATATTTCGCATTTTCTGCATTTGTTACAAGCGATAAATGAACAGAATTATTTTACTATTTATCTTTTGAAACACATACATTTATTTAATTAAGCCATCAAGGAAACGTAAAACAAGTTTTTTTCAAAACTACGTACTCCCCCCGAATCCCAATAGGAAAGGCTTATGAAACAAACGAAACTAGAGACGTTTGCTTACTCTCCAAACATGTTCTTGCCTTTTGATGGAATTATCCAGGTAACAAACTGAAAAACTACAAAAGGTCCAAATACCACGTGTGGGTGCATTGGGAGCTGCCTGGCTAATGAGTGGATTCGTTAGCCGTTGGAGCCCCACCGCAGAATCCAAAACTCACCTTGATGATTAACTCTTGTGGAGCGCCTACGCGTTCTTGATAACGAGGTCCTTGGAGCGGTAGGTCGAAAGCTAAGTGGGTCCGATATGATTTTATAAGTTTGTGCAATGAATGACGTGAATGGCGTAGCCTCACGAAAGAATCTTGCAGAATAGCAAGCAACTTGCGTTCATTTTAAATTAAAGAAATGTACATGCTGGATATACATTTGTTATTCTATTTCAATTAAATTTCAAGTTTTAATTGTCTAAATAAAAGTCATGAAAACAGAAGTATGTTTTAAATTAATATCCAATAATTAATTTCTAATTAAATTGTTTAATTTTGTGATGTATTGTGTAACTGATATAAAACATTGCAGAGCAAAAAACGGCGTTGTTAAATAAAATGTGAATTATTGCTGATTACACGATTAACTAGTGATGCTGCAGCAGCATATCCATTTTTGCATTATTTGAAAATTTGAGAATAATTTTGATATACAGTAACAAATTTGAGATTTTTTTCCGACTATTCTAATCCCTTAATATGAAGTTAATGATTTCCTTTTTGATGCTGGACTCAAATATGATGATGATATGGCTAAGAAGCGAGATAAACGAAATAGTAGGGATAATTTAAATATAATGACTTCGAATGTTCGAGAACTGCATACAAAAGAAGAAGAAGAAGAAGGAGGAGGAGAAGGAGGAGAAGGAGGAGAAGGAGGAGAAGGAGGAGAAGGAGGAGAAGGAGGAGAAGGAGGAGAAGGAGGAGAAGGAGGAGAAGGAGGAGAAGGAGGAGAAGGAGGAGAAGGAGGAGAAGGAGGAGAAGGAGGAGAAGGAGGAGAAGGAGGAGAAGAAGGAGAAGGAGAAGGAGAAGGAGATGGAGAAGGAAAAGGAGGAGGAGGAGAAGAAGAAGAAATAATGAAAGTTATGATCAGAAAGAAAATCAATATTACTGTACTCCCCGAGACAAAAAGAAACTTTGTGGAACCTGAGATATTAGATATATGGTTTTTTTTGTGGAGTGGGGTTGCTCAAGCAAGTTACGCTTGTAGATATTGAAACATGGCCGGCGTTGTCTTATGACAATTTGAAACTAGCCCCGTCTTTCTATTTAAAAACAAGCCCCACATGGAGGGATATTTTGAAACATAATTATTACTGATAAATGTAATTTGGGCGCCAGGAAAAGGTTACACTTGAAACCTAATGATTCCTACGTAATTTAAATATCTTTACTTTCAAAATTCTGTTGTGCTAGCTCAGTTAATTGGGGTTCGAAGTTCATAATTGTTGCTACATACTCTGCAACTATCTGCCATCCATACGGAGTGGCGAGGAATCTGAAAATCTTATTAAAATGCTTGATTGCACGTAACGATGATAATCAGCTTTATTTCAACTTAACAAATTAGAATTTATTATAACGATAATAAAAAAAGAATCAATCTTTGGTCATGACCAGTTTTTTCTATATTACAATAGTTATAAAACCTTGTTATTCATTCGTGGGTCTTCGCGCGCTCTCCACTTCTTCGTTCGATGGCGCCCCGTAGAACCTTCTCCGTCAACGCAGCAGAATCTTGCTTCTGAGCCGATCTGCTCATCATCGCGTTGCTCTAGCGAATGAATGTTCTTCTAAAAACTCGGAAGCATCCAAATTTTATATATTTTCTTTTGTCTCTCAAAACATTGCTTATTCCGCCTGTGCTCTGTCATTTCAACCTAACGCAAATTATCCTTAACGCCGGTTGTTTATTTGTCACATAGCGACCCCCTCGCGATCGTCTATTGACATCCCTATATTCTATGTCAAATAAAATGACATTTACATATTACAAATGGTTCGTCATTTTAGTATATCACAATATGTAGCTATTCTAATAGATACAAATAGAAAGGATGTATCAGGATCTGTAGGTTTATCAATGATAAATTAATATTGTTGCGTTTAAAAGGGTCACGTGGTTGTATAACAATAAATTGAATAATTGAAACATATATCCCGGAAGAAGGTAGAAATGAAAATAGTGAAACAGACTACAAAGATAAGAAAAATGTGATAATCCAAATAAATAAATATTATGTCATATTTCCAGAAGATTTCAAAACAAGAGTAGTCTCACAACCAGTGTTTGATGTTGAAACGACAGCTAACAATAATTGTCGAAGGTTAATTAAATTGTATTTACAATGAGCTAAAAATAACGAACACATTCTTCCGGAAGAAATATATTTATAATAGTTAATAATGAGCTAAAAATTTACCTGGGCAGCAAGTTCAACACGTGGTCGCCTAATGTATTATATTATTGTAAAGAAGAAAACGACACATATTGTTAATGATATACATGTATTCAAAGGAGATGATATCAATTCTGACCTTTTTATGATGGTACGAGCAACAGTGACTATCATGGCTCCCTGAAAAAAGATAGTAGAAAAGGATATATTCAGGAGAAACGAGTATTATATAAGGTAAACTTATTAAAAGATGACAGTATTTCATACTTATATAAAAATCGTATTAACCATCATTTGACAATGAATTTACCAAGCATTACGGTAGAAGAAGAATGGACATACATAAAAGTATTTATGAAGGCGGCAGCAGAAGTTGCCCTTGGCTATAGAAGTACCCTATAAATATACAAACTATAGAAGAATGGGCATCAAAATCTGGACAGAAGATATCGAAAAAGGTGTAACATAAAAGAAGAATGCCTACAAGACAATCCTCCAGACTCTCTCACAAGAAAACAAATTAGATTATAAAATAAAATGTGCAAAAGCAATGAAAGAGATTTGAGAAGCTTAACGGAAAAGCTTGAATTATTACGCAAGTAATATTGAAGATAATGCACATGGACGACAAGAACATGTATAATGTGTTGAATCATCTTAATAAAGAAGAGAAAGACACATCCCATATAATTGTTATCAAGGAATTGATTGGTTGCAGTACTATAAAGAACTATGTGAATATAGGGGACAAATGAGACATCCAAGGAAATTACCAGAAAATATAGATCCTATAAGATTGAAAGAATTAGAATATGCATTGAAAATGAGTAGAAATAGAAAAACTGCAGGAATAGACAATATGAATATGGAATTATTAAAATATGGTGGCCCAGCTTTAATATCGAGACTGTTGTACTGCATTAACCTATGCTGGAGCTATTGTTAAATGCAGGAAGAGTAGAAAGTGTCTATTGTAAAACTCATTTATAGCAGACTCAATCTCCAGTGAACAACAAAACGAATTTAGAAAAGAACTATCTTCTTCAGATAGCGTTTTTACACCCAAAATACTAATAGAAAGAACAGAATATGATTTTGAAACATACACAGCGTTTATTTGATATGTGAAAGCGTTTGAAAAAGTTAGATGACGACTGCTGTTGGACATTTTAATAAAGAAGGGTATACCTAACCATCTCATCCAAGTAATTAAAAACCTGTATGCTGGAACAAGAATATGTATCGGCACTGGTTTCAAAATCGGCAAAACTTTTCTGAATATATACCTTGAAGTCCGACAGGGTTGAACCTTATCAGCTACTCTTCAATTTATGCACTGATGAAATGCTGAATGAATGGAACTGTTGTCTCTTGTGGTATTGAGATTGCAGAAAACTGTTTTATAAATTCCATCTTATATGCAGACGATCACGTTTTAATTGTTGGAACGGAAGATGAATTTCAGCTCAATATCTACAAGCTCACCAAAACAGCCAGATATTATAACCGTGAAATATACACTTCTAAAACCCAAATTATGGATTTTTATGATAAGGAACCAGTGAGATCTAAAATAGTCGTAGAAAACAGGTTCTGAATCAAGTAAGAAATTTTAATTATCTAGGAAACGATATTTCGTCCAACAACGAAAGAGACATGGAGAAGAAACTCTCACGGTTTCAGCTAACCCGCAGAGCCATAGAAGAATTGTTGGTATGAAAACACGAACAGAAATATAGTTAAAAGTTTATAAGACAATGGAAATACCAACCTTGCGCTAGGGTAGTGAATGCTAGGTTTTGAAACAAAGTGAAATGAGCAGAATAGTATCGGTGATTAAGGTTCTGAGGGCAGTAAAAGGCTGTACGAAAAGCTGATCAGGAATGAAATCAAGGTATTCGAAAATAACAAAGTTGTATCATATATTCATCAAATCAAAAGTATGAAATAAATTTAAATCAACATGTACACAGAATGAAGGAGCAGTCACTTCCTACAAAGGCATGGAAAACGAGATCCTGGAAGAAAGAATCAGGGAAAAAAAGGAACTGTGGACCATGGGACCTGAACAGGCCGTTTGGCCTAGACCGATAAGATGATGATTTCCTTCTTAATCAGTCTTTTTTACAATTTCAGATATTTAAATCTTGTCATGTATGCCTTTTTCAAAATATTAGTTTTTTCCGCGTAATTCTAACAACCCTTCAAATTTACACGCTCAGAAATTTCCGCAGTTACACGTCTCTGCTGGTTTGAACTGACACATTTTGCCAGTAGCTCATTTAAGCAATATCAACTACATGTTGGTTCTTCGTAATGAATGTGATCTTTGCTTGGAAATACACTTCTCGTATCGAAAATTTTCACAATACGACTCCTACTCTGCTTTCCTTTCTCTCATCTTCCTCCTCCTCTATTTTCCTTCTTCTTCACCCCCACTCTCCTTCCCCATACTTTGCCGGCCGCAGGCAGAGAAGCGGTGGTTGTTTTCGAAGCGACGCGGACGCAGTTTCTCCTGAAATTTCTACAAAGTGCGGCTGCCCCACTGCGAAGACGCAGACGTCGCTTGGACGGCCGGAAGGCCGGTCGTCGTCGCCGTTGTGAAGGGAGAGGAAGGAGTTTTTAAAAGACTTCCACAATTTTTCTTTCTTTTTCTTTCTTAAAATGCGGGAGCCATCGGACTCCCGCGGCGGTTTCTTGTTATTTTTCCGTCCAAAGGAGGCGAAAGGAGTTGGAGCGTCGCGTTATTCTCTCATGAGCGGCATTGTGGGTCTTCCCATCGAAGTCGGTTCGTTTGTCGCGAGTCGGAACTGTTTTATGCTACCCAAGCAGCCAGGATGTCGCTTATGATTCTTTCGTTCTTATAGCTTGCGCTACTTGTCAGTTTCCACGTACTGGGTATCCTTCTGCGGTGATGATAATGTAATGAGAATCATAATTAGAATGCTAAGACAAATCAATATATTTATTAATAATTAATAATAATTTTTGTTACTTGACCTGTCAGGTAATCATTCATAAATTCGTTTATGTTGAAATTGGGATAATTGTATTGTAATGTTCGTTTATGTTGAAATTGGGCCTTTTTGCTCAGACTTGTTACATCTATATCTATATCTATACTAATATATAAAGACAGAAGTGCGTTGTTTTACAGCGCTCTAAATTTACTGCACCAATGCCGATGAAACTTTTGTGCTAGCATCCTTTAAAGACCTGGAGTACTATAGGCTATGATTTACAATCATAAACCGTAATATATTTTGATAATAATTACTTTTCTGGACATTTTTCGCCTAGCTTTACATCACAGATTCAAAAGTGCATCAATGCCAATAGTTCTGTTGCGCGCCACCAGAGGATGACATCTGAGACCTACTACTGATTTCATCAATATCCAGAATTATTACGATATTCATTTGAGTTTGAATAAGGTTATGTAATGTCCCTGTGTGAACATTTGAAAGACAGTCGTAACTGAAGTGGTAAAGAATGTCAATGTTCATGCATTGCTCTTTGTCCGTTTTATAAACAAAGTGGCAAGAAATCATTGTGAGTTTGAAAGTGTTTAATAATTGAGGTAGGTTGAGATAATACAAAGTACAATAATATACAGTACATAATATACAGTAATGTACAATATATAGATATCGTATACAATCTAAACAACGTCTTCTTTTACAGAAATTCAGACAACTGAAGAAGTCAGACAACTCAATTGTTTGACGAAACGAGTGTCACAATTGTCAAAACAGATTACAAATGCCAAGAGATGGCCAGTCTACTAAAATTTTGAATGGGCTACTCAGAGGGAAGATTGACTTGCTGAAGTACTCACTCGCCTCATTGAAAATAATACTTCAAGAAGGGGAGAAGTATAAATAATTCTCTTACGTAGTAAGGCAGCTGTTCATTAGGACTCCGTTTGACTATTTACGCAGTTCTTAGGTTCAAAATGGTAAAATGAAAAATGTGTATATGTTTTCACTCTATACAGTAAATTTTTTCTTCAATATTTGAACGGTGGTGTGTAATTTACAAATGATCATTTACGTATTGAGAATAATCTGTAAAGTTGTTTTGCTTATCAATTGCTCCCAATGAATGAATGAATGAATGAATGAATGAATGAATGAATGAATGAATGAATGAATGAATGAATGAATTCATATTTTTCAAAAAAAAAATGTCTAAAAATATTTTTGTCTGAGCAAATAATATCTGTAAGTCCTTGGTTTCTATTATTCAGATTGCAGGATCCATAATCTCTATCACTTGAGATAAAATAATGATGGTAACATTGTTTTGTTATGTGACTCTGTGCATCGTCAATTTATTATTTACACATCATGTAATGTTGGTGGATCATTAGTTTTCTAATGTATCAGTGGTATGATGAATTGATTTACCTGAACAAATAAGTTTTATAGTACATGTTACTAGCACATAGGGCACATTAAACATACATACATTTGTCGTCTTCAGAATTATAAAAACTGGTAATTATGTTTCAGAATAGATACAAGTATTTTTATTTATTTTTATGATTATGGTTCATCAATTACGTTATGACATCATGGATAAGAGCCCAAAATTTATTGCTTATTTATCCTTGAAAATAGATTTTAATACATGGGAGCGTTTTTTTATTCAAAATTCAAGTAGTATATGAATTAGTGAAGGGATCACAGAATTTTGAAAATGTGCACAGAGTTCACTTCTCCCCATAGCACGTCATACACAGTTTTAACTGTTTTTTGACGTAAAATAAATAAAAAAATAAACTTCTGCATGTAATACTCAGCTTAAAACAGGAAGTCCCTTCAAGGCCATGAGTTGACAGATCAATTTCAAAACTTTCTTTATGATTACAATAGAAGAAAAATATAAAAATAGGATAAGTTTTACGTGACAATTTATTGATAGGGTTGGAATATTATATAAAACTTCACAAAAATTATATATGTGCGTTTACAAGTATTTTATTTTGTAGTTTAGATTTGTTCATTGCTTTTAGTTATAAAGTGAACATTTAGAAGCCGGAACTTCAATTAGGTAATATGTAATTATTTCTGGAAAAGTGAGCGAGGTAATCCGGAAATTTCCAAATGTGAGTCAAGAGAAGGCAGCTATCGTGGCGTGGCCTAGCAGAGCATGGCAGGGAGTAGGGCGGAGAAGGGATTCAATGGAAGAGATAGAGGTAGGTCCCACCGCAGGGCATGAAAATACTGAATTCCTCTTCCTGTATAATAATTTACTGTAAAAAATGCCCGAGCATACGCCGGGTACTTCAGCTAGTGGTAAATATTGGTATATCTATGTACGTGACAAAAGTGTTCATAAAGAAAATGAATTTATTCTGTAGTAGCAAACAGTGTTTTTAATTCCAAACATTGGAAAGTGGACTTAATATAATTACCTGGAGGAGGGGGTAAAATTATTATCATACTGTTCAATATTTTCTGCGAGATCTATATCAAATAATATATCTAGTTTTGTGAGTTGTATTTAATTTTACTTTGCAGGCTTGCTTACAATAATATAATTTTTTTAAAAAATTTAAATTTAAAAGCGTAAAAAAACAAGTGGGGCTGCAGAAGTACATAATTTCTTGTATTATTACTAACGATTTCTTCGTATATTTCAAACTTGTCATGCTAACACTTCAGTCCTCACTCGAAAAACCAATAATCGAGCGGAGGGCGAATGACATACACATTTCTTTGGAAATTCAAAAAGTAGATGACAATGACTTCCTGTCATTGACTGTAGTGCTCTATCGTTACAAAAAGTGTTAAACAAAAGAAACCAAAAAATCAATATAAGCTGGATTCATACCCGAGCGCAGGAGAGATTTTACTATCCTCATTGACTTTAAGCATGTAAGCTTTAACATTTAAGGTGAGAAGAGAAATCTGGAGGCGTTGCATCCTTTGTCTCACTGAACTTTTAGGCCAACTTTTACTTTCTCGTATACATACGTATATACGGAGCAATATACGTAGTGTAGAGAATATTACGTAATTTTACTGAAAATCGATTTCGAGATTTCAACGGAAATACACGTTTTGGGGTCACCTGAAGCCGAAAAAGCTGTTTATTTCAAAACGTCCGTCTGTCCGTCTGTCCGTCTGTCCGTCTGTCCGTCTGTCCGTCTGTCCGTCTGTCCGTCTGTCCGTCTGTCCGTCTGTCCGTCTGGCCGTCTGGCCGTCTGGCCGTCTGGCCGTCTGGCCGTCTGGCCGTCTGGCCGTCTGGCCGTCTGGCCGTCTGGCCGTCTGGCCGTCTGGCCGTCTGGCCGGTGTATGTGAACAACACTGGCGTCTGAACTACTCGTACGATTCTTTCCAAACTGAATAAACGACTGTCGATTCTTCTTTTATTGGGGTAATAAACGTCATATGGCTCTATTCTTTTGTTTTTTCAAAAATTACAAAACTGTAATTTTTTTGACTTGTCTCCAACGTCGGTAATATTTACATAGGCGATTTTTTCACATTATTATATTTACTAGTACATATGCTTTAAATAATGCTAAATAAAGGTTCTCGAAAACTATAGTTTTCTGTGAAAATGAGTTCATAATAGCGCAATTTCAGAAACGACGAAACGCAATTTTTCCCAAAAATGGCTCTAGATTTTTCTTCATTTTTTTCCCAAAGAAAGTGGTAATTGCACTGTTTAATATCAGGTAAAGTTCATTTTTGTGTATTCTTTTATTTTTCCAAAGATTACACAAATTTAATTTTTTTGAAATATCCCTCACGCCGTGAATATGTACATTTCCATCAATTTGTATATATTATTGCAATTGTGGGTGAAAGTGCTTTAAATGACTCTAAATGAAGTTTTTCCAAATCTCAATGGATTTCTGTGAAAAATAGCTTCGAATTTCGCATTTCCTGTGTTGTTTAATCGCCATTTTCTTAAAAACGGCCCAAAATTTTTCAATGAAAAATTGTATGTAGGACGAGGATTTACTCTTCTTTAATATTCTTGAAGTAATATTTCGTTTGTACTATAAGGAAATCAAAAAGTTGAGAAAATATAAAAAATAAGTACTTTGTGTGACGATAGATGGCAGGTGCCCAGAGAATGGAAAGAGGCCTTAAAGCCAGACCACACCACACTAAGGACATTAGAAAACAATTGCTACGAGAAAGTCTGTACCATTCTGTAACACCTCTACTTACTTTCTCGTATACGTAGTAATATATGTAGTATAGAGAAAGTTATGTAATGCTGCGGAAAATTGAATTCGAGATGTCAACGGAAATACAAGTTTTGGGATCCCCTGATACCGAAAAAGTGCTTAGTTTCAAAACGTCCGTCTGTCCGCTGTCTGGTGTACGTGAAACACACTAGTGTCTGTACTATTTGTACTTCTTTTTCCAATCCGAATAAACCCCTGTCGATCTGAACTGAAAAGTCCATGCCTTACACGTATTGTAACTCATCGGCGTGCCAGGCCGCACTAATTGATGTCCTTGAAACGCCACTTCCTGTCTACATTCTAGAATCTTCTGAAACGCACTTCCTTGGTAATAGTGACGTTTTTGCTCAATATATGGTCATTTATGTTCTTAGGAATCAGCATATCTCAATGATAATTAACTCCATTCATTGCATCAGAACCTAGTTGTACTAAGTTTGTTTTGTAGAGCAGAGAATATATATAAAAAATAATTGTAATAAATTCACGACATTTTAATTGGAATTTGTGATATGTATTAAGGATTTTTTTGTCTATAACTTCCATGCAACATATCCTTCACGAAATATGAGTCCCGAAAATATGAAATCTATTCCAGGATACAATTGAATTGAAATAAGACTTTCAGAATCCCAGAAAAGAGCAAAACCTCTTTTTCTATGGAAATTATCGGGTAAACATGTGATATCTTTTGTGAAACTTTCGTCGAGTGTATTTCGGAAACGGCACCATTTCAAGTACATTTGCACTAGAAAATTTACGAGAAAACGAGAAACTTTATGAGAGATCATTTGAAGAATTTGTACCCACAAAAAATAAAAATAATTATAAAATACACATGGAATATGAGTATTAACGATGTGCGGTATATTCGAATGAAAATGACGGTTATTTCTTGTGGTTTAGTATATTGTATATTTAGTATATTGTGCGCTATCTGTAAAACATATTTAATGAAAAACATTTAAGCATTTTTGAGAATTCCTCTTAATGTATTTTCGAAAATGTTTACAAAATGATTCGTGCACAACTGTTCTCCGTCCCTCGCCTGATGAGCCTGGTCGACCGAACTATCACCGTCAAGCGCCGCCCCACCCAGCCACCACCTCGCCAGCACCCCGCTCCCACCCTGCCACAACCCTACCATCAACCTATCACCACCTTGTCACCACCCCGCTACCACCCTGCCACCACCCCGCTACCACCCTGCCACCACCCCGCTACCACCTTGCCACCACCCTGCTACCACCTTGCCACCACCCTGCTACCACCCTGCCACCAGCGTACGATCAACCTGCCACCACCCATACATCACCCTGCCACAAACCTACCAAAACCCAATCATCACCCTGCCACCAGCCCGTCACCACCCTGCCACCATCCCGCCACCACCCTATCACCCCACCGTCGCCCTGTCACCACCCCGCCACCACTCCATCATCCTGCAACAAACTTGCCACCACCTTGCCACCACCCGTCAGCACCCCGCTCCCACCCTGCCACCACCTCGCCATCACCTTACCACTACCCCGCTAGAACCCCGTCACCTCCCTGCTATCACCGTGCCACCACCCCGCTACCACCGTGCCACCACCCCGCCACCACCATGCCACCACCCCGTCAGCACCCCAACCCACCTTGCCACTACCTCACCAGCACCCGGTCCCTGCCACCACCTCGCTACTACCCCGCCACAACCTCCAACGCCAACCCCTCCCCACCCTGCCACCACTTCACCATCACCTTGCCACCTTTGCCATCTTTTGCCACCACCCCCGCCATCACCTTGCCACCACCCCGCCATCACCGTGCCACCACCCCGCCATCACACCACCACCCCGCCATCACCTTGCCACCACCCCGCCATCACCTTGCCACCACCCCGCCATCACCTTGCCACCACCCCGCCATCGCGCCACCACCCGCCATCACCTTGCCACCACCCCGCCATCACCTTGCCACGCCCCGCCATCCTTGCCACCACCCCGCCATGCCTTGCCTGCACCACCATCCACCTTGCCACCACCCCACCATCACCTTTTCCACCACCCCGCCATCCCACGCTGCCACCACCCGCCATCCACGCACGCACCGCCATCACCCTGCCACCCCGCCATCACCGTGCCACCACCGCCTCCCACCCCTTGCCACCACCCCGCCATCACCTTGCCACCACCCGCCATCACCTGCCACCACCCCGCCACCATCACCGCACCACCACCCGCCATCACCGCCCACCCACCCACCCGCCATCACCTTGCCACCACCCCGCCATCACCTTGCCACCACCCGCCATCCACTGCCACCACCCGCCATCACCTTGCCACCACCCGCCATCACCTTGCCACCACCCGCCATCACCTTGCCACCACCCCGCCATCACTGCCACCACCGCCCACCTTCACGCCACCACCCCGCCATCACCTTGCCACCACCCCGCCATCACCTCGCCACCACCCCGTCACCTTGCCACCACCCCGCCATCACCTTATCACCCACCACTACCCAGCTACACCACCCTGCCACTATCCTGCCAGCAGCCCGGAACCCCCCCCCCGCCACCACCTAATACCAGCCTGTCACCATCCCGTCATCACCCTGCCCCACCTTGCCCTCATCCAGCGTTCACCCAGCCATCACCTCCGACCCCATCCCATCCCACCCCACCCCGCCGTACCCCGTCCCGCGCCTTCGAGAGCCCGTCTCCTGTCAAAGTCTCGTCAGGGCGCGCGCTGCGCAACCAGTCTCCCATGACGGGCGGCACGGCCCGGGCGGGCGAGCGGGCGGCCATTTACGAGGCCGGAGGGCCCATTTGCCACGCGGCTGCGTGCCCCGATGCGTGGCGCGGTCGTGCCCGCCGGCCTGGGTCACTGCCCTGTGCGCGCTTCCGCACGCTGCACCCCCGGCGACTCACCCACCTCACGCAACCCACCTTGAAAATGCCTCCAAAACGCGAATCCCAAATGTCTCGAACAGATATATCCCGAATATGTTCTGTGTGAATCCAATTTCTCAAATACACTTGTCGATATTAATTATGAAAACCAAATTAATGTAATGACGTAAACATTACGAGAATCATTTATTGATTTGAAGTAAAATTGCCGGATTCCGTTGCGTAGTCATAGAATCGAGCTGCGGGGTCTCCGGGTTCGAATCTGGCATTTGTCATGGTTTGTGGTGATGGAGCGCAGATCGCTTTAATGTTGTGACATTGGGCTGATCACAGCCATCATTATCATATTGATTATCTCGCTCCATCCCAGACCAGAAACTGTATAAATGTGACGGATGAATGTGACTGCCTGTGTTCCACAGTGACAGAACATGATCTGGATTTAAGACGCAACGTGTGCACCACTTGACCATCAACCTCCCGATCCGGAAAAAGAGTTCAAGCGCCGCCACAGACTTCTAATCACTAGAGGCAGAAGACTATTGTTGGCAGCAGTGGGCTTACGAGCCACGGTGGAGGTACTGCATGGAAGCTAGTCAAGGGACTCCAGTGTGAAAGGCACTGATGTTTACTGAGGGCAGGGAACATTAGCGGATAACCGAAAGATTAATTTCACGTCAAATCTCCCTCCGTTAAATTAACTTAAAATTAAACAATTTGTTCCAATACGTTTAACCAATACGTCTCAATCCATTGATATTTAGTACATCCAAGTCACCTCATACTGATTCCATAGTGAAATAGGATATCGTGGAGGTTTTCCTTTTTTTCTTGCCCTGTGCGGTTGCATAATCGAAGTAATCGATTACAGGAAGTACTTTATATGGTACATCAATTCTTAAGTTTCCAAATCTGTCGTGAATAGGTTCTATAGGAACAATTCCAAATCAAACGGCATGTTTGTATATAATAATTTAACATCTCTATCCTCCGAGCTACGTATTCAACTTCGATTCATCCAGTTTAAACTGGTCTATATTTCGGCAGAGAGAAATTGAAGAAACAACACGATATTGAGCTGCCAATAAGAGAGGTCGAACAGCGTTCAGTTCCTCGAACTCCTCGGGAATATTAGGATAACCTAATATTCCTGAGGAGTTCAATTCATTCCCTGAATCAGAATTCACAACTGCAAATTGTATATTTCACCTGTCTTTAGATTTAGTATTTACCTAGTCGCTGCATAAGAACACACACATATAATAAAATGGCGTTTATAATAAAGCGGGAATACCTACATCTGAGGCTTTGGATTTCGTATTTCGAATGAGGGTATTGTAATCGGGAATTTTGCCATTCAGGAAAATATTGAATATGAGTTATTAATTCGCGGTGATGGTTGGGAGTGTTGCTAGTCTCAAACCCTGACAGTGATCCGTCTACAAATCTGGTTCAGCATCGCCCTCTTCATTGGTTCGCCTTTGCCACCGATTGGCCTACCTCTGCCACCGAACCATCCCCGCTGCCAAAATAATTCCAATACCGGACACTTCAACATTATCTTGTCTCCACCCGGAAATGGGATTTGGTTCTTCTTTTTTTAAATACTGGTAACGGAAACTCTCTTATGTCTTGCGTGCATCAACTGATGTCTCTGCAGTGCCTCTGACTGGGAGGTCCTAGGTTCGAGTCTCGACGGCGGCAGGATTTTCTACACTAGCTTTTCAGTTAGGTCGAATTCAGTCGCTGTCTGGAGAAGAATTATATCGGCCGGCTGCTCTGATCGGTAGTTTTCCGTGGTTTCTCTCCGATTTCTTTCCGTGGTCTTTCTCTGATCAACACCAGGCGAATGCCGGAGCAGTACAAACGGGCCACGGACCGCGGACCGCGCGCGATCTTTCCTCCCTCTTCCTTGTCCTATCCTCACCCCTTACTCACACACTTACAATAATATGCACTACACTACCACACATCCCGGGAGACCGGTCGGGAACATAGAACTTGTCCCGGCTGGGGCGGTGCCTCGCTGATGGGAGATACCTGTTTGGGGAAACCCCGACAGTAGTCGACGGTAGGTCGGCGCCGAATCTCGTCATCCAGTGGATGAAGATCACCGCCACCTCCCGATGAAAAACATGCACTACACGTACGACCTAATGACCGACACTACTGACCTCAGTAGTTGACGCGCCCGGAATCAGTAATCAATCAATCAATCTTATGTCTTGCCAACTAAAGGGAAATATGGAGATCGGTGATTGCCATAGTCTGCGCTAGTGGCGTTCAAGGGAAATATGAAGATTGATGATTACCATAGTCTGCGCCAGTGGCGCCTTCCACGAAATCTCTGAAAGTAACTTTCTCTTAAGAAAACCACACATGGAACTTCAAATGAAAACATCACGATACAAAAAACTAAAAAAATTATTAAAACTCTAATGAATAATACTTATTGTATTTGAAATCAATAAAATTTGAATTATGTAACCTAACATCTAACCGCCTATACAACACAAGAATTTTGAATCATTGTTTTCTCAATAAATATTATGTCAATCAATGCTTGTGCACACGTTGGATTTGAAAAGAACTTGGTATCATCTTACTACTCGCGTCAATTAACTTGAATAATAGACGACGTAATATTGTCCCCTCCGAACGCTGCTATAATGTGTGTCCACAACGCGGTCCGCATACTTTAGTCATATACTTTCTCAATTGTTTAATCTTATCAATCGAGCATTACATTTGACACCAGAATATCTTCCGGATATCCAGTGACGCATGCTTGACATCTGCCATCCTATGTCTCCGTTTACTTCGTGTTCTTGGCTAAGTCTTCACTTATTATTGGTCATCCCGCAAACCAATGCTTCCATAACGTCCATGCACATTGTTAATGATTTCACACATTTTATTAAATAAATTTCTTCAATTATTACGGATTATGATCTAGCACAATACATAGTCAAATTTATTAAGTGCTTGATAGTGAATTGTTCAGCCTTTAACTCTTTCAGATATCAGTCAGAAACGTATAGCAGAAGACATTAAAATTTGTTAGAGACAATATGTTAACAGTTTAACATTTATGGAAAGAACTCAATTCAGCCCTCCCAAGTGACTTAAAGATTTACGAGATATTTATACGGTAGGTGAGCAAGGAGTAGAGAGAAGAGTTACCAAGCCTCCGAATTGGGAAATAAATCAGACATCCTTGAAGATGAGCTACACTGGGGAGGGACTTATCCCAAGTTCAAAATGTCTTTATGATGAGATGTGTGTTCCTCTTGTTGTCCTAATTCTGGAAAGAGGGAATTTTGATGTACGGGTTTTTACTTTCTCCCTGCGGAGTACAGAGACATTTATGTAACGCTGCGCGAAAAAAATGGTGAATTTTCGGCAGAAAAACTCGTACAAGGCCCTGGAAACGAAATAGTGGATAAATCCAGTTGATAAATTTAGAAAAAAATCCTCTTACACGTGTTTCAGCCAGAATCCATGTTTTTTGGTCCTAGATACCAAACAAATCGATTGATGGCAAATCGTCTGTCCGTCCGTGCGTCTACGCTAGGGGTTAAACCGTTCGGCCGATTTTCTCCAAAATTGATATTCCCCTATCAATTTGGCTGATGTCACGGCCTCTTGAATTTGAAACCGATATTTTAATTTTGGGAGGTACTTTACAAGAAACCCTTGGGACATTTTCCAAATTTTCAAAAAAATGCTGCATCGTTTTTATAATTTTTTTGTGTGGATAATGTGAAGGACATTTAAGAGAATGGCGGAGGTCTTATGTTCGTTTAAATATTTCTTAACAAATTTTCAAAAATTCAAAGTTTTTTTGGAGTCTTCCTACAACAAAAAATATTAAAAATAGATTTTTTCCCTTAATGAAATCTATTACTTAAAGCTAGATTTTGAAATAAGGTCACGTACAATTTTCCGAAAATTTGAGTACTTTTCGCGTTATTTTGCATAAAAATATGGGCGAGAAAATACGTTCTGTTTTAGCAGCACTAGCTTTCTATAGATGGTGCTTGCAAAGCTATTAATTATATTTTGTTTAGGGCAATTTGGTGTTTGGATGTTTGGTTGAGTATTCCGTATTTGTTTATATAATCATATTCGTGTATGTACTAAAACTCATATTAATATTCACTCAGTCTCTCGTAACCGATCTACCACTAGCTCCCTCCCCCCTCGTTCCTACACACTCCCGTTCGACCCCCTACTTCCCCTTCTGTTCTTATTCTTCAGCTGCGAAACGGTCGTGCGCACAATAATTGGTCGCAAATAAAGCTAATGAACTGTGACCCATCAAGTATTACAATATATCATCTTTCAATCCGTTTTATAATACAGGAGACCCTCTGGGACCGGCAGCCAGGGAACGCTGCAGAGGGCAGTGCCCGGGGTTGGCCAGTGCGTGCACTCTGGACCTTGACTCACCGTGGAGCCCTGGCTGCCACCAAAGCGAACTCCACGCCCGGCAAAGAAGCCGATTAGTGCGACCGTGGACCCCGGGGGAGTTAGAGGGCATGCGTACCTACGTGCGTGCAAGGAGAGTACGTTTGCGAGCGGCTACCGTTCTGTGTGTGTGTTGGGGGGGGTATTGGTAGGAGATCCTTTCTAAGTGTCTCAGTGTCCAATATATTTATGAAATTCCCTGGCTAACACAAACTTATCGCAAAAATATAGCACCTCACGACACCTCAAGACATCTCGTTCGTCGTGTTATTAAAAAAAAAAGAGTATAAAAATAAAAAGAACCTCATATCTATTTGTGCTGTCTGGATGAGAATTCTAGCGGCCGGCTGCTCTGATCGGTAGTTTTCCGTGGTTTCTCCGATCAACACCAGGCAAATGCCGGAGCAGTATCCTACCAAACGGGCCACGGACCGCGCGCGATTTGTCCTTCCTCTTCCTTGTCCTATCCTCTCCTCTTACACACACACTAACACTAACATGCACTACACTACCACATATTCCGGGAGATCTTAGAGCTTATCCCGGCTGGGACGGTGCCCCGCTGGTGGGAGTGTCTTGGTTAGGGGGAAACCCCACTAGCCGACGATAGGTCGGCACCGGATCTCGCCATCCAGCGGGGGAAGATCTCCGCCATCTCCCGCGAAAAAAACATGCACTGCACTAACGGGACTAATGACCAAAGCAGTTGACGTGCCCGGAAACAAAAAAATCAATCAATCAATCATATTTATTTGTACTGGAAGTCTGTTACGCAAAATTTATGCCAAAATAGAGCCACTACCGCAACGATATAAATCTCTGTGGAGGCTTTATTATCCCGAGAATAGTGCAAAAATAAATAGAACTTCAATGAATCAGCAGGTGAACGGGAACATCGTGATTGTTATCTTATTGTGATATCAACGCAATGATTTTTCATGTAATCGAATTGTGGAAAGGTTTGAAAACTGTTAAGTTACTATGTATGTTTAGAAATTAGTTCTACAGGACTCTAAAATGGCGTCTTGAAGTTTCCACGACTGATGAGAATTCTGAACGCAATCTTGTGTGAGATAGTTTTTTCACTGGAGTCAAATTTGAAGAGCTGATTATTTAGAATTCAAATAGGATGAATAAGTGATTACGCAGGTCTGCGTGTGTTGTCTGCCTGATATTGTCTTTGTGAAGTAATGGCCGCATTTATAAACGTCAGGGGCCTACCAGGCCTAGCAGGCTGCCAGTGTTCGGTTTTGCGATTAATAAACGGCCCCCAGCCAATTCCAGTCGCCCCTTGTCCTCCTAGCAAGCCCCCAGATGGCAGGCCCCTAAAGCCTCTGCTAGCACAGCTTCATAAATACGACCCTAAGTCAATGAGGGGCATTTCAATACCTGTAACCACGATTTTTTAATTTCAATTTCAGTCACTTTCTGCCGCAAGACATGGTGGTGATATGGTGGTAGATGATATGATCATGATTTAATTACCAAAGTAAAAGGCGTACTGGATCTGTCAAATGCATATGATTGTGTATGATGCTTCTAAATTTACGGAGATAGAATACCTGACAATATTCTGTAACGAACAAGAAAACTGACAGTATACAGATGTCAGGTCTGTAGCGCCAAACCAAAGAAAAATATTTTTAATAGTTAAAATTTCAGGATTTAAGAGGTATCAACCGCAATAGAAGGCTGTATAAATTCACTGTGTAGAAAATTCAGCCATACACGTGTTTCGAGAATTTTCCCCCATCATCAATGGCTCTACAATATTAAAACTAAATTAACAAATTAATCCATGAGTATCATATAAACGGAGTACTTACCCAAGTAACATAGGTTAAACTATGTTAATATAATCTAGTAATAGTTTAATATGTTATTTGGGTAAGTACTCTATTTAAATAATTTTAATGTTCAATCAGATTATGTACTTCCTTGTATGATGTAGTTATTTATGGATTTATTTGTTAATTTACTTTTAATATTGTAGAGCCATTGATGACGGGGAAAACTTCCCGAAACACGTGTATGGCTGAATTTTCTACACAGTTAATTTATATAGCCTACCATTGTGATACGTCTTATATCCTGAAATTTTATTCATGGAGTACCACGAGATCTCCGCTGCCACTACAGAATTATTAATAGTATTTTCAATGTGCCGCTTAGTAGATGACCAGTTTTTGCTACTTCTGGCCACTATAATAATAATAATAATAATAATAATAATAATAATAATAATAATAATAATAAATAATATAATAATAATAGTAATAATAATAGTAATAATAATAATAATAATAATAATAATAATAATAATAGTAATAATAGTAAAAATAATAATATTGTTCTTCCTGGATTCACGGCTTAAGATGTAACGTATAGTAGTCTAAATATAGAATCTACTCTAGGTGGCATCCAGCATCCTAAGGAGCAGATCTGTTGACTGCAACTGCCTCTACAATACTTTGTTTTGCAATTACCAATCTTTCGAATGACCTAGTTTGGACAGTTTCTTACTTCAACTTTGCGAAATAAATCTTAGATCTCCGATAAAAATCGATGTAATGTTTTTGCTCCCCCCACTTCGCTTGATATTGACTTCCTAGCTCTTGTATTTTGGTAATAAGCTTACACGCGAGGCTTCTGTCGGCTTCTTTATTTCACTACATAACACTTTACATTGTAAAAAAAATTAATTTTGGAGAAACCAAGACCTCGCTGAAGGCTATTTGCTTAACCGATTCTTTTGGAAGTGTATTTACTTTAAGGCAATCGCATTTTTATAATGCCTTCTTACAAACTCTCGAACACATTCTGTTCCCATAAGTCCATACTTCTAACGGTGTAGTGAGGCCTGATTTAAAAAGCTGAATTTATCTTCGTTATAAGCATTTATTTGTACGTATGTGGTCGCTTACATTTTAGTGACTAGGCGATTCAAGGTAATTGCTGACAGTTCTTCATACTGATTACTTTGTGTACGCCTTGAAGACAGTATACATATTTAAATGTATAAATTTTATAAACGTGTAGCATTTTGTAAACGTATGGCTCGGTTTGAATTATTATTTGTTTGGTCCGTATGTCATATTACGTTTTTTTGGATATTACGTCAAGGACTTTTAGAACTGTATATGAAATTCTTAATTGTGCGATGAAAAACAAAAACTTTATTTTTGAACGCCTCTTCAATATAACGAAAGTTCCAAATTTAGTTGAGATCTATCTAGATTTCTTATTAAGCAAACAAATTTTAGAATTACAGTGGGAAACCTCTGTCACAATAGCGTTACACCAAACCACAAGACCTGGACATTTCGAGGGACAAAGCATGACACGAACAAAAGAACACTTTGTCGTCCAAAGTAGTTGATACGTGCGTAATAGCTTAATGAATTTAGGATATTGTAACAAACGTTCTCGTTTCGTATTGATTTATCATGTGTTTGAGATTAGACCTAACGACCTACTAATGTCTGTGGAATGACCTCCTCCTGTTCATGATACAACGCTGCAGCTAGCCGAACACTGACTTTTGTTTCTTTCTCTGTATTTGTGAGATAAAATAAGAGAAGTTGTCTAATGTGCAAAACTATCAGTATTAAAATTCCTCATTTTTAAATTAGATTCGTTAACCATCCATATTCTTTGCAGAAGAGAAATGAACGATTTTCGTTTATAGGTTTGGTTTCAATAATCATTTAATGGATTGAATGTAAATTTATTTTCATGTCGTTAGCAGATATACAGTTAAATATTCTCGACCAATACCTCATTAACTATTAAAATGCATGAAAGTAAAAATATTATCGAAATAACTACGAATTGCTTTTCTTACGCACCTTACGAGGAAAACATAATTTAACGAAAAGTATTCAGATTTTCGAAAAATTGTACGTGACTTTTTTCTATACCTATCTCTAAGGAACATATTTCATTCACGGAAAAATCTCTATCTTTAATATTTTAATCCTAGGAAGACTCCAAAATAATTTTGAACCTTTCAATTTTCGAAAAATCAGGGTTTGAATGAACATGAGAACTGCACCATTATCTTCAATGTCCGTCACAATATCCAAGAACAAAATTTAATCAAAAATTGGAACAACTGTTTTGAAAATTTGAAAAATGCCCAGGGGCTTCATGTAAAGTACCCCCAAAATTAAAAATCGGTTGCCAATTCATGGGGAGGTGGTAATATTAATTTTCGAAAAAATTGGCTGAACGGTTTAACCGCTTGCGTCGTTGACGGACAGACGGATCGACGGTCAGACTGACTGACTAACGCACCAGCACGCGGACGGACCGACAGACCGTCAGACGGACGGATGGCCAGAGGACGGACGGCAAGACGGACGGGCGGGCGGGCGGGCGGGCGGATGTCTGGGCGTCAATTGTCTTTTCAGTATCAACGACACACAAAACATGGATTCTGGCCACACCAAGTGTAAGGGGATTTATTTTCTTAATTTAGCAACTGGGTTTTCGTTATCAGGGCGCGGCAATGAATTTTTTTCTGCCTAATATCAGCCGTTTTTCCCGCAGCATTTCATAACTTTCTCTATTCTACGTATATTACTCCATGTATCCGTACATATACGAGAAAGCTTCTTTCAGCTGTTGAATTTGGATTCTCTTCATTTTTAAATGATAAATATAACTGATTAAAATTCTGGACAATTATCTGTCGATAAAACCCGTACACCCGAAACCCGTACACACCGGGAGCGGTAGCTCAGTGCATCAACTGATGTCACTGCAGCGCCTCTGACCGGGAGGTTCTAGGTTCGAGTCTTGACGGCGGCAGGATATTCTACACTAGCTTTTCAGCTCAATTCAGTCGCTGTATTAAGGAGAATTCTAGCGGCCGACTGCTCTGATTGGTAGTTTACCGTGGTTTCTCCGATCAACACCAGGCGAATGCCGGAACAGTACCCTAACAAACGGGCCACGGACCGCGCGCGATTTTTCCTTCCTCTTCCTTTTCATATCCACTCCCCTTACACTCACACACACTAACATGCACTACACTACTACATATTTCGGAAGACCGGTCGGGAGCATAGAGCTTGCCCCGGCTGGGGCGGTGCCCCGCTGGTGGGAGAGTCCTGGTTAGGGGAAACCCCACTAGCCGACGGTAGGTCGGCGCCAGATCTCGCCATCCAGCGGGGGAAGATCACAGCTATCTCCCGAGAAAAAACATGCACTACACTTGCGGGACCAATGACCAAAGCAATTTACGCGGCTAGAAACACGAAAAAATCAATCAATCGAAACCCGTACACCGACAAACCCGTACCCTCGATACCGTTACACTAGGATCAGCAGCGCTAAAAAACGATACTATGGAAACCGCTACACCAGAAACCGCTTCAACCTAACCCATTGTCTTCAAAGAAACAATGTGCTTACTTCATCACCTATTGTATGGTTTCTCGAAATCAGGCACAATTTTCCTCTACCGCTGCGCCTCACCCGTTGCGCCCATGAATCACCCAACGAGAGCTGTGGTGCCCATCACAGAGTCGTTTGCCCTCGCGCCTTATCACCTCTCACTTCGGGGGCCCCCTCCTCTGCGCTGAATGATTAGCCCCCACCCCTCCCCGCCGCCGCCCAGCACCCAGGCGGGTATATATGTCCGTGCGCGCGCGCGGGGACCGTCCGCGTCTCAGCAGCCGCCATGTTGCTCCGAGTGATAGCGCTCGCCGTCTGCGCCGCGGTGGCCACGGGTGAGTTTGCGTTGTCACCACGTTGCAGCCGGAAGCGGTCACGTTGAGTTCCGAAATGTTTCTCGAGAAGTTTGCTTGAGTGATAAGATGAAACACTTTTAAAATTATAATGAATGCTATTTAGTGATTGAAAGGTAGCAAGTGTAATAAATAAGTATAATAAATAAATGTAATAATTTTTGTCGCTCTGGATTAATTTTTTTGGTGCTCTTAACGATGTAACGTCGTTGTTGAAAGGTAATGTGTGCAAGTGAAATCAATACTAAAGAGGTGACAAGTAAATCTCCCATGATTAATCTTTTGTAAACTGCGGGTGAGCTGAGAGCTTTGTGCAATAATAAATGCTGTATTTTTTAAAGAATTAATCAGTCTATGTGGATTTGGATTAATCAATCAGACTATTGGATTTAAAAAATACGAACTGGGCTACGTCAACATTCGTTTTCATTACTACAGATCAAAAAAATATAACGAATACCTAATTTCCTCCTTAATATTGGAGGCGTTTCAGAACATCGACGTTCAAAACACGAATTTGTGTTGAAATAATATTGCTGGAGTACATCACTTTTCGTTAGTAATGCAGAGGCTATTAATGAATTGTGCATGAAGATTAATTTACATGGTTTTCGCAATTAACATCCTTTAAAGATTTGAATATAAAACTGTAAAGATAATTATCTATTACTATTATTGTAATATTTTACTATTATAATAGTAATGATGGAAACCTGTATCATGTAATATGGAGGATATGTCCTGAAAGTTGTACATGTTTTAGGAAATAATTCAAAATTTAGAATTAGAATCAAAATTTAATTTTTGTGATCCGTAAGCAGGAAATCGGGAAATTAAAATGTTAATTACTAGCTTAATCTATACAGCATGAACTTATCTTTACTATGGTCATGTCAAATAAAATATATTATGTGAAAGACTACGTTTCGTATTGCTGTTTTAAAGGAGACTTCCTGAATAATTTCTGGCCAAAAGTGGCCATTGAAGATCAGTACAGTTTAATGTTTGCCGTCTATTAAAATGGCTCTTCAACCGATGTTGTAAATGATTTTTTAAAAACCTTTAGCCACTAGTGCTTCCAATATTAAAACTACAATATATCATTGTTTAATACAATTGAGTTTTATTTGTAAATGAGTAATATTGATTGCATTTTCAAATACATTCTTTATCCCACCCATATTAATAAAAAAATTTAACATATTCTGGCCTTTAACTGAAACATATTCTGGCCTCTCGTTATTGTTCGAGTATTCCTTCAATATCATCATGAAATATTATTTTACCCATCTTTTTTAGAGATTTGTTGAGACGAAAATTATTTTCATTCGTGTTTTGGGGCACACATTTGTAATGCAAAATAATTCTGATCAAAATATCCGAATTTTTAATGAAAAAGCACGCCTCATTGTCCCCTATTTTAAAAATTGAACGCCACGTGAAGCGACAAAGTACGAAGTTGCAACCGGTGAAGATGCGGAATGTGTGCTACGCCATGTGTGCTATGGTGTGCTAGGCCGTGTGTGCTAGGCCGTGTGTGCTTGTCGTGTGTGCTACGGCGTGTGTACTACGCCGTATGTGCTTGGATTTGCAGTGGACGTATGCGCTGCGCCGTCCGACGGGCCGGCGGAGGCAACTGCCAACGCTGAACAGCCCGTGGCGCCATGGACGGTGGTGCTGAAACCCGACGGCGAGGACGGGCCTCCTCTGCTCCTGCGAGAGAACGCCGGTGCCAACGAACCTGGCCCCGCGCAGAGGTAGTGCACAACGTCGCTCGCTCAGGGAAATCACGATTCACGTTCAACGATTTCGAAATCACCATGTGGAGGCAGTTCACCTCTTTACATGGGGGTCTCTTCATTTTGGTCGTTTCATTACTTCATCGTTTTCTATCACAATACTCCCGTTTTTATTAGGGGTCCTCATTTCGATCGGGATTGTTCATTTCAATAGGGCTAGCATACTTGATTAGAAGGAGAATTCATTTCGATCAGGAAGGGAATATCATTTTGATCCGAAAGGGAAGCTCAGTTCGAAGGGTGCTTCTTGAGATCGGTCGGGGGAGGCTCATTTCGAGTGAAAGAAGGCAAACTCATTTCGAGCAGGAGAAGGGAAGTCCATTTCGAAGGGAGGGGAGGAAGCACATTCCAAAGAGAGGAGGGTAAGCTCATTTCGAAGGGAGGAGAGGAAGCTCATGTCGAAGGTCGGATAGGAAGCTCATTTTAAAGGGAGGGGAGGAAGCTCGTTTTGAAGGGAGGAGAGGAAGCTCGTTTTGAAGGGAGGGGAGGAAGCTCGTTTTGAAGGGAGGGGAGGAAGCTCGTTTTGAAGGGAGGAGAGGAAGCTCGTTTTGAAGGGAGGAGAGGAAGCTCGTTTTGAAGGGAGGAGAGGAAGCTCGTTTTGAAGGGAGGGGAGGAAGCTCGTTTTGAAGGGAGGGGAGGAAGCTCGTTTTGAAGGGAGGAGAGGAAGCTCGTTTTGAAGGGAGGAGAGGAAGCTCGTTTTGAAGGGAGGAGAGGAAGCTCGTTTTGAAGGGAGGAGAGGAAGCTCGTTTTGAAGGCAGGGGAGGAAGCTCGTTTTGAAGGGAGGAGAGGAAGCTCGTTTTGAAGGGAGGAGAGGAAGCTCGTTTTGAAGGGAGGAGAGGAAGCTCGTTTTGAAGGGAGGAGAGGAAGCTCGTTTTGAAGGCAGGGGAGGAAGCTCGTTTTGAAGGGAGGAGAGGAAGCTCGTTTTGAAGGGAGGAGAGGAAGCTCGTTTTGAAGGGAGGAGAGGAAGCTCGTTTTGAAGGGAGGAGAGGAAGCTCGTTTTGAAGGGAGGGGAGGAAGCTCGTTTTGAAGGGAGGAGAGGAAGCTCGTTTTGAAGGGAGGAGAGGAAGCTCGTTTTGAAGGGAGGAGAGGAAGCTCGTTTTGAAGGGAGGGGAGGAAGCTCGTTTTGAAGGGAGGAGAGGAAGCTCGTTTTGAAGGGAGGAGAGGAAGCTCGTTTTGAAGGGAGGAGAGGAAGCTCGTTTTGAAGGAGGGGAGGAAGCTCGTTTTGAAGGGAGGAGAGGAAGCTCGTTTTGAAGGGAGGAGAGGAAGCTCGTTTTGAAGGGAGGAGAGGAAGCTCGTTTTGAAGGGAGGAGAGGAAGCTCGTTTTGAAGGCAGGGGAGGAAGCTCGTTTTGAAGGGAGGAGAGGAAGCTCGTTTTGAAGGGAGGAGAGGAAGCTCGTTTTGAAGGGAGGAGAGGAAGCTCGTTTTGAAGGGAGGAGAGGAAGCTCGTTTTGAAGGCAGGGGAGGAAGCTCGTTTTGAAGGGAGGAGAGGAAGCTCGTTTTGAAGGGAGGAGAGGAAGCTCGTTTTGAAGGGAGGAGAGGAAGCTCGTTTTGAAGGGAGGAGAGGAAGCTCGTTTTGAAGGCAGGGGAGGAAGCTCGTTTTGAAGGGAGGAGAGGAAGCTCGTTTTGAAGGGAGGAGAGGAAGCTCGTTTTGAAGGGAGGAGAGGAAGCTCGTTTTGAAGGGAGGAGAGGAAGCTCGTTTTGAAGGGAGGAGAGGAAGCTCGTTTTGAAGGGAGAAGAGGAAGCTCATTTTGAAGGGAGGAGAGGAATCTGGTTTCGAAGGAATGAGAGGAAGCTCATTTCGTTCAGTTTTATTTTATTCAGATGGTGGTCAATTTTCGAAGGTTGGTCAAATAAAAACGTGTATTTAATTTGTTCACTCCTTGAAGCAAAATAATAAAGTTTCTGTTGATCTTCATAATACGCTAATAATTGTCGCTATATTGACAAAGTAATTAACCCATTAATTGGAGGTGTTTTTCTAGCATCAAAATATTCAAGTTAATGCCCTGCCGAAATAGAATTGTCCAGTAATCTGTTTACTTTGATTAAAAGTTTGTGGTATTGTGTTAATGCACCACGATTTTGCTCACTAAGAAAGCGCACTAAGTCATTGGGAAGTAAGTAGATGAGTAGCATCAGCCACAGCAAGTTTCACGCTAATTGTAAATGTTAATATCTCAATTTTGGTGAATGTGTTGCTTAGCTTGTTACTAGGATGCTTTTTCAATTTATGAAGGGCTTGGGCCAGTTAAGAGGTGAAACCAAAATCTAGATTACAAGAAAGGAAGGAGTTACGAATACAGAGAGACTTACTGTGGTTAGTGTAACTTATATTATTACTGCCCCGAGACCTTCATGTATAAAACGCTTGATGCATTGACGCAAAACTAAGTCAATAAGTACATATTTATAAAAATTAATCACAAAAATATTCATTAATTAGTAGGAATTGAAAATGCAGAAATACTATGTTAAACTGAACGCATTTGATATGTCTACATTGATAATATCTTAACAAGAAGTGTATTACATTGATTTTTTACATCTCCTCTCTTGATTAAAAACACTGCTACTTCACACACTGATGATAATTGTGAACATTTTTAGTAGTAATTTTTCTAAAAATATTGTCTTCGTCTGCTACCTTTTAAAGACCTTAATATCTGAATTTTTTTCGATTCCTCTTGTCGTTCGCGATCTTTAGCGTTAGGGCTTAAATGAATAAGAACTTATACACTTTGGTATACAATATTTTACTAAGACAAAATTATCTAAAACTTATACATACTGAATAATTTTCATTGCCGGCATCACTTATCTACAAAATGACACTTGTTAACCAAATTCATTGAAGGCTCAATAGAAACTCTTTCCTGTAATGTTATTTTAGCGATTTGGATTTTTTGAAATTTGTTTTTCATTTGCATCAACAGATTCTCCGGTTTTTGTTTAAAGGAATAATTTTGTTTTTACTTCTCTCTTCAAAATCCGAAATTAGGTGATAGGATTTGATGATCTTTGATGAGAACATCACAAAAATATTCAAGAAGTCGCATTAACATGCCACCGTAACCTAGTTATTTATTTTAAAAATTGTAAAAGATTTCATTGTTCTAGCATGTGAATTATATTTTAATTTTAATTTATTTTCAATAATGAAATGGACAATTTTTGGAAATGGTTGCAGTTTGGTAAAATCACTGAATGACAATATTAATGTGCAATTATGAATAACCAAAATAAAAATTATCATTTTATCAACCTATTTCTTAATTTACAGTCCAAGTATCGCTTCATATCAGAATTTTACGCTGACTTTAAAACTTTATAACATTTAGAATGTCTCTTGAAACCTTTTATTTGCAATTAGACCAAATATTCATTTTCATGGATGTGAGTACGCCATATATAAATATATGTACAATACACACAGGTGTATGTGATTTTTGTTGACATATGCACTCTTCCGTAATAAACCTTTCAAAAATGAAGCCTAACCACCTCATATTTATCTTTAATTGGCAAGATGTAGGTGAACAGTAGGAAAGGCAGTGAAATTAAAATTAATATCGATCGTTAGCGAAACGTCTGTACGGTTCGTTGAAAGTGCCCCCTCATAAAGTCTTCTAACAGTCAGAAGATAATACTGCAGTTTAAAACCAAGTTTACGTGAATCATTTAACGTCATGAAATGATATGTGGTAATGATAAATACGATGTGAGTGTCGCGACATCATTAAAACTAAGGTTAAGACCGTGACAAGGGAGTATCATTTTAAGGTATGCAAATATACTTCATCAAAAGAGATATACGGATAATTTCAACACAATCCCGCCACAAATTCATATATCAGAAATTGTTCTATGAATGCCGATATTTAAAAAATCGAAATAAAAATAACTGTTAGAACTGTGATGTTAACTCAATACTATTTGTTGAATGTCTCCGTCTATGTAGCTCTTCCGTAAGACCACATTTTTTTGTGACCCCCCTCCCTATGAAACATGTTTAGCTCATTTAAATATCTGTATTTCTTGGATCAAACCATTTTTAACCCCACTTTATGTGACCATACGACTTAGTCCAATTGCGACCAACTACTACAGTTCTCTGTCCATCAAACACCACATTTGGGTAGTATTGTACATTTGCACTCATCAAAGAAAGCTTTTGATAACTCGTGAACCTCATGGGAGCGAATGTCTCCGACATATTCGAGAAATAACCTAATACGAAATAGTTCGTATTTCTTTAATATATTTATTTTCCTTCTTGCAAATTTGCTCGGGCGCCAACTGCTGAAGAGGAGAAGAAATTCAGAAATATAAACAAATGTGGTAATGTTGCACCATCAAGGAATGATCAAAGTAAGATATGGTATAAAGTATAAGATTTCCATTTTCAGTGAAATCTGTGGCGACTAGCGGCTGTAGTTCATCTACCTCCAGTCTCTACAGATTCTATTGAAAATGAGCGCGATGTATAGTGTCCGAAAAATATTTGGGCACCGTTGAAGAATTAATAGAGCTTATTTCCTTAGAGTTCCGTTCTCAAGAAGTTTATTCTTCTCAAGAACCTATTGAGGAAAATACATAAATCTAAAATAGTAATACAACTTAGGATTGCCAATACCGATTAGGAGTGGATAAGCGACCAGTAATGTCGGTGTCTCAGATTTTGGATCTAAGAGACTTATTGTGAGTTTTTTCCGCTGTCCTGATGACATCGCTTTGAAGACGGTGATACCGGAAGGTAGTTGAAACGTCGGTCGCGCAAACATCAGCATCACATAACTCTGACAAGTCAGAGTTATGTTGACGAGGCTTCTATGAAAATCATGTCAAACATCCGCAAATGTGAACGTATCTAAATTATGATTTAAAACAATTGGCAGGAGCAGATAGAAACCGCTCAGACATGTTTTGCTTCTGTCGTTCTTAACTCCGAAACGGTGTGACCTAGGTTTTTAAATCATGGCTTTCGAAGCCCGGCAACTTTGACTTACGTTCCTTTCGCTTTAGTCTATAAAACTAGACAATTTTGAACCTTTTACTACCTTCTTATCCTTTTAGCTCCTCTGGGCACTCTCGTGAGGGAATCGTGATTGTTTATTTCGTGATTCTGGGCGCGTCAACTACGAAAGTAATTAGTCCTGTCAGTGTAATGCATGATTTTGCGTGATTGTGGGGGAGATCTCCCGCTGTATGGTAAGATCCGGCGCCGACCAACAGGTCAACTTCCTGGATTTTTCCCCCAGCCAGCTATCTCGCACCAGCGAGACAGCTCATCAGCCGGGGCTCGCTAAAGTTCTCCGGACACATGAGGTAGTGGTGTGTGTGTGTGTGTGTGTGTGTGTGTGTGTGTGTGTGTGTGTGTGTGTAACTAAGGGGTAAGGTTAGGACAAGTAAGTGGAAAGACATTTCGCGCCCTCTCCGTGGGCCGTTTGTTAAAGCACAGCTCCCGCATTCGCCTGCTGTTGATCGAAGAAATCACGGAAAACTACCGATCAGAGCAGCCGACCGCCTATCCTCCAGACAGCGGCTGAATTCTACCCAGCTGCGTAGCTAGTGTTGAAAATCATGCCACCGTCAACACTCGAACCTTAGGCGTTTCCAGTCGACGGAACTACAGTGACATCAATAATTGATGCCTGGAGCCACCTAAGACGGTGAATGTCATGTATGGTTAGAATCTTTGAAATAAAATTTTCCATTTGCTATGGGGTAATTAATTTCACGCGTCCGTTAAAAAAACAGAAAAAAATAGAATGGTTGCACACGCACAGTGGAAGGTATGTATTATGTAACACAGCGAAGAGTGATCGTTCGAAGTTGGGCATCAGTATGAAGCAATTTTCACGTTTAAGCAATTTATGGGATGCGGAATGTTTGCTCGGGTTCATATTGCATTAATAGTGTACCCCAAAAACATAAAAGGTGAGATAGGGACATCTCAGAAGTTGTATAGTGTTTTTTGCGTTGGAATGTACATGAATACAGGTTCACTACTAGCATATGTTGACTTGTAGATCTTGATACATTTTAGCAGCCTGGTATTTTTCCTGCCTGGTGGTCATTCCAGTAGACGAGCAACATGACGTGATGCTCAATGTGCACAACAATAGCTGCACCTCTTGATAAGCCTTACTTAGTTTTCTTTTAGTCGTACTTGGGATAGAGCCAAGGGTCGCAGAAGGCACAAGGACAGAACGTTGTTACTATATTAAGGCCGAATATGAAACCCATTAAGGTCTATTCGAGATGATAGGAGTAGCAACACATACATACATTTCAATAAAGGCTGTCAAGAATATGAATTATTAGCTTTTAACAAAGGGAAAATTTTGTAGTACGTGACAGAAGAATTGCTGTCTGATTATTTCGCCCCATTCAAACACGCGAGTAACCTTAAGAGGATTATCAGGCACTGCTTACATAGGTCAAAGCTCAGACCTTCGAGCAATGTCAAAGGGAAGTGAGGGATAGATGAAGGTTGGAGATTCCCGATACTTGTCGTCATGAAAATAGGAATGTCAAATATAGCGGGACGGATGAGCATTTTCTCTTACCACTGAATTTTGCAATTGCCTAAGTTCACAGGTAGAGTTGTCACAGTTCAAACATAACCTGATATAATCAATTAAGGGATGAGCAGAGAGAGAATGTATTACGGGTCGAATGCAGGGAATATGAAGAATATTTTTTGGTGAGTGATTCATTTCCTTTAGGAACAATAGTGTCAGCTTTGTTCACGCTGGTCTATTAGATAATAACTTGTCTGGGATTCACATGCACAGCGGATTACACCAAAGCTCAGAGTTTTGCACCTGAACGAAGGGACCTAACAATAACCAGATACAAATACCTCAAGGGTCGAACATTGTAGATATATTCAGAAGAACATTCACTATAGATTAGAGAGCGCCCCGGTTTCTTCCCGCACCAATTTATAGGCGAGTAACGCGACGGGAAATCGTTGGCACAGCTAACACAGCTCAATTGAAATGATTGAAGGCGTTGTCATTGTCAACAATAGTATATAATACTACGCCTTCAATCATGACAACGCCTTCAATCATTTCAATTATGTAAATGTCAACTACAACTCACCACTAAATTAATACAATAACACAGCTCAAGCCTCGCCACATATTAAGGTTAAGAAATGAAAGTATGAGCATATAGAGAGTATCAAAAGTGGAGCGGTGACATCAAGAGAATATTTTACGCAATGGAGGGATATTCACATTTCCAATAGCAAGTGAACCGTCGTGTTGAATATACTTCTGGAAGTCCTCAAGACCTAAATTTAGTCGGGATATTTATGAGAGAGGATAGTTCTAAATGGCGACGAACCTGACGGGGGTGCTGACATAAACCAAAACTCTTTTTTTGCACCTTAACGAAGGGAAGATCAATATCCAGATGACCATATCTGCAAGGTAGAACGTTGCATGAGACGGGGGAGAGCGTCCCGATTTGTTCACGCCGGTCCCGTAGGCGAGTAACCTATCGGGGATGCTGGCATACGCCAAACCTCCCGTTTTGCAACTTAACGAAGAGAGGTGGCAATGCCTAGATGGGCGTCTCTGGAAGATCGCACGTTGCATGGGGACGGGGGTTCATTCGCTATAAACGGGCGAGCGTCCCGTTTTCATCGCACCGTTCCAGTGGGCGAGTAACCTGTCGGGGATGCTGGCATGCGCCAAACCTCCCGTTTTGCATCTTAACGAAGAGAATTGGAAAAGTCTAGATGGGCATATCTGGAAGACAGCACGTTGCATGGGGACGAGGGTTCATTCACTATAAACGGGCGAGCGTCCCGTTTTCTTCGCAGCGTTCCAGTAGGGAGTAACCTGTCGGGGGATGTTGGCATTCGCCAAACCTCCCGTTTTACAACTTAACGAAGGGAGGCGACAATGTCTGAATGGGCATCTCTGGTAGATCGCACGTTGCATGGGGACGGGGGTTCATTCGGTATAAACGGGCGAGCGTCCGTTTTCATCGCACCGTTCCACTAGGCGAGTAACCTGTCGGGGGTGCAGGCATAAGCCAAACGTCCCTTTTTTCATCTTAGAGAAGGGAGGTGGCAATGTCTGGATGGGCATATCTGGAAGACCACACGTTGCATGGTGACGGTTCATTCGCTATAAACGGGCGAGCGTCCCGTTTTCTTCGCGCCGTTCCAGTAGGCGAGTAGCCTGTCGGGGATGTTGGCATTCGCCAAACCTCCCGTTTTGCAACTTAACGAAGGGAGGTGGCAATGTCTGTATGGGCATATCTGGAAGACAGCAAGTTGCATGAGGAGGGGGGTTCATTCGCAATAAACGGGTGAGCGTCCCGTGTCCTTCGCACCGTTCCAGTAGGCGAGTAACCTGTCGGGGATACTGGCATAAGCCAAACGACCCTTTTTGCATCTTAGCAAAGGGAGGTGTCAATGTCCGGATGGGCATATGTGGAAGATCGAAAGTTGCATGGGAGGTTGCATGGGGGTTCATTCGCTATAAACGGGCGAGCGTCCCGTTTTCTTCGCACCGTTCCAGTAGGCGAGTAACCTGTCGGGGATGCTGGCATACGCCAAACGTCCCTTTTTGCATCTTAGCGAAGGGAGGTGGCAATGTCCGGAAGGGCGTATCTGGAAGATCGAACGTTGCATGGAAGGTTGCATGGGGGTTCATTCGTGAGCGTCCCGTTTTGTTTGCAACGTTCCAGTAGGCGAGTAATCTGTCGGAGATGCTGGTATACGCCAAACCTCCCTTTTTGCACCTAAACGAAGGGAGGTGGTAATGTCCCGAAGGGCATATCTTGAAGATCGAAATTTGCATGGAATTTTGCATGGGTGTTCATTCGCTATAAACGGGCAAGCGTCCCGTTATGATGGCACCGTTTCAGTTGGCGAGTGACCTGTCGGGGATGCCGGCATAAGCCAAACGCCCCTTTTTGCATCTTAGCGACGGGAGGTGGCAATGCCTGGATGGGCATATCTGGAAGATCGCACGTTGCATGGTGACGAGGGTTCATTCGCTATAAACGGGCGAGCGTCCCGTTTTCCTCGCGCCGTTCCAGTAGGCGAGTAACCTGTCGGGGATGTCGGTATTCGCCAAACCTCCCGTTTTGCAACTTAACGAAGGGAGGTGACAATGTCTGGATGGGCATCTCTGGAAGATCGCACGTTGCATGGTGACGGGGGTTCATTCGGTATGAACGGGCGAGCGTCCGTTTTCATCGCACCATTCCAGTGGGCGAGTAACCTATCGGGGATACTGGCATAAGCCAAACACCCGTTTTTGCATCTTAGCGACGGGAAGTGGCAATGCCTGGAGCATATCTGGAAGATCGCACGTTGCATGGTGACGGGTGTTCATTCGCTATAAACGGGCGAGCGTCCCGTTTTCCTCGGGCCGTTCCAGTAGGCGAGTAACCTGTCGGGGGTGCACAGGTTCGCCTGGCAGAGCCTGACGGCGACGCTGGGCTTCATCGCGCAGGCGCTGGCGCGCATCCCCATCGTTTGGATCACCGGCAACGCGTCCGCCACGTCCCTGCCCCCGCCCGCGCAGCGCATGGCGGTGGAGCCGGTGGCTCTGCCCACGCCCTCCGCCGCCGCCGCGCCGCCCACCGCCCCCGCCGCCGCCGCCGCCCTGGACGAATGGCGGGACAGCGACACGGCACAGCCTGACGCCGGCATCACTGACGTGGATGTGGACGAGACGGGCATCGCCGTGGCCCAGGTGTTCGATGACGACTCCGCGTTGGGTAAAGGGTGGGTACCGGGCGGAATTCTGGACTATTGACTTGGCGAGGAGAGAATCCACGACACTGGGGAACGGCACACTTAAGCAATGGGGTTGGATAGAATCGGTAACAAACGGTCCGTGGTTGAAGCATTGCGAAATGTTTCCACTGAAGGTTTACTTTTTTAATCCCATGGAAATTGGTTACAAATCTTCAATTCACATTTGGATCACCAGCAACCCACCTGGTCTTTTAAAAACCTACTGTCATGTATGGTCCGAGTGAGTTTCAAACATTACTTCACAATTTGTAATGCTATCGCTCGTTACTGCGTGACGTTCATTATTTTGCAAATTAACCAATTTTCAGAAACATAGTGTTGTCATGGTCTCTATTTTGATGTTCTCTCCAAACGACGTTTTGAATTTCTCTCCAAAAGAGTAAGAATGCTTGCTTTACCAGTCGGAATAAAAGGGAGCAACTTTTAAGTACTATATTTTTTTTATATTACACCGTTGCATTTCTTATTGCATTTCTCATAACAAGTAAGCATTCAACAACTGCAACCCCAGATTAGTGTGTTATTTCTTCAACATCAACTTACGTCTATTAATACTAGAGTTCGGGCTTTTGTGGCTCTAATAAACAGACGTCCTTTACAACAACTCAACTTAACTGCACATCACTGCCTACTTCACAACACGACGAGTTCTTGGAGACATTGAACAACACGTGATTACGCATCATGGAAAACATCAGAGGTGTACACTCGCAAAAAACAGAAGACTAGCTACATAATCTCAACTTCAAACCTGATTCACATGATATATAAACACGTAATGTCTAAAATAATTTATAATTGTAAAAATTACATGACTTGTGAATAATGCAATAATATATTCTAAGATACAATATATTGAAGTATATACGCTGTATAAAATGTATTACATTGGACTTTCTGACGAAATTTTTTCTTCAGTGTTAGTTGATTTACCCTAATATAGATTGAAAGAAATAGTGCTGCGTAAATTTGGAACTTTAGATTTTACCTTTTAAAAATTTCAAGAAATAGTTTGAGAATGATGTTGGTAATTGAGGTAATAGTAGTAATTATAATAATGATAATGTGACTAGAATGCAGCCTAGCAACTTTGTAAATCTCCCAAAAATTTCTTATATAATTATAAAAAACGATGCAATTTTAATTTCTTTTTTCATTTCGCTTTGAATTATAAATTCTGTATTACATTTAGTACAGGGAATTTAAAAAAATATAAAAAATTTCTATATCAAAATCCATTTTCATTACATATTGGTTTGTGTAAACGTTTCTAGAGCGTTATGTTCTTATATATAAAGAACAAAAATGGATCCTTTTAATTTACACTTAATTTTTTAATGTAAAGTGATATGCTATTAAATTTTGAAATGCATTTCAAAGCAATGCAGATGTACCATACTGACTGTGCCTCCAGAAATTAAAGCTTCTTTTTGAAGACACTCAAACAGAGACATTTGTAGGATTGTAATTGCATAATTACAAAGTGTTCCGTCAACTGACCAATTTATAATCAGAATATTAAATAAGAATTGAACTATAAATAAATAAATAAATAAATATCAAACAGCTCTATCCTACCTATTACTACAACCTTTCCTAGTTCATAAACCACAGCTCTACTCCAAAACATTTCACTACATTTCACATTTCATGAAATACCTTAGCATTAAACTACACTGAACTGTACCGAAGGTCTATACCGAACTACTGCACTGAAGATTAACGTATTAGTTGCCCCTACAAGCACCTGGTGACATCTGAAGGGTCAAATACGCACAACATTTGAACCTTTACACGTCGATCACTTAAGTGAACAAAAGTTGACTTGCCTTTTCATTAATAATTTTTATTTTCTCGTCATACTGAAAAACTTATTGCCGGGCCCTGGTAAAGAGAATGTGGATTGATCCTATTCCTACGTTCGGAGAATTACTTCAATCATATTGTGTAGTCACAATTCGTTTTGTGGGTCCTTGATATCGAAAAATCGATTGATGGCAAAACGTCTGTCTCTTTGTGCGTTCGTCTGTGGTCAAAACTAGTACCTAAACCGTTCAGCCAATTTTCTCCGAAAATGATGTTCTCCAATTGATTTAAATGAACTCAAGGTCGCCCGAGTTTGAAATAGATATTTTGACTTCGGGTGTACTTACATAAAGTATCAACAACATTCTCAAAAATGATGCCAAATTATCTGTTTAAATTTTGTCCTCCGAAAACGTAAAGAACGCTTGTTGTTTCGACCTCTTAATGGTAGGCTTAAAATAAGTCTTTTAAAACATTAGAAAAGAGTAAAACCTACTCCCACTTGTAAATTTCCGTTGACAGATTTAGAGACAGTTTTGAGAAACTGTAGTTTGAACGTTTCTGAAATTGCGCATTTTAAGTTCATTTTTTGTCAAAATTTTCAGGTTTCGGGGCAGTTAAAATTATTTGAAGCAATTGTACACACAAATGCGATAATAAGAATTACATATTGTCTGTTTTGTATATGTATTGTATATGTACAAATGTATATATTGACGGCGTGAGAGATATTTAAAAAATGCATTTGTGTAATTTTTGAAAAATCAAACAAATGCAGCCAAATGTCGTTTATGTCATCTTATGTCATCTTATGTCATTTAGCATTATCGGTAGAAAAAAAATGGAGCCGTTTCTGAGAAAGTGTCATTCGAACCTGTCCGAAGGTGCAGAATTTCAAGGCTGTTTTCACAGGCAAGTTTTGGGTTTTCGAAAAACTTTATACGATATCATTTTAAACACAATACTTGCAAATTCCGTAATGTATACAAATTGTCGGTAATGAAAATAATAACGACGTGAGATATATATTTGTGTCAAAATAAATTTGTGTAATTTTTGATAACACAAAAGAATACAACAAAAAGGTGATCATGTCATCATATAGTGCATTTAGCCCTCCCTGTAAAAAAGAAAAGTCAAAGACAAAATGGAGCTGCTTTTGGACGGGCGTTTTGAAAAAACACACTTTTCCGGGATACGTTTTGGGAGACCCCAAAACGTATTTCTGTTGAAATCTCGAAATCCATTTTCCGTAGCATTACGTAATTTTATTCTACATATTTTACTCCCTGTAAGAGTATAAGTTCGTATACGAGAAATGAGGAAGTTAGGTTCTTTCTTAAAAAATTAACTGTTTTAGGCAGTATGTGAGAAATAGAGTGAAGTTATCAGCATTTTAGGATTTTTAGGCCCTACTAAATGTTTTATAGACTCTTGATTTTCCTTGATTAGTATACATCAAAAGTTATATTTCACATCTCCGAAAAGACACGAAAACGGATTTCTTTATAATTCAAGGTCTATATATTATTCAATTAAAAACTATTATTGCAGAAGACACAGCAATGGACGGATAAATGGCAGCTCTCCATTGTCTGTGAATGTTCTCACTTGAGAAAATGAGGGACATTTACAGACAATAACTACATTACTTGTAGGATCACGTAGCGTACAAAATTGCAACAGCGGCTATATGATGGTGCCAGGTGTTGTGTATGTCTACTCTATACCTTGCAGGAGCTCGTAGGGCCGAGAGTAAAGTTTGCTTGCGAAGAGTTCTTGACATTATATTTCTGAGGATCCTTTCCGTAGTGGGGCATTTGTGAGTATATATTGCGGTGTAAAATCTCATAGAAAGATCATTTTGTGTCCTTTCTGGTTTTTGTTTTGAATAGCTGTTTTATGGTGTTAACTGTTATTAATTGTGTCGATAATAAATGACCTCGAGTGTCCATCGTTGCAGAGGAAATTGGATTTGCGAACCATATGAAACTTTCCTTACCCATATATTTCAAGAAATGGTACACAATATCGGAAATTTCATGCAAAGCTCTTAACCATATTCATTTATTCATTCATTCTTCTTCTTTCTTTCCTTCTTTCTTTTTAGGAATTTTATCCATCGAAAGCCAGTTTCCCTTTACGTCAGGATGGGATGCATATTTGGCCGTACACTAGACATCAACACACTTGCGAGCTCCTGTGATCTGAGGTCAGCAGAACGTGTGGCCCCCGGCGACGCCACAAACATTAGACACAAGGAACCATCAACCATGTTCCAGGCGGGACTCGAATCCGCGACCCTTCGGACCGAAGCGCTAAGTCGGTCCACGCTCTTAGTCGCTTCGGTCATCCAGGTTGGCACTCATTCTAGTTACATAGTGCAAATAAATGGTTTCGAAATTCGAACTAAGAAGCATTCAAAGAAAGCAACATTTCATTCATCACCCAAAATTAACATTTTGTTCTTGTACGTGATTTTCACTTAATCGTATACTACGTAGTTCGTAATCGTTCGTAATCGTTCACTACGTAGTATAGACAAACGATAGTAATAAGGCAGAAAAAAGTGTCATTTTTTGGAAGAAAAACTCGTTTCCAACTCTGATACCAAAAATGTGAATTTTGTTGCTTCTATATGACGTAAATTATTTTCTCGAACGCTTAGACTCAGACATCACGACATGTCATTGTTACGATGGGTTTCAGCCATCCGTCTTTCCCACTCTGTTCAATGACCAACTGTCCGTCTGTCCATAAAATAAGCACTGAAATCGCATACAATATACGCAAAATTGATATTTTCCAATCGATTTTGATGTCACACCCGTTCAAATTTGAAAGGGATATTGTATTTGATATTTTTAATACCCTACATGACCCAACGGCTCCTCAAAAATTTTCTGGAAACTGGTATCAATTTTTTTTGCTGGAAGATAATGTGTGCTATATTCGCTTTTAAAAAACACTAGTCCAATTTTAAATAAACCTCATTTCAGTAAACCTTCTTCCCATTAACTTTTTCGAAAACGGTAAATACATTCATACGATTTTACATATTCGAATAATTCGTAACATTTTTTCTGTTCGAGTTTCTGGCGCTCTGTTATTTTATTGTCTCGCAGATATATAGCTGGCTTTTATTTTCACTCATTACGCGTGCACATGGACAACGGCGAAGTTTAAAATTGACTTTCAAATACCCTACATTCAATCTCACAGTATTATATTTAATATTTTATTTATCGACTTTTTTTATCATTTGTATTTTAAATTAAACTATATTTACTTATATTCAATATACCGAATTAAAAATGTGGTATAAATAATTCATTAAGAAAGTAGTGAATTAAATTTTTAGGGATATTGATTATATTGGTCTGTAGATATGAATTTTTTCGACTTTTTTTCGTGTTTGATCAAAGAGATGGATTTCAAGCTCTATGGTTATTGGTTTGAATACACTACTGTGGATACCGTGAAAAATAATAATTATTGTTATTATTCTAAAAGAAAGAAGCGTTGTTACTATTCTTGGGTATATATTAATTGGATCGTGGGTTGTAACAACGTTCTAAGTGACATTTAGAATTATACAGTAACCAAAAATTTAGCTGGAAACTCGATTATGATATTTTTTTTTTGCGAGTAGTGAAAGAATATTTATTTATTTATTTATTTAATAGGTAATTATTACAGGCAAATTAAAAATCTTGATGCAATGTGGCTAGGCCGAAGGCCTTTAAGCCATTACAATACCTACATTCTACCGCGTTCTAACCTTTCGAATTCTGGTATTCACCCCAAATGGTCTCTCCTTCGCATCAAAGCCGCGGAAAAGAGACCATAAGGTACGGCTGAGGAAAAAACCCCTGAAGGGGGAAAAACCTGCCGTCAGAAGCCGAGTACATGCTAATCTATCCGGTTTTTAAACCATTTATTTATTTGGCGCGGGCGTCAGGCATTCTCCTTCCAGTGTTTGGCCTCCTCCGCACCTGAAAACAAACAGCACCACAGAAAATCGTCCGCACCAACGCCTCTGCCCTAATATTTCCGATTCCTACTTCCCTTCGCCTCCTAATGTGTTTAATTTTAACCGTTTCCTTTTATTTTATTTTAATTTAATTTAATTTTAATTTATTTAACTTATTTTAATTAATTTAATTTAAATTTATTTAACTTATTTTAATTAATTTAATTTAAATTTATTTAACTTATTTTAATTATTTTAAGTTAATTTATTTATTATTATTGACTTATTTATCTACTTATACTTAGCAATTGACTACAACTTATAACTTTTTTTTTGTACTGTTTACTAACCTAACATAACTTACTGACTAACTTAATTATTGTTAGTTTATTGATTTATTATTTATTTCTCTCCAGTCTAGGCTCTGCTCGTACTAACCAGTGCTGTTTTCCCACTCCCTAATTTCAGTTTCTCTAATGGTCCGAACCTTTCCTAGAAATGTTCCTAATTCTTTCATGAAGTTGGATCTTTTATCACCTAGAATTTTTTGGGCGAGCGCTACGTTCCTATGTTGGAAGTAGTAATTTCCCATTCCCATCCATTTTCCTCTCCAAGTTTCGGTCGCATTGCAAATTAAAAGGATGTGGATCCAGTCTTCCCTATCACCGCAAAGCACACAGATGCCATTACCATTAGAGTCCTTTAATCTACGTTGCATCCACCCCCCGACCCTGAACCAAGCGTATCCCCCTCTTGCGTCCTTTCGCAGTGTGTTTACGTAACGTTCGCAACCCCATAACGGACTCGCGTGAATTTGCGCAACTAGCGAACGTTTTTCGGCCGTTGCTGCCAGGATCTCTTGCCTTTTAATATCCGCAAGTCTACCCGAAATTAGCCGTTCTATCTCACGTGTTCCCCTATCTCCCACCATCTCCGGAGAAACGTCTCCCAGACCTGCACGTTCCAGTAGCAGTTTAATTTTATACGACCAGTGGCGTTGGTTGCTTCCCTGTAACTGCACTCGAAAACATCTATGTATAAGTGTGTCAGACTGTTCACCTGCTAATTTAATCCAAAGTTTAATGGGTTTCATTTTAAAATCTTTCCAAATTCCTACACTACCGACCTCTCTTAGGACTCCGGCATTTGCTGCAAATCTAGAGACTCCGAGAATTAATTTGAAATAATCTGTTTCGACGCTTTCTAGTCGATCTATCCTATCCACTCCCCAAATTTCTGCCCCATAATTCATTGCTGGGAGAACTAGCGATTTAAACATTGTATCGCACACCTTTAAAGACAATTCCGGAACCCTGCGCACTGCGCAAACGATTTCTTTGAGCGCAATTCTTCCTTTACTGTGCGCCGCCACTATGTGATTATTCCATCCCCCATTCATGGAAAATTTTGAAAGAATATAAGATGATTCTTACTTTCTGGCAAATCTGAGTTTTCCTGCACGCTTACCTGAAATAATGCCAGATTGACATGTTATTTCGTGAAATAATATTGTATATACATGGATATATAACGTTATTACATGATCACCTAATAGAATGAGAAACACATTTTTCAAAGTATTGCATCTCATATTTGGCTACTAACTTGAAGTTCTATCGCACAATGTAACTGTTGCTCAAATATTGCAATATTCTGTCACTGATGTATATTTTTTCAAAAATTCAGTATATTTTTATTGAATATTAACATTTATATTAAAAATTTCACATAATCGGAATGATATATGAATGTTTTGAACAGAAAATAGACACTTATTAAATCACTGCAATAGGTAAATATCATACTTTATAGAATAAAACACACCTAATTTTTATCTGGTAAACTTACGTAGAACTCTCTGTATTGGGGTAGAAGAAACTATTAAATGTATACCATATCCTTTTTTTAGAAAGATTGGTAGGAAAAGCTGTTGTACATTCTGATGGTAGATTTGCAATATCTTGGGAAATGGAGTGGAAATTCTGACTGCTTCTTCGTTTTTTGGACTTACTCAAGGGGAAAAATACCCAAAGTTGTGAAACATTGTGAGATTTTTCTAACTCGTATTGATGTGGTGGCATCACTAGAATTCTTCATCCATAAAACTAGATATTTTTAAATCAAGTCCGCCGCCAGAGTCATGCAAATGATCTTGGCTGTCTGGGTGATACCGCATCGAAGTCTGCGATGACGTTTCCGCCATCTTGTGGTCTTCTTCAGGCGAGGTCTGAGCCAAGTGGTCAGCGTTCGGGTTTTATATATTGGTGTGTGAAGTTTGTAGAGTTATTTTAGGTTAGAACCCCTTCTCATGGAAGCTGCATTTTGCGAGAAATCTTTAAATTCTTTTTCCATAATGGTTACACTAAAGGAATTGTTGGGTCGTAATCGAACTATTACTTTTTTTAATATAATTTATTTATAAAGGTCGCATAAACAACTAGGTCTTGAGCGACCACGAGGTTGTAATACAGTCAGATATATTTACAAAGTATTTCTGTAGGTTGAGTCTTTACAAAGTATGTTGAAATCAGTTACAATATGACAAATACAGTAGGTTATTTTTCATAGTATTATACATTATTGTGGATAGGTCAGACACTTGACCTGGAGGAAGGCATCAAGTAGATATTATTTTATTGGTATGAAAGTATTTGAGTCTTTGAACATACATGGACACTTGTGTTAGTTTACAGATTTTTGTGGAGGTTGAGTTCCACAAAAGAGATCCAAAATTTTTTAATGGTGGTTTTTGGTTGATTTTATTATTTGTTTCTTGTAAGCATATCATATCAGGGTTGTACTTGTTAATTAGCAGTAGCAAATTCTCTTTTTGTGGATTAAAGCCATTTATATTCCATTGGAGAATTGTATATGCCATTTCAAGAGCAAAAATTTGGAGAGAGTTTTAGTTTGAATCTTCATCACTAGTTTCACTTAAGTTTGCCAGTTCTCTGCTCATGTCAATTGTTTTTAATTTCTTTTTTAAATTTGTGAAACGTCTTTTTATGTTTTTATCCGTAAGGAGGGGGTAGGTATCTTCTAACATTTGTAGTAACAGTTTGATATCTGGAGTGAATTCCAGAACAGCTTCCTCAACATTTATGCAATTTTTTGTTTTTTCAAAAAGACTTTTTAGTTGTAACCAATTTAAAACATATTTGTTACTTGGTTCAGATAATGTTCCTTTGAGTGGGGCAAGCTGATTTTCTAGTTTATCAGATTCCTCTGCAAGAGAAATTTCAAGTTTTGACTTTTTATTGTTTTGTGGGTTTGATTTAATCACTGTAGAATTTTTGGATTGATGGACATAATCCATTATCTCTGGTGTAATCGGTTGTATGTTGTTAGTATCTGAGACACTTTCTCTAAGAAAGGTTAGGTTTTCTTCACCTACAACTGAATGTAACGTTTCTGATGTCTCAGATTTAGAAGATAGACTAGATAAGGGACGTTTGGCATTTTTTGTAGGTCTGTTGTCAATAGCAGGATGAACAGTGGAAGAGGGTTTAAGAGTTGGGAAGGAGGAGGGGGACAGCTCATTTTTTTCATTGGGATTAACTTCACAGTACCCAGAGGGGTTATCTTTTTGTTCATTCATTGGGCAGTTGTTAGCAAAATGACCGTGATCCTTGCATAGAAAACATGATATAGAATCTGATGATGGATATATCCAGAAAACTGTGTCATCATAAATAATTTTCATGGTTTCTGGTACTTTGTCCATATCATCTGGATGAATATAAATTTGTCTCCGGAAACTCAAAATGTGACTAAACCCTGGTTCGTACATGCCGGCTCTCAGGAAGGTCATTGTAGAGCCGATTCGAATTTTGAGTTTCGTTAGCTCGTCAATAATTACTGAGTGTGGGATAATAGGACACACATTAGAAAGAATGAGTCTTATATTTTGCGTAATTAGCGGTCTAATGGATAACGTTGAGTTATTAATTGAAATGGTTGATTTATTGTCAACTAGTTCTTTCACAGATTCCTTAGAATCCAGATAGACACATATACGGTTTTTTGAAATCCTTGAGACGAACCGTATGGTCTGAGGATTGATAATTTTTGCAAGTTCCTGGATGTACGTTTTAACTGATATACCGTCTACTGAGTCCATCACAATCGCGTGTTCTTTTGTGGGAAACATACCTTTCTGAGCAGCAGTTAAATATCTGTTGGCATAATCTTGATTTTCATTACTAACTTGACTTGATTGATGGGTTTCACTGTTTGGGATGACTCCTTGATCAGAAGCCATCTTAGAATGGACGTTGGGTGTACTGTGTACACCTACTAAGGTTTAAATACGTTTTACTCACTCACTGGATTTGATTCTGTTGATCATTAACACGAAAGTCGACACAACACAACACTCGGCACTGTGCGGCCTTCAACGGCGCTCTCCGAACTCAAACTATTACTTTGTTAACAAACTATTGTCAGTGAAATGACACACTCATTTCTTCTTCCTTTCGGTCAAAGAAAAGTCCCTATCACAGGGAAGAATCCTGTGGCAGTTTGCTAGAAAGGTTTGGTCAATTTGAGTAAAATATTTAGAAAAAATTAACAACAAAAACACAATAAGCATTCGGTAGTTATTTTGCCCAACACACCTTTCCGACCAAATAACTAATTTTTATTCATCTGATTCTAATAGTTTAAAGTTATCTTTAATGTACTTAAAAGCTGTGGCTACTTGCATGCGACCCACTGTTTTGTGCTATAGAAACTTAGCATTGTTGGAAGAAGCATTATGAACACAATATTTGTAGCTTGCATACAGCCTTTGATAAAATGTAGATGTTTTATGTTTGGAGAAAACAAGACTAGTTCCACATCAGGAGAGACAATATGAACCTGCGAATGAACACTATTCCATAACAGCATGCAGAGTGCCCAACGCGTAATCCACCGTGGCACTTTCATTCAGCAACATGCCTTTCATTTTCGTCGCAAGGACATAAGTTTATGCGAACTATAGAAAATTATGTTCGCCGTGAAACTTTGGAATAGAGTACATTTCCGTAAACAGCTTGTGCATTGTACTCAGGCTAAGCTCGGCTTATAGACATTCCTTCTCAGTTCTTCATACAATGACTTTCATGTTTAGAAAATGACTCTGTGATGGCAAATCAAAGCTTTAAAACCATTCTCAATACCAGAGGTCAAATTTTAAGAGTCCCCCCCTTATATTGCAATAGCGTTACTTTTATTCTTATTTTAAAGTATTTGAAGTTTTCTAAAGGTGACTTTAAATGTGTCACAGATAGTTTTGTTAGAAATCACACGACAGTGGTTTGTGGTCTAGAAACTTCTGCTTCAACTCGTCTCAAACTACAACTTCAAGCCGCCTTTTCAGTTCGACAAGTTCGATGATGTTGGAACCCAGGTATATCGTTTGTTCCTTATAGTTCATACAAATGCCGTTTGTTTATTACAGTTCAGGAAATTTCTATAAAACTCCTTTTCTAACACAATGCAAGTCCTGTCAATGCAACTATTTCTATAAACACAAACGTCATCCTGAAAGCAAAATTGCACTGAAGAAAATTAATATTTCATAAACGGAAGATGTACGCTTAATAAAATATTTTTAAACATAAATATTCAATAAATAAAATTGCACATATTTGTTGCTGCTTTTAATGTTATACATGAAACTCAATAAGCCTTATATGCAAGAAAATGCATTTCTATATACAGCGTTATTTTAAATATCGCATTTGGTTTTAGAATGTTTCTGGAGCTAAGATACTCTTTACGTTCATCCCCGAATATTTTCCTGAAATTTTTCCATTTACTCACATTTCTTTTCTTTTTCCCGCGAATTTCGTATTTTTCTGCAGAAGTCGAGAACGCAACCGAACTAGCGCCCTTCATTTTTCCCACATACTATGTTGTTACAAGGCAACCAATATCTTTTGTCACCAGTGCCTATTTGATGTTATGTTTTCCAGAGACGTAGAGGAGTACAAAAATATTGTTACACAAAATTCTCACTTTTCATAAAATTGTCGTATTGTTACGACCCACGCTTCAATTTCTAACTTACGTGTTGGTTGCAAATACATTTCAATAATAAAGAATAATATCTATTGCACTACACATACAACATGCAAAATCATATTTACCCAGGACAATTGTGATTTACTAGAACCCTAATAATACTTTTATATGTAATATCTGAATGTAAAATACCCTCGTTTTTGATGCGGTGTTTTCACAACATACTATATCGCGCACTATTTCATTTTGAAATGTGAATCTCACATGAGCATGTTTCTGCCTGTAACGGTGGATTGCCTGTGTAAATGTGCAGGTACAAGAAGATAATCCTGGAAGAAATCCTGAAATCGATCGCCAACAGCTTAGCGAGCATCCCAGTCTTCTCCGCGGAGGAGAACGCCAGGGCGGCAGACACAAGGAACGTGGCCCTCGCCAGCGAAGTGCACAACACTGTTCAGAACAACCAGCCCATCACCAACACGTTTAACATCGTCGAAACTCCTGGCTTCTCGCATGCGCCTCATCACCCTTGGGTGAGACCGGAGACGATATCGAACTCCAACTCTCTCGATGCGTCTCATCACCTTTTGGTGAGACCGGAGACGATATCGAACTCCAACTCTCTCGATGCGTCTCATCACCCTTTGGTGAGACCGGAGACGATATCGAACTCCAACTCTCTCGATGCGTCTCATCACCTTTTGGTGCGACCGGAGACAATATCGAACTCCAACTCTCTCGATGCGTCTCATCACCCTTTGGTGAGACCGGAGACAATATCGAACTCCAACTCTCTCAAGGTGACGGACGGCAGATTCTACCGGCCCAGACGTCCACACAGTATCGCACCTGTTTACAATGGATGGTGGGTTACAAATGGCACCGTGATTGTGGGTTGCGTAGGGAAGAGTGATAGAGAGTGACAGAAAGAAAGGAGAGAGAGAGCGTGGAAGAGGGAATAAAAAGCGAGAGAAGAAAAGGATGTGAGAACATACAAATTAAATGGAGCGCGGAAAAACGATGAATGGCAAACAGTAGTGTGTATGTGTATGTGTGTGTGTATGTGTGTGTATGTGTGTGTATGTGTGTGTGTATGTGTGTGTGAGTGAGAGAGCGAAGAAGACTGCAGACAGTGCGTGTGTGTGTGTATGAGAGAAACAATGTGTGAGAGAGAGAGTATGTGACAGAGTATGTGTGTGTGAGAGAGAGAATGTGTGAGAGAGAGTATGTGTGTGAGAGAGAGAGTATGTGTGAGAGAGAGAGAGAATGTCTCTGAGAGAGAGAGTATGTGTGTGTGAGAGAGAGAGTATGTGTGTGTGAGAGAGACTGAGTGTGTGTGTGTGTAAGAGAGAGTGAGTGTGTGTGTGTGTGTAAGAGAGAGTGAGTGTGTGTGTGTGTGTAAGAGAGAGTGAGTGTGTGTGTGTGTGTGTAAGAGAGAGTGAGTGTGTGTGTGTGTGTGTAAGAGAGAGTGAGTGTGTGTGTGTGTGTAAGAGAGAGTGAGTGTGTGTGTGTGTGTAAGAGAGAGTGAGAGTGAGTGTGTGTGTAAGAGAGAGTGAGAGTGAGTGTGTGTGTGTGTAAGAGAGAGTGAGAGTGAGTGTGTGTGTGTGTAAGAGAGAGTGAGAGTGAGTGTGTGTGTGTGTGTGGGGAAGAGAGAGTGAGAGTGAGTGTGTGTGTGTGTAAGAGAGTGAGAGTGAGTGTGTATGTGTGTAAGAGAGAGTGAGAGTGAGTGTGTGTATGTGTGTAAGAGAGAGTGAGAGTGAGTGTGTGTATGTGTGTAAGAGAGAGTGAGAGTGAGTGTGTGTATGTGTGTAAGAGAGAGTGAGAGTGAGTGTGTGTATGTGTGTAAGAGAGAGTGAGAGTGAGTGTGTGTATGTGTGTAAGAGAGAGTGAGAGTGAGTGTGTGTATGTGTGTAAGAGAGAGTGAGAGTGAGTGTGTGTATGTGTGTAAGAGAGAGTGAGAGTGAGTGTGTGTGTGTGTGTAAGAGAGAGTGAGAGTGAGTGTGTGTGTGTGTGTAAGAGAGAGTGAGTGTGTGTGTGTGTGTAAGAGAGAGTGTGGGTGTGTGAGTGAGAGAGAGAGAGAGAGAGAGAGAGAGAGAGAGAGAGAGAGAGAGAGTGTGTGTGTGTGTGTGTGGATAATGCTAGTATTTTGATTCAAATAGTAGTAATAATAATAATAATAATAATAATAATAATAATAATAATAATAATAATAATAATAATAATAATAATACCTTTGATTTGATATTAATTGATCAATTAAAAGCTGTCCTGTTGTCGTTTCTTTTATACTTATCTATAAATAAAAAATAAAAAAATTCCAATCTAGCACCAGTAACATCGTATTTGAAAATTGCTACAAAAGTATTCTTAAACACTTAATTTATACTAGTCTTGTGGAGATCTAATAACTAATTCTGATTTCCACATTTGAAGAATTAAAACTGATTTTTATTTTCACAGTAATGGACTTGCCTCGTGCGTGAACAGTTTCCAATCGAAAATCGTCGAGAACACCATGGACTCCATAGCCAATAGCATCATGCTCTTTCCAAATTTGATTGCTGGCAGTGGTTCAGAAACATTTTCTGCTTACGACACCAGGGATTATGACACCAGGGATTATGGTTATAGACAAGACCCTTATACTACATACGTTCCTAAAATCGGCCCTACCAACAATGTAGCAATAGCCAGTGAAGTCTACAATACTTACAAAAATAGTCAACCAATAGCCAACACATTCAACATTGGGCACAGATCTCTCGCAGCTAGCAACGTTTTGGAGAACGCTGAAGCTAAGTACGTAAGAGAAAATAATGGAGGATGGGTAAGCGAGCTATGAAACTGAATATTTCAAGAGTGTATCAATATATACCTGGAATTAATAATATTGTTTGAATTTTGTACGTTGATCTGATCGTAAAACCTTATTTTGGTTGGGTTTGAATATTACTGCAATATTTGAATAGTTATCCGGTCACTTTCATATGGCACTTCTCTACAACCATGAGTAATCAACATGTTTACTCTTCTATAACAGAAAAAGGTACTCTAAGATATAGGAATAATGTCTAGGGATCCAGGCAAGAAACGTCGAATCCTCGAAAATAATCTCTGAATACAATTTTAAGCAAAATTTTGTAATGATCTCCCTGAATATTTCGAATGGCTGAGCCGCAATAAGCACACACAAGTTAGTTCCAAAAATAGTTTTTATGCAAAAATTTATCTTTCAGAAACCTTACTGTATTTAAATGCATTTAATGCTTTTTGCGAGTGAAATTAATTTGTTATATCTAGTGAAAGTACCTTTTTGGACATATAACTTTGAGTTTAAAAACGTATTTTCTTTGGTTAAATGTGTAGTGATTGGGAACGAATTAATTACAAATAATCCGAGGGAAAAACTCCGTCTATAGTGAAAAAATCTCTTCTTTCCCTGTTTATGCTTCTTACATTTCAATGCAGTATTTCTCCAATTACTCCGAATGAAACTTTTGATTATTTTATAAATGTAGGTATCGTTTTTCACAGTAATAAACTCACATCGTGCATTAACAACTATGATGAGAAGATTCTGAAGAACATGTTGAAGTCCGTGACTAACAGCATGACATCCATTCCTTCATGGTCTGCGACCGATACTGGAGATGCCTATGGCACCGCGAACGTAGCCAATGCGGTTGCCATCGATAACGGCGCCTACGACTCTGGCTTAGTCGCAGACAACAGCGTTGCTCCGGTCGTTGAAATTGTGTCGCCCTCCTATGCATCTGAAGGGGTGCACAAGGTAAAAAACGGCGAGTCGCAAATCACCCAATCTTTTAAGTAAGTAAATTTTCATTTTTCGTTTATTCCCTATTAAATTAGTACAGTGCGACGGTTTTTATAAATGTGCCGGTGGCGCAAGGATTTGGCCTCAGCAAACGAGGCCACGAACGCCGGGGAAATCGAGACAGGATGGTCGGTAGAATCCCCGAATAGGGATGGTGGTTATTCGCTACCGGAAAGTTTAAACTGTACTCACGTTATTAAAGATGGTGTAGCTGCTCATCATGGCCCTGAGTCATTCTTGACATCTAAATAAGTTCTGGTTCTCTCGGAAAAAGAATATCCTGTGGTATTGCAGAGATCTGTTCGTGTATATTGTGCATTAATTCTTCCGTGTGGAGATTTGTCGCATGTATGGGAAGATCAGGAGAGTACAGTGCAGTTCACAAACCACATGTGATAATTCTGTCTCCATAAAAGGCATGTAAACCCTAACGAAAACTGAACCAGTGTGCGCGGAGTCCTATTGAAACTGCCCGTAATTACGCTCATTTGTCAACATATAGAAGAAAGGCTCTAGGATACGATGCACACAACGGTTTGGCACATTTTACTTACGTGTCGTACACAAACACTTTCTGCTTGAGAGACTTTCGAGCAAGGCATCACAAACCGCCTATTGAACAAGACTGGAAAGCATGCCTTTTTTGCAGAGCTAGACCTTAAAGCCTGTTTTACACGGTCATGTTTTCATCATTTCCCGTCGGTACAGACTAGTTACTGAGCAGACTGGATATAATTTGTACGAAAAAATGATGCATGCTTCATTTTTCCGTACAGATTTCATCCAGTTTAACTACGGAGCCCCTAGTGTCACTTTATGGAACTTTCTTCGATTGCGTGCGTTCTCCGGAATGAGTATATACACGGCAGCAGATGCCACAATAATACTAGCTGTCGCCGTTGCGATTATTGTTTTCCTTTCCATCTCGCAAATAAAACCACAATACCTCACTCGTCTTTCTACTCCTTACACTGCGAATTCGTAACTATGATCATTCTTCCCGCTAATTTCATTTGTTTCCGTAAATTCGATGTTCAATTGTTAAACTTCCAGCGCTTTTTGCGGCGTTCGGAGGAAGTATTTTCATCACGATTACGTACAGACAGCGTACAGACCAGAAATGACCGTATAAAACGGTGGAATCACGTTCATCCAGTTTCGGTACGAATAGAACCGAACGTCCTTTTTCCATCCAGTTTCTGTACAGAAAAATGATGGAAAAAGGATGAAAAAATGACCGTGTAAAACAGGCTTAAAACGCACCCGCCCGCACGGGAGGTGAACGCACCCTTTCCCCGGCGAGTGAAGGCCCGTCGGCCGAGCAGAAGTTTCCACGATCGTTGCACACTAATAAAAAGTTGCCCTGTACATTCAGCGACTGTTTACACCGAATTTTAGATTCTTAGAAGTCAGTAAACAATAAAATTTGATGTTTCGAAATTGTCATTTTCATCAACCAATCATTGGGTTGAAGAACTGAAGTGGTCGATGAGGAAGAAAATTGCATGAATATAAAACTGCACACACAGAAATGGCATTGATCTGAAACATACAGTCGCTTTTGCAACCAGGATGTCGACATATATAGTGTACCACCGACAAAGGTTCAAGGAAAATTGAATGTGAGGAACAGTGTTATTATTTCATGTATTTCTCAAGAGGGAGTATTAGAGCTTTACATCGAATTTCGCCTTTTGTTCATCTTTGGAAAAAATAAAACTTAACGTTTTTGGGGAAAATGTCTAATGGTTAATTTTCTTTTGGGCTAGTTGGAATGAACTAACTTCCTTGGAAGTCATTTTAACAGACTCCTGTGTATACTCGTTGGGAGCCATTACGCAAGCTGACGTCAAATATGTTTGTATTCCCTTCTAAAAATAATGCCGATATTAAAATTCCGGAACTCGGTAGGTTGCATGCTTCGCAGCGAATACTGAAATAGATAATACAAAGTAGACAACAGAGCTTGTAATAGTTTGCTGTACTCAAATGCCTTTCTATTGTTGAATTCCTGGATTATATCTGATTATTTCCATTTAAATCTAGAGTAACTCTGCTAGATGGCGAAAGGAGCATCCAAATTTGAAAAAATTGGGTGGTCAGGAGGAAGAGCAGACTTGGTCTGAACCTCGTAAAATAAGGAATCATTGAATTGAGTTCGTAAGAACTCAAGTAACCCTTCCCGTAAGTCGAAATGAAATGGCAAAATCGGTCTTAATCGTTTAAATTTTTACGTATGTTTTATGAAATCTGTTTTTATTTTATTTTCTGTAAATATCCATTCTTAAATTCCAAAAACCACATTCCCAAAAAAGTTTTCAGCAAGTTGGCTTGGAGAAGGCGAATAAATGAGAACCCTTTAATGATATTTCAACACGAATTTTGATGTATATAATTGCATTTTTATTACTCTAAGCACATCACTTTCAGTATTACACAACCTGTTATCGATAGTAATTAAAATGCTTACATTTATTTCCGCAGTGATGGACTCTCCTCGTTCATTGATAATTTGGAATCGAGTATCGTGGGGCAGACGATGACCTCTATTGCCAATAGCATGGCGTTTCCGACATTGATGTTTGGCAACGCGGCGACCCCATCTGTATACGGCAGTACGGGCGAAAACATTGCAAATGCTGTAGCCATTGATAAAGAAGTCACTCGCCCAGTAATCAAAACTGTCAGACCTTCCTACGTATTGGAAAAGCAGAAGATAAGTTCCCTGGAGGAGACGAATACTGGTTCGCAAGTTACTGATGGTTTACACGACGTTGTAGGTTCTGGAAACGTTGCTAATGCCGTTGCCATTGATGATGCCTTCAATGACAATGTAATAGTCGATTATGACGACTCGAAATCGACGACAATCGATGGCACTCATTGGGGTGTGAATGAGGGCGCAGCATACAGCGGAGGTAGCATCGCCAATGCAGAAGCCATTGATACGGATGTTGACGTCAGCTCTCATCCTGTAATAAAAATTGTATGGCCATCCTACGTAACAAATAAAAACAAGTTAAGTTCAATCAAGGGGACTAATAATGAGTTGAAAGTTACTGGAGGTTACTCTAACTTTGGCATCGTAGGTTCCGAGAACGTTGCAAATGCTATTGCCATTGACGAAGATGCATTCGGAGACAAAATAACGTTTGTTACCCATGATTCAGAATCGAGTGATTTCAAGGATAGTGATGAGATAGATGAGAGTTTAAGTTACTCTACATTAGGTAGCAACAACGTTGCTAATGCGGTCGCCATTGATGAACTTCAAGACGCTTTTGCCGACAAAGAGATTGTCAAAGTTCAGGAAAAAACAAAATATAATGATAATGTCGCAGCCTACCCTACATACCATACCGGGAACATTGCTACTGCAGTTGCAATTGACGATGACACCTATGACAATAAAGGAGCTGTTTTCTATGACGACTCGAAATTTACAAACACTTTCAAGGAAGTAAGTGAAGTGCACAACACAGACACTAATGAATATACTAGCTACACCACTGGAAATGTTGCTAATGCAGTCGCCATTGACGAAGGCTTCACTGATAACAAACCCGTCCTAGTTTTTGAGGATTCACAACCTACGATTTCATTCAATCCGAGTAGTGAGCTGGAGTACATAGGGCCAGCAGTTTATTCTACTTACGACCCGTGGAACATAGCTAATGCAGTCGCCATTGATGAAGGTACCTTTCATGACAAAAAAGCAGTAGCTTTTAACAATGTGGTACCAGTGAACTCGATCACGGAAACACACGACTATCACTTTCCTACCTATAACAGTGCTAATATTGCCAATGCAGTAGCGGTGGTCGAAAGCAATGATGGTATACAGTTTGACGGCAATGACAACAAAGAATTTATTGATTATGTTAACACGAATAACGAAGAAAATCTACACACCCCAGTCTATTCAGCATTCAAAATTGAGAACTCAGCCAATGCAGTCGCTATTGATGGAGATAGTGGAGAAGGCCAAGGAGGTATTGTTGACAGTAAGCAAATTAAACCCATAGATATCACTAATTATGCTGTCGGAAATGTTGCAAATGCAGTCGCAATTGACAGACCGAAAACTGATGACTGGATTACGAACACTCTGAAAGAAAAAAATGACGAGGTTGGTGCAATATATTCTTCCTACGACACCGAGAGCGTTGCAAATGCAGTCGCCATTGATGATGACTTCTATGACAAAGTTGACGATTCGGGACTTACGTACGCCTTGGACAGTTACGATGATACGGACTATGACACAATTGATATAGAACCCTCTGTAAATACTGTCGCCGTGAAAGATACAAATTATGAAGACCAGTCAGTTTCTGATGGAAATGGAATGTATGACGAAGTCGAGGTTACTGTCAACGACAACTACTCTACCCATACCAGCGGAAACGTTGCCAATGCAGTCGCAATAGACATTGGTTTCAAACCTTCTGGGTCCAATCTGGTGCCTTCACACACGACATTCATTTCAGGTGAAGAACCTGTAAAGACCCAGAATTTGTATAAGATCAGCGGTGCTGGTTCTCCGAACGTTGCTAACGCCCTAGCCGTTGATTCTGATGAATCCAAAGTTCATGTTGGCGACTCCTTACAAGTTTCTCCGTCAAAACTAGAGGAAGAAAGGTAGGTAATATGCAACTTTAATTTCCGTGCATAAAATAATTAAGGGCTAACTTAAAATCTGTGCTTAATTACACGCTCTATTTGGGTTAAAGTCTCTCAATATTTATTATTTAATTTATTCATTTGTATATATAAACATACAAATACACATTCACACAAATACACATACACACATACACACATATACACATACACACATATACACATACACACATATACACATACACACATACACACATACACATATACATATACACACATACATATACACATATACATATACACATATACATATACACATATACATATACACATATACATATACACACATACACATACACATAGTGTCCAGGGAGGAAACATCAGACTTTTCTACAGCGCTCTTCGCGACCAAATTTCATGATTCTTTTTCTTTAAATGAAAGATAGAGGATCCTAGATGTGTTGTCACTTGCTCTTATTAGATGCTATGGTAGTAAAAACACAAATTTTTAATAATATTTTAACATTAATAGAACGAATGATTATCTTCCCTCATTCGAAGTAATTCTTAGTAGTTTTGTTACGCAAGTTGTAACCCATGTATCGAAAGCAATGGACATTTCTTTGCATTATAGAATATCTTTGCGAAGCGAAGATAACGTGTTGTTTTTAAACTTTGAAGTTCAACGGTTTTTAAATACAAAGATTATTGATTATGCACTATTAGTGATTAGCAAAGATTAGGACACATGCAATGTCCAGCAATCGTGTGACACCTCTCTCTTCATAAAAAAATCAGTGAATATAATGTGATGCATTGCGTCTAGAAACCAAGGTTGATATTTTCACAAGAAACATGTATAGTTATTGGTGTATATAAATACAAATCATTTTTCGAAAGACGTTTATCACTGTGTTCACAATTCTGACGTGTGTATTGTTTTGCGTGAAATGATAGTATTGTCCCAGAATATAACCACTTTAAGGAATAACCTTCCTCATTTCATCAGTTTTGGAGAATAAGTACTGAATGTCTTGAAACAACATTTTTGGAGTTTGTTTCCCCGTTTAATACGTAAGTAGTACTTTTCTGTAGTAACTTATTCACAGCTCCTCTCTTTGTGTGGTGTATTCGCAAGGATTCAGCTAGTATTTTCTTATTTCATTCATTCATTCATTCACACTCTCTCTTGATCCTCAATGGTAACTGTCTACGTACTTGGGTACAATAATTGCCATGTGATATTCGTCCACAGTTACAAATCGAAGATTGTGAAAGAAACTCTTGGCTCCATCGCCAATAGTATAATATTCCCCAAATGGACGACTGGTGTCTCTTCAAGCGACTTCGCCACTACAGATGTCTCAAACGTCGCCAACGCGGTGGCCATCGGCGATAGCGAGACTGCCATAAACGCCCGCCCCTTGATCGAAGTTGCCACGCCCTTCTACACGCACCCCGGCTTTGTGGGCGGACATGTGAAAGCGAAGACCTCGCACATAAAGGAGCTCGTTCACGCCGCCAAACCATGGTTTCACGGAGCTACCAACATCAATAACATCATCGAAGGGTGGGTTAAGAGTCTTGGCGACCGCCTTTCATATTATAATTACCCAGATGTTGTGGAATAAATGTTACAACCTTCTACGATATGTCAGATCGAAGATCACTTTTCTACTAGAAGAATTTCTCGTTTGCATGGTAGATGTTTGTTGCACGGGATGGTGGGTAATAGATATATGTGCCTTTGACACACTAATTTCACAGATCCAAATTAAAACGTATATAACCTTCTAGGGTATGTAAGATCAACGAAGAGGATTAATTTATTCTACAAAAATGTCTCGATTGGATGGGAGTGAGGGTTTCGTGGACGTAACAGCGATGAACGTTCTGAAATAGTCAAAAATGGACTATAAGACAAAAACGAGGTTTTTTCATTTTCCTCATCAGATCTTTCCCTGAATGTTCGTGTATCTGCTGAACACTATTGAAGGCTAAGTTGCGCACCAATTAACGACACCTTATCAAAAATTTGACATATGTAGCGTCCTTTCACTTCATGTTCATTAGCAATAAGTTGTAATTTTCACCCCCAAAAAACTTGTCACAGAACTTTGTGACATTTCTTATGAACCACCTGATGAGCTACCTTGAAAGTGATCGCAACAAACATCTATACGAGAACATTCGCAGTATCGTATGTTTCATAGAACGTAATTGATTAGAATATTTCAACGGTAAACTGATTCAGAACCTTCATTTACACTATTTGTACGGCAGGTTACAAGTAGGAAAAGTTCATTAACATTGATTTTTGTTTACTTAGTTTCTACATTCGAATTTATATGTGACAGTTCCTGTCGAAGATCAAAAACGTTCCAGTGCCAATAGATAAGCTTTTTGATGCGAAAAGAACCTTAGGTTAAACGGCAAAAATTCTCTCAATGTTTATTCTTACGCAATTTCGAGGCCTTCATGAAGCAAGATATACATGACTCACCTCCGTGCTTTGGATGCATCCGTTCGTATTATTATGATTGTTTATTATTGATATGATTCCTATTACTACTATTATTGCCATTTTTGGCTAACTGCATATATACATTTCTTCTTAGCCAGTCCAAAAACTTTTAAAATACTTGCAATAAAAATTGTTGTTCCATAAAGCCAACAGCAAATAGCCATCGGCGTGGCAAAGGAAAACCCTAACTAGGTGAAAACGGAGCAAAAGGAGAATGAACAATCTCTAAGTAATGAAATGAACATTAAATATGTAAGGCTTCCACAGCTTCCAAAGAATCGAATATAAATAAGAAACCAACAACTCTATGCACTTTGGTGAATTAAATATGTAAATATAAACTTTACATTTTGAGTACTATTTTTTAAATTTACGTATACTCATTACATATGTATATTTTGCAAGTGTTCTTTATTTATAAACCATATTTCAAAGTGAATTTGCTTGTTAGAATACATTTTTTGTCCAGGTTCAAATCGAAAATTCTGAAGCAGACATTGAACTCCATTAGCAGCAGCATATTACCCGCATGGACAATTGGGGCGACCAATTCTGCGTACGACACCACAGGTTCAGAAAGTATCGCTAACGCAGTAGCCGTAGATCAGAAGACTGCTGGGTCGGCGGAACCTGTCGTCAAAATTGTTCGACCTCCTTATGTAGTAGATAAGCACAAATTATCTAGCTACTATGGCTATGGCACCGGAAATATTGGCAATGCAGTTGCCATCGATAAAGGAGTCAATGAATTTAAAACATTTGGCAACTTTGGAAACACTGACACGATCTTCTTTGGAACCAATCCGGTATATGGAGGAGCATATTATGACAACGTCGCCAATGCGGTGGCTATCGATGAAGTCTCATCTGATCCCAAATTATTTGCTCCAGACACCACTGACTTTCTAGAAAAAGCTGCTTTGCCGTATGCAACTTATTACAACTACGGCACCCCTAATGTCGCTAACGCAAATGCGATTGATTAAGTCGCTTTCACGAGCTAGAACTCCAAGATTACGATGGGTAGGTAACGGACTCCAAAATACTCGCAATAAACGAGGATGCGTTCATTATTTTTAATGTGCCATAAAAATATACGGAATAACCCTTAATGTAATTTTTGGCATGATATTTGTGCACGGAGAACCAGAATGTACATAACATTCAGCATTAACAGTTCAGATGATGTCTAAGTCTAGCTCAATTGAATTTGTTGGTATTTTCAACTTTTGCAGTTTTCCTAACATTTTCATAAAATTTGAAGGTTATCTTTCATGAAGTGTACGAAGAAATATTAATAAATATTGTTTTTCGTTCATCTGTTTTCAAAAGCCGAAATACCATTATAAAATGTATTATTTTTACGAAAGATAATGTATTAATGGTTAGTAAGAGTCCTAGGGTAACAATTTCTCATCGAAAAATTTAATTGTTTAAGAAAATATATTTGCTAATTATACATTAAACAGTACCATGGAACTTTTAAATTATCTTTCGCACAATTTTATATTAAATATTTGAACTAATTGTAATGATCAAAAATTTTGTTTAAAGTTTCCGAACTCAAACTACAGAAATACAAATTTTGACGGTATGTAAGGCCCATATCGTAAAATCTATTCTCATGGAATACAAGATAGTGTGAAAAATAAATAATTGTATTTATCAACTTCTTTCTCTCCACTTTTGTACTTTCAGGTATGCCTTTCAGCGGTATAGATAATTCCTTCATCCTGATGAATGTGCAATTAACTGGATTGGAAGAACATATTGACAATCAATTAGAGAAAATTCTAAAATAAATAATTAAAAAATCCTCGTTGTAAACATTAATTTCTGTTCTAATATTAGTGTTAAGTAAAAAAATGTTGAAGGTCTTTGTCCGTTGTACTGAACAGACTGCAGAATCTGTCTCTGGTTATGGATATGTTTCCTCAAAATCCTTCAGTTCGTGAACACAGTCTTAAATTATTATATCATCTGTTAGATGAAGAAATCCTCTGTAGAAAACCCTTGGAGACATTTTATGCTTAAAGAGTACTGTGTCTCCTTGCGACTTGTAAAAATGCATTAATAAATTAGTGATTTGTTGCTACAGTTATTTATTTACTTCTTGTATTTCCGTGTCCTTGCTTTCATGAAAACCTCGTTCCACATTTAATTTCACCTGAGTGTAAATCAACCCTATTTAAATAATTCTAAAATCCAGAATTCTTGTACTAATAATCTTTAAATAAAACATTATCTGTAGTTTTTAGGGTTTTCAAAACTATCGGTATATCCAGCATAGTTTTCTATATCATCTATTACAATATGAAAAATCTATTTATGAAATTTAAAAATATAATACAATTTTGGGACAATTAACGCCGAGCTATACTTTTATAGCGCAGTGTATTGAAACATTCAGGAGTTTAATAATGTAATATATGAATTTTGGTTTAATATAGCTCGTGTATGTTATTTATAATTATGTAATTATAGTTCTCAGATTTAAATGTCTTCCCTAAGAGTAATGTCAGAAACGTTAGTAGAATACCGAACTAACTACGATACATGATCTGACACTATCCATATTTGACCTTTCATACATAAGGCATTCTTGTAAAAGTTAAAAATATAGTTACTTTTGAAAGAACTTGGATCCATATTAAAATAAAAATTAGAAGAATAGATTCGAAACATAGTAACTATTAAAAAAAAAGTGAATTCTGGTATATGAAAAATTAATAAATTTCACCCGTAAGAACAAGTAGAGAAAATAGTTACGAAACTACTGATTTGTGCAATGTACATAATACGCTACTGCGTCAAAAGTAATACTTTAAATAACTTACCGTTATTTCCTCTGATCTTCGTATCGTTTAAAAAAGTGTTGCTACTTCACCTGATCATTCCTGTTTTATCACATAGTGAAGTAGTTAATATAACAGCATTGAAGCGAGTTGGTTATCGGAGCTGATCATTGATTTCTAGTTGAGTTTGGAATAGACACATTTTTAAGTAGATATAAGATTTCAACTTTCCATATTTACTAGAATCAATTATTATGATTTTAGCATTTCCAGAAAGAAGCAATTACACTAGTATCCAATTACATTGTACGTATTTCTCAATGATAATAAACTATGTTTACGATAATTACAATCATTTTACATTCTGCAACGCGTTTTTTATTAGCATAATAAAGCAATAAGTGACATTTGATTGATTCAATACTGACACGATAACCTCCAACACTCTATCTAAATCCTTTGCCCATTAACGAGACTAACCTAAGACTAGTTTTACAGTCGTTCTGTTAGAATTGCTACATATCACGTGGGATACCTTTTCATTATATGAAGTATGAATAGAAAAGTGTAATTTAATAACTACACATCTAAGAAAAGTTTCGATTATGTAAAGTGTAGAGGGCAAAAAATCATGGTTTCATGAGGAAATCTCACTTTATTGTATTGGACAATTTACAGAAATAATTTACCTTAGAGTGTATTAATTATTGTTTTAAAACATATTCTTCAAGAAGCTCTTGAACGCTTTCAGTAACCCTTTCCCTGTAGAAACTGTCACATTTGAAGGAATGCATCACTTCAGGTGTTCTGTCTCTCTTTACAAACCTTTCAAATTCTGCTGAAGAAGCGAACATGCGATCGATATCCTCTTCATTCAGAGCAATGACAGTGAGGTAACACGGCGCAGCAACAACTCCCAATTTCCTGTAGAACTCGCATGACTCCTCAAACTCTTGTCTAGGCAGAACGCATTCGGGGCTGATGCCATATCGCAAGAGAGTCTGCGATAGGTGGTCATAGTAGCAAGACAAAAGGGGGGATGTATGCTGCTCACGGAACGAGCGAGTGGTTGTAAGGTATAAGAAACAAATGAGATCGTTCGCAGGAGGAGTGTAGCGAACGAATTGAAAGTCGACCAACCGCGCTTCTACCTTGTCGTTCTCGTCACCGCGGAAGAAAATGTTGTTCCTCCAGAGATCTCCATGGCATACGGTGTTTCTAAATTTTTCAGATGGCTTCATCAGTTCGAAGAGGTTTTGCAGAGCATTCTCAAGGAGTTCTTTTGTTTGTAAACCCGCTTTGTCACCAAGTATTTCCTGTACCACTCGCCAGAGACAATCTGTCGTTGTCTTCAGCCATTCTGTGCCAGGGTGATTCGTCGCATGCTTAAAGAAGCACTCTTCTAGGATATCAGGATATTCATTTCCCATGCGGTAAGGTTGATGAGGATGCGTTTCTTCGAAAATTAGTGACGCTGCGTGTAAGTTGCCTACGGCCTTGATTACTGCCGCACATTGCTGATATTCGATGTTTATTCGCCCGTCAATCGTTTGGAAACCTTGCTTCGTTATGTCCTCTAAAACAATAACTTGAGAGTTCGTGTAGAAGCATTTACAAGTCCATTCCATTCCCTTACCTTTATCGTTAAGAACAGATTGCAGCCGCACGAAAAGTTTACTCAGTGCATCCACTTCTTTCTTGAACATTCTCGTCTGTTCTACGATCTCGCGTTGCACCAGAAGCTTTTGCGGTTGGGTTTTGATGAAAAAATGTAACACGCGCTGCGTTTTGTTAACATAACGTAAGCGAACTGTGATTTCAGCCAGTCGATGTTCTCCAAAGAAACCAGCACCATGGCCCAAAGGTTTAATTGAGTTGTTTAAAACTTCGAAATCACAATTTCCCAAACAACACTGTACCACTTTGAGCCACTCATTCTGGGTCAGAACCCCAACGCTGCTCATCTTCCTACAGATTCTAAGTTCGTCCTGAGTCCGTGGCACGATTCTCGAAGATTTATATACCCCACGGCGGAGCATCTTTTTGTGAAAAACAAAACGGTTTCGTAAGTATTACGTGCCACAAGTTTGTCATGTATTTCCTCGTGTGCCACCTGTATCCTTGCTTCAGGTGGAAGCATGTCTTTACCTCGTTAAAGATAATTCGTGACCTTGAGGATGTACGTGAGAACGCTCTACGTTTTACGACTTAGAACTAAGTTTTTCAGATACATCACGTTTCTTGGGTGCAGCAGGAAAGCTGAAAGTGTTTTATGGTTGGAAACTCCAGAGGGACATTCTTTTGTCTTTCACGCTCGCACACCCCTCGCTCACGTCAGGCAGTTGACCATATTCCTTTTAGATGACGCATTAGTACGCGCTCGCGTGCGGTTTCGTTATGAAATATCAATCATATGTTATGTAAGAAAGACTTGTAATTTATGTGGTCGGAGTGCTGAGACCAAACAATTTGCTTTTATGTCAATTACGAATTTCCATTTATTCTTCTTAAGTCAATACTGAAGATTATCATTCTCAGAACGTTAGTATAATGTAATTATATGTTTCATTCAGGACTATTTTTGTCTTTTGTAACTGTGACATTTCCTTCTTATAGTCATAAATAAATGTAAAAGACTAAAAGAAAAATTTCGCACATACGAGGAAGTAGAGTAAGTGAGAATTGTGGAATTAGATTCTGTGAAATTGTTATGTCATTATTTAAAGACCATATTTTAATGACACTGTTTATTTTAGTGTATTGTATTTAACAATAGACTTGAGGAAAACAATACTTGATAATAGGATCTGTTTTGTTGGTAACAATCACAAAGTTTTTTTATTTAAAATTAATATGCCAATTATTGAATTGCAAAATATTTTTAAACTGTGTATATTATTATTTTCTAATTTTGAAATATTGTCTCAAATTTCGAGTATTGAGTAGTCAATTATCTGTTATTCTATATTGTATATTTCAAGTAATTTTATTTAGTTTTTGAAGTTACATACTTACGGTAAAAAGCTTCCATTTCAATGTTGTTGATATAAAAGTTTGAGAGAATACTTCTTGAAGTGAATTCTCATGTTATTCAAAATTACCTCTTCTGGCTTGTGAAGGAATTTTTCATACCACTGTAAGGCGAGGATATCGTAAATTTTCAGTCTGAATTTGCTTTTTCTGTTCCAAATGAAGCTATCAGCGTTAAAGTGATTATTTATTTATGTTTAAATAAATATTTTTTCATATATATTCAATTTTGCAATAAACATTTTGTATAATAGAAAATAAAATAAAAAGAAAATGAAAAAATATGAAGAAAACCTAGCCAATTTTCGAAACCAGTAAATTGCCATTTCCATTTACAGTCGCTATATGCAGGAAAGTTTAATTTAAAGACTTCTTATTTACTTCACGTATTTTCTGGCGTAAGCCACACGTCAGACACAGTGGCCATGAACCTGGTGACCAGGCTGCAGTGTTTTCTTGGTCAATGAGATCATAGATGACCTGAATATCTCGTTGGATTTTTTATTCACCCATAAATCGTGTTAATAGGCAATGCTCATGCAGTAAGGTCGCACACCTACCTTATATCATAAGTTTTCATTTCCACCCACGCGTCTCTTTCTGGAAGACGGTTAATAATGTGTGCCAAAAATCTTGCAGCATGCTATTTCATCTTAAAATATCAACTAACAACTGGCTGAAGTACCCGGCGCTGCTCGGGCATTTATTACAGTAAATTATTATACAGGAAGAGGAATTCAATCTGTTCATGCCCTGGGGCGGGACCTATCTCTATATCTTCCATTGTATCCCTTCTCCGCCCTACTCCCTGCCATGCTCTGCCCGGTCACACCACAATAGCTGTCTTCTCTTGACCCCCATTTGGAAATTTCCAGATTACCTCGCTCACTTTTCCACAAATAATGACATTTTTTAATTTGAAGTTCCAGCTTCTAAACATTCACTTTATAACTAAAAGCAATAAATAAATCTAAACTACAAAATAAAATACTTGTACTCACATATAACATTTTTGTGGAGTTTTATATATTCCAACACTATCAAAACTGTCACGTTGTAAAACGTATTCTAGTTTTATATTTTTTCTTCTATTGTAATCATAAAGTTTTTAAATTGGTCTGTCAACTCGTGACCTTGAAGGCACTTACTGTTTTAAGCTGAGTATAACATGCGCAAGTTCATGCACGGGTACGGTAGTAGGTAGATCCGGAGCAATAGTTATAGATGTCATAACGTAATTGATGATTCATAATCATAAAATAAATGAAAATACTTGTATCTATTCTGAAACATAAATACCCGTTTTTATAATTCTAAAGATGACAAAAATATATATGTTTAATGTCCTGTGTGATAGTAACACGTAGTATAAAACGTATTTGTCGAACCAGAGTTTCATAACATAGAAATACGAATGAGCAGTGTACATGATTGGTTAAGTAAACACATGAAATAATGAGTGTCATCTCCATCAAGTTAATTTCTTAACATAATTACGTCAAAAATAACATGTCAGAATTCCCACAATTCAAGTGAACACATTATTGATCTACGTCCAAGGCCTTGTATTCTCATTCTATTTTCCCCCTTTTCATTTTCTGCTTCTCCTTGCTCTTCTTCTCCATCTTGTACTTTTTACGTACCTCCTTATCTTCCTTCTCCCACTCAGAGACCTAGTTATTATTAATGTGGCAAAACTCTGCAGGGTTTGCTGGAACACGCGAGTATAACTCATGAATGTCAATCTGCCTAATTAAGCAGGTGTCTGATGATCGAAATTCGGTATACGGAACGAAATTTATTAACCAATTCTGGCGTATAGCTACGTGAATATTACTACTTACATGTAAACCCAAATCATGCCTCACTGGTTAAATAAATGAATAATCAGTGTAAGACTTTTACGCGATTTTTTCAAGTAGTTTGTTTTAAAAATTCGTCATAATTATTTTGTCACCCTTTCATTTTTCTTCTGTCATCTGTGTGTCATTTTTGCTTGTGGTGGTTACATCTTCGTTTTCACGCATTCCTCCGTTTCTTTAGTTTTCAATTTTGAGACCACATTGTATTGTAGCCACACTATTAGTAATAGAATCTTCATAATCCATTTGTTCACATTTTGGTACCAATATCACAAGGAACAAACAATCTTCATTACTCAATTGCAAAGGCCCTTATTGTGAAGCTGTTATCATAGATGATTCCTCATTTGCATGAGAGGGCTCCTCCCAACTTTGTGAATGTTGTCATTCCTGGTTCAAATCCTGTTCTTAAAATATTGAAGCAGTTCCTCCAACCATTTTATTTGTAAACTTTTCAGATCTTGTCTCATTACATACTATAGTCTTATCCAAACTCTTATTTGTCTCTGAAAACTCGGAAAACAAAGATGCATCTTGATTCATATTTCATATGCATCTACATTTCCTAAAAATTCAAAAACTTCTGATGACATCTATTTAGAAATTGATAAATTCACATCAATCTTACATCTTTCGTATAAACACTCCACTTATTTTAAATTTCATATTCATTCCCTCAACTTTCTAAAAGATCATACGACGATACTGGCAACAGACAAGACGCTCTAACATTAAAAAAACACGTAATAAAATAACAAGAAATATAAAATACTAATAGATAAATATGAATGGGAAAAATATCAAAATTACGCCAGTCATATCCATCCCAATAGCCGCCCTCTGCGATATACAATTAAACTAGTGGTGCAAAAACAGCACATACTTTCCCAACCAAGTAATGTGGGAGGTCGATTCAGCTCGGGACGAGCTCTTGGGATTCTTGGTTGATGATCGAAATGACCTTGGCATCGTCTGGAAGGAGGTTGTTGATAGATACGACAAAAGAGAGAGACGGCAGTTCGGGAGTCGGCAGTTCAGACGTGCAAATTTGTTGACATTGGATTTGAAAAGTTACGAAGTTTAAAGAAAATAGCTTTTTCATTTACGTCTATTGAAGACAATTGTTCTTTGTTTCCATTTCTTCCCACAGTAATGGTTACGCAATAGTATTCATACCAGAATTTACCTCCGAATTAACACATCTCAGTCATTATATTTTGTAAAACTCATTTGAAATTGTAGAACATTTGGTGAGAAAATTAAATAATTTCAAGCAATAGATTTTTTAATCAAAACTTGAAATGCAAATATATTTCTGATATTCTACGATACTGATAGCGTTGGCAAACAAATGCGAATAGATCGAAAAATATATAATAGTAATTATTAACCTTTAACTGTACTGGTGGAGTCTGTGATACTCACACTATTATATTTTTTAATAATTGAAATAGTTTAATAAAAAATTTCTCGGCGACTGGTGTATTCCTTTCAAATCGCGGGGTTTGTGGATCTAACAAGCCACCATCTTGTTACGTTTGTGCAGTGACGAGTCGATTTGAACATTTCCGGGTATCCTAGACCCCACCAGCATAGTTACGCAAGTTTTTTAAATACATTACTTCTCATGGAATTCTGTTATTTAGCAACATCGTTCATTAGTATATAGATAGTAAATACATAATGTATATTACAAAGTGTTCGTTTTTAAATTTCAATTGCAGTTTTGTATTTGAAATGTCGACTATCACCGACAAAGAAATCATGCGATTGTTGTTGGTCAGTAGTAACAAGTTTCGGGATCAACCCGTGGTTAGACCATAATCAGTTAGTTCCAAAGAAAATGAGAAAGATTTCCCGCGAGACTCTGGCAGAAAGACCAAACATCTTTGCATTAACTGCCTCAATTTTGTTTTGTTTTTGAACACTCAAACTTGGTTTCAATTATTCTGCATTCAAAATTCAATTAAATTCTAAAACAATAGTTTTGTTCTTCATGTGTTTTTCTGCTTATATTTAATTTCTTTACTTTTACCGAAATGTATAACTTATCATGTTGAATTACATTAAATATACTTTTCGTTACAAAATATTGCGTTCAGCGAATTATTTCTTGTCTTGGGTCTCTTACACCCCACCAGCACAGTTACGTTAGTATTTTTTACCAGCACAGTTAAAGGTTAAATACTATAGTATTGTAATATTCTCTAAATATATAAAATTATTAGTTTATATTAACACGAACGAAAGGCAGTCATTATCGCCTTCTGTTATCAGTGCGGCATTACACCAACGGGTAATGCTAGGTAATGTAGGTATAAATAATAATAAAATGAAATATGAAATAATATACCAATTATAACTTACGTAGCATCCAACTACACAACTTCACTATTATTAAATTGGGAGCGGGCGATTTCGTTTGTCACCAAATTACACAAAAAATAATAATATTTTCAAAAATTTGAACATCTTATTTTAAGATGTTTTTGATAAACACACTTCATTAAGGAAAAAATTATATCTTCGTATTTGTAATTGTAGGAAGACGCCGAAAAAATTTGAATATTTGCAATTTTCGAAAAACCAGAGTTTTCAACGAATACTTTTAAGAGTACTTTTGCGAGAAACCTCTAGTATACATAGCACTAAACGAACAATAAATAATAATAATAATAATAATAATAATAATAATAATAATAATAATAATAACTTTAGTAAATGTTTTCTGATGTATTAAGGTAAAGTGTACTTTTCACACATTGATTTTGTATGAAATAAAACTATTTTAATAACATAATATGTGTTTTATTTTTGAAGAAATAATGCAGTTAAAAATTAAAGAAATTATTACTAATAACTAACATATATAGCATTGCAAGTACAAAACTCATTTTTCTGTATATTTTTATTTTGGTCTAGGTTGGCTTTAATCGCAGAGAGATTGATATCGATTGCTCTGGCAAAGGATTCTGCAAACACGCAACTGCAGTAGTTTTTTTTGGATAATTTATGCTTGAAATTAATGTAATTTATGAGAAAGAACATTTTTTGAAGAAAAAAAAACACACTCCAATTAATTTTCTTCAATTTTTTTTCACATGTACGACATGGAACGCCTACAACAATGGTGCATGTCTGATTTTCGTTGAACTATCTGAATTTTCGAAAATTACAACTGTACCAAAAATATGCGAGAAAGTAGTGCTTCTATAGCACCTCTACTCATCAGTAGACCATAGATTTCCGTTTGAACCCTATCTCAAAATCTTAGCCAACCATGATACCTAACCCCGAGGTTCTCCCCTCTCTTCAATTTGTAGATTAAGGCTAAATGCACCGAAAAATACTTATAGGAAAAATCAATAGATCGCAGCACTATCACACGGATTTTACTAGATCGATAACGTCTGAACAAATTGTCCGAATTTCGATCTGTAAACGGCATTGGACTCCTTTTTAAAATAGAATTCACGCTACGATGCCGTTTTTTCGAAAAATATTTCCCAAAAAAAATTAAAATGATTTCTCATAGTTTCGGGAAGAAATTGAAAAATGTGGGCTTATAGCGCGATGACGACGTGCTTCCTAAATCCAACGCCGTATCAATCATGAATTTCGGATGAATAGGAGCGGCGTAAAGTGAAATTTCGGAAAAACTACCTGCCCCCCCTTCCCGCTTCACGCTTGCGTCACCCGACCCTTTTGGAGGCTCCCTCGACGCGGCCGAACGGCCAAACCCGGCGGCCTCAGGATGAGGGCGGCACGGGAGGAGGCCCTGCTCTCAGGCAGGCAAGCCGGGCAGTCCGTTCGTCCCTTTTCGCCCCTTTCAATCTCAATATATTTTTCACCACTTATCAAACTAGTGATGCTGTAACACAACCAAACAGTCTCATATCATCTGTAATAGTCGTATAAAACTATATATCTTGTTCACATATTTCCGTCTTCCTTCGAATACCATCAAAAATTTATTTGAGGCACTACTCAAAATATCAATTCCGATTTGGAAACTGATTTCAAAAAGAAAATTGAACTAATTGTGTAGATATCACCAATATTCCATGTCCTAACATCTTATTTTACATACATTTTACTTCTAAGATCTTCCGTTATCATTCCACTACCAGAAAGAATGAGCCGAAATTACGCACGAGCTCTTTTATCCTGCGACTCGATTTTTGATCTCAAAACGGCGTTTGTCTCCTTGATAGACTTCACCTGATGAATCTGTTTTCCCAAGTAAAATTTTAAAACTGTTTTCGTACTTTCGGACAAAATTGAAGAAGTGGTAAAATAGCGCGCAGGCGAGATGCATCCTGAATCCAACACTGTAACAAACATTAAAATATAATATTAAGAATCGTGACATGTCCCAGCTTACTTAGTAAGTTATATTGATATAAAATGATTCTGTTATATTTGTATAAACTTGAAGATTGGAAAAAGTAATTCCCGGCGCGTCATTTTGATACAAACTACGTAAATGATAATGTAAAAGGATGTAGTGTAAATCATTGTATTGTGACATATATATGTATTTTTTAATGCATTAAATTGTCATGAAAGCAATACAACTTAAACCCTTAGACAGGAACACCACACTAGAAGAGGAATATCCGTCTATGAGGGGGATAAATTATGTTTTGTTATACAGTTCGGCAACTTTTACATTTCTGCATTAAGATACCATTTTTCTAAACATCGTACACGCTTATCGGTAACATTTAATCGGGTAGCAATTCAATTTATAAGATTTATATACTACTAGTAAAACGTAGCATACCAGTCACTGATAAACCTCATATTAGGGAATCAGAATGCAAACGTATTAAATCGGCGATCCTCATCTAGGTGTCGAGAATAGGGATGCAACATTGATGTTGATATTTTCATAACATAGATTTTGTATATACACATGAACATATTTCGTAAAAAAATGAAACATTTATGAAACCTGATGTTTATTATCGATGTGCTTGATGAGTTGTTGTGAATGAAAAGAACCGATATTCACAATTTTATAAAAAGTTAAAATATGAAATAATATTACATTATACCACTGTCAATATATGTGATCGAATAAAGCGAACGGTGATTGTAACATCCTCATCCAGTAGACTATCTTCAGCCCAAGAAATTACCCCATTTTTTCGGCATTTCCTACGTATGTCCTACCGTACGCAGAGAGGCGGCCAACGCAAGCACTCTAGGTGTAAGGTCTCTTGCCCACCGTCCTGTACCCATTTGAGGAAGTTGTGACTCCATAAGATGACCCTGGGCGATAGTAAAAAGAATAACAGCGAAACTAAGCCTGAAAACTTTCTTTTGCCGTTTTGTCTAAATCGTAATTATAAATTAACAATCACGGCCACTGTCAAAACAAATTATCTTCCGCACGAACTTGATCGATGTTTCTAAACCAGGTTTTTTAAAGATGTTTGAATTTTAAAGATGTTTTGTTTTGATATTTGCATTTGTATTACTTGAGCATCATTCCTTCGCTTTTCTTGCTATCCGAAACTGGGAGGGGACGCGCCGATAATTCAGCGAGTTCTTCCCTAATAATGGCAGAATGTACGCATGAAAGACTGCGGGTATCAAACACACTGTTCAGTGCGATGATGTCTGTTTGTCGGCTCCAGTCCCGTCAAGCAGCGGCTGTGAGCATCTCTTTCATCTGCAGGTCCCAATTCTTCGCGGGTCTGAACGCGCAGAGAAATAGTACTAGAACATAGATCGCAAGCCATCCCTTGTTAGACCTATCTGGATATACACAGCAATAGGATGCTAGCAATTTGTTCATTGCTCACTCGGACTCGAACTGCCTTTTTCCTTTTGTTTGTGATATTGTGTATTAGTTATTCAATTGTGTCACTTACACCCTTTTCTTCCGCTTCATTCTATCATTCCAAGCATAATATCTTTTTCTAGAGATTTTCTTCGACTCATAGTATGTCAAAAATATTTTATTTTCCATTTTTTGGCTTTGGCTTTTAGAGAAAGTTCTGTTTTCTTTTCAAAATTTCGGCATTTATCTTTTTGCCCTCCCATTGTACGTAATATTTTCTTCCGTGTCCATACTTCAAAAGCATCTTCCTTTTTTCGGCCTATCTCAATGTTCAGCTTTTACATCCACACAACAGGATTAGAAACACCATTTTCTCGATTATTTGGATTTTGGTCTTACGCAAGGCTTGATTTCTGACGGAACACGACGGAACGGCATTCCTGTATCTCGCTGATAATTATTACATTATATTATAAATATATAATTATTTCTATTAAATTAATAAATCATTTTGAGCGCGTTCCGGGACCTAAAATTTTAGAAATCAATCACTTGATATGCCTGCATATTTTATGAATTTGTGTACTTTTCTTTCCACTGCTTTTTCTAAAATTATTCCTCTCTTTAGTTTTTCTGTATAGTATCCAGAATTTGTTATTGTAATTCATAAGTATTTAACTTCGCCTGCCATGTATATCACTTCTCCGTTGATCTTCAGGCTTCCTTTTTTACCAGTTGACATAAATGTTGTTTTCTTTAAATGTAAGTTCATAGAATATTTAAATTTTATATTAATATATTTAGCTATCATTATTACATAATTCAGAATTAAGTATAAATAAAACATCTGCATAATTTTGATGACATAACATTTTTGCGTTTTCTCGTAAAGGAGTAAAGTGGACATGTCACATTTTGAATGTTTGCTCCTCATTTCGCGCTCCTTTCTATCCAAGCCCAGCGCCGCCAGGCCACGCGCTCAAGTGTAGTCACCCTTCTGAGCTGGAAGCAGGGTCGCACCTATGGCACACTGCTGTTCTGATAGCGTGACTTTTCTGACCTCTGCAGACATGTCGCCGCGTTCTTCGGCGGGCTGCGTGCTACACTAGGGCAATTCGATATGCCCAAGCGTAGGAAGAGGGCGGTGAGCAGTTTTCAGTGGGCGAGAACATTGTGCAGTGACGAAGTGGAGATTATATTTACTATACAAGAATTAGTGGAATCATTCGCGTTTCGTTAATTATTAGTAACCGAGTGTTATATACGAACAAGATAATAGTTCAAACAATAAATAACAATTATAAAAGTATATTAGTTTAATAAACATTTTGTGAGATATTAACTAAAATAACTTATTTAGTCGACATTTATGGATGGTAAGCTATTGTAAGCTGGTATTGCAGTATGGTAAGCTATTGAAAATACAGGTATAATACACTTATAACCTTTATGGACGTCCATACCGTTGTAGACGTCCTATAGAGGTATTTTACCGGTATAAAAGAACATAGGTATTTGAAAAAGGTATGTAAAATACCAGTATTTTACCGGTGTCTAATACCTTTTCGGTCTCTGCCTATTCTTCATTGCCAGTTTACACTCCCTGGTCATATTTCGAATGACCCGGAACATTTCTTTAGGTCTCCTTTTGTTATGTTCTTCCACTTCTTTGCATTTTTATTTTTATTTGTTTATTTAACGTCAAAAAACAGTTAAAACTACGTATGACGTGCTATATTTCTAGAAGAAACTTTTCTTTATCTTGTCTTGGTCTACGCTGGAATACCCTGCTGAGTTCTTACTTTTATCCTTTGCTTTCTTAGCAGAGAAATATAATACTTGAAAAGAACGAAACATTAGGACTTATATAATAATAATAATAATAATAATAATAATAATAATAATAATAATAATCACAATCACGCGAATGGAGAGGAATCGAAGGTAAAGTGTATATACTCGTACTATATAATCCTTCGAATCTTCACTTCGATGACTGAGTTTCCAAGATTTATAACAATTGTGAGACTCCATCTTTATATTTCACGGTGAAAATCTTGAAATATCTCTACAGGTCTGATTCAGTTTGCCCATTGTGAAACCATGGAGCAGGTTGTTACTCAGTGAGAAACTCTAGGCACCGGGCGGGCGTTCTTTCAGCGCCCGCCGCGAAGGGCTAGGCTAAAGTGGCCGTGGGGGAGGGGTTCCGGGATTTTCAAATCCGATATGGCACTGGGACAGTGGTTCTCGAATATCGTTGCGAATGCTCACTCCAAGTTCACTGCTGGAACGGGGAGGGGGGAAGCGGGAAGGGGGGATCAGGTATTTTTTCCGAAATTTCACTTTACGCCGCTCCTATTCATCCGATTTGCATGATAAACACGGCGTTGGATTCAGAAAGCACGTCGTCATCGCGCTATAAGCCCACATTTTTTAATTTCTTCCCAAAACTATGAGAAATCATTTTAAATTTTTTTTGGAAATATTTTTTGAAAAAACAGCATCATAGCGTGAATTCTATTTTAAAAAGGAGTCCAATGCCGTTTACAGATCGAAAATCGGAAAATTTGTTCAGACGTTATCGGTCTAGTAAATTTTGCTTATTTTGGTGCTGCCACGTGGTGGCGACAAATGGAACTATTGTCGGTACATTTAGCCTTAAGTAAGCTTAGATATTTTAACTAGCATAAATCTGAAAAAAACATCTGTAAAGTTATTATACTAAATGATGTATTCCATCTATAAGAAATAAATGTGTTAACAAATCAGTATACCAAGTCCGCATTATAGTTCATGGAGCTGAATATTTGTCATCTTTTATGCGAAAATAGAAAATTTTATTTTACCCATTTTATTACTGCTCTTTAATCAAAGTTATGAGTCTTAAATTTTTTTACATGCGCCTAATTTAAGAACTTTTCATATCTTGTTTGAATGAAGAATATACGCGATTATCATTACGAAAGTATTCTATTTATTCCTTCTCCTTTCCTCTTCTTTTCATTAGCGGATTCACTAATTTTTATTTTTGTCTCTACACACTGATTTACTCACACTCCAACGGATACGGCGGTATACACCTGCGATCACCGAACAACTTACAACTTTTGCCACCGGATGTCGCTTCAATTGTTGCTTGTCTGTGCTCAATTGTTGCTTCATGACATAGTATGGGGATACTATGTCATGAAATGTATGGTGAAGACGCGCTTGAATGTCTGAAATTTAAATTATTCGTGAATGGAAACGAAAAAATATTGAACGAAGCGTGTGTATAAAGGGATATACTCGTAGTTGCACTCGTGGTATATAAGAAAACTCGCTCCTATCGTCGTTCGTTTTCTTGAAAATACCACTCATGCAATTATCCCCCTCTTTATTCACTGGTTTCGTTAATTACTATTGTTGAATAATCAAGACATAATTGACAAATGTTAATTAAAAGTTAGTTATTAAAATTTAATTTCATTTAACATTTTTTTAGAACATCTAGCTTTTTATGTGGTCAAATTACTATTTGTAAATAGAAGTGTGTTCATATTAGTGTTCTGTACTCCTGAAATTGATTTACGTTCTTTATGCTTATGTTTAATTGTGGAAAATTACTTCAAGGAGAAATTAATTTATTTGTTGATATTGAAGAATTACTGCCAGATTCAAAGCAATAATTAAAACATTTTATTGCTAACTAGTGGCTTCCAGTAGCTACAATGCTACTAGGATATAACAATAATGTGATGTCCAATACGTTTTTATTGACAATCACCTTGTAAGTCTAGTAGTTACAAAACATTAGTAGTTACAAAACATTACAAGTTTACATTACATAACGTTTCGTTATCTCCATCTTCAGATGCTGCAGTCAAAACACATTCTACAATTAAAACATTATATTTTGTACTGTTACAAATATTATTTAAAGAACATACATGCATATTACATTATAGTAGTTAACCTTCACAGTCCCGGTTGGACGTAATGACCATTATCATAGTATAGAATGATAATAGTAGAAACCACTAAAGTTAACATGTACTCCACTTGGAATATATGGTGGTCTACATTGTCTACAAAAAATAAATAAAATACAATAAAACTCATTACTCATGGAATTGCAAAATTATTAAAATCAATTTGTAATGTAGTACACTGTCATATAAAAGTAGTCATATTAAATCTAAAATTACAACCACATTATAATAAAATTTTAATTAATGAGAGTTACATGCGTTTTATACTTATTTTATGAAACTTAAACCTATTATATGAAACAGTAAACATTTCTTCCTATAGTTATTGAAAAAAGGATTAAAATAAAATTAAATCTTATGAATGCGAGTGCGAGAGAACAAAACATGTGTTCGCGAATACTTTTACCACTCACCTTAAGTCCTAGTCAACCAGTTACTTCTGAACTCGAAAGGGAAATGGTTTATGAGCGAAGCCGAGGTATGAGGGTAACATTTGTAGGGGAAGGGGTAAAGCAGGGGGAGCGGGGGGGAGAGTAGGAGTGTAGGGTGAAAAGGCGGTGATGTGGTGTAAAATAGGGATTTCGTTTTCAATTTATCTTTGCAGATTGACTAGTACATTATCGTTGCAATTTGTAAAAGCATTCATCTCTGTCTTAGAGTTCATGGTCTTATGTGTCTTAATACTTAATGTTTCGAGACATAGCCTTGCATAGTAGTTATTCTCTTGTTCAAGAATTTACGGGTTGTCGAAATCTATATAGTGAGAGGTATCGATTCTGTTTCGTGAGAGAATTGTGTCAGAAGGATGGTTGATTTATATTGTTCATGTGCTCCCGCATTCTATCCTTCGCCTTATGTGATGTTTGTCCCACATACACATACGAGCATTGTTTGCAATTGAGTTTGTAGACTACCTTGGACCTCTGTAATCTCAGTATGGCATCTTTCTTATGACTAATGAACCTATTCTTATTTTTGATTTTGTTATAAACTCGTAGTCCACCTCGTTTTAGAGTGTGTTTTAAATGTATATCGGCCTGTGGTACATAAGATAACACAATTGTTTTGGCAGTTTTCATCTAGGCGTTTGTCATTATGTTGGAGTCAAAACCTTTCATATGTATTTCAAGTAATCTCCGGCAGACTACCCTTCCAAAGAGACTCGCAGGGTAACCGTTTCTGATAAACAAACAAAATGACTTAAATAAGTTAGCGGACCAAAAGATGTGGTTAGAAATTCTTAATGCTTTGTTTAAGGTTCCAATGATTAATGTAATTTTCATACGTAATGGGTGGCAGGAATGGAAATTAAGTATGGTACCAGAACATATAGGCTTGGTGTACCAGTTAGTAATTATCCTATTATGACATCTATACAGGGTTAAATCTAAGAAGTTGATTATACACTGGCATTCTTTTTCTAAAGTAAATTTAATACACCGATGATAACCATTAAATTCATTTAACACGCTCTCAGAGTCGTATTTGTTTATGATCAAGACAGTCTTATCAATTTTCTATATGCTACATTAAATAGCATACACTTCCCACTTAAAGGCGTGGTAACTTGGTGTATTCTAGGCATTGTCGGATCCCCTGGGTTCCCTAGACTTCCCCATGGGACCAAGAAGTTCATTTTCTGCATTTACTGCCAGCAATGCTAAATTGCTCCATCGTAATTGACAAATTGTGTGTAAATCTTAATAGAGCATCTGAGAGCAATTAACGAGATAGTCAGTAAATCTCCCCGAGACATGATCCCCAACGTCTTGAGGGCACTGACTGCTGATCGTGGCATAGCCCCAGAGGTTCCAACCACCACAGGCAGGATTCTGGCGTTGGGCACTCCATGAAGTTGGGCTGCCAGGGGAATGACTGGTTGGTACTTTACCACTTTTTCCTCTCCTGCTTTTAGAAGGTTAGACCCATCCTCGTGGCGGACAGTCACATCGACCACATGGACCCCCTCCCGGCTTTTTATTACCAGGTCAGGTTTGAGTCTAACCCCTTCGGCAACGGAGAAAGTGGCTTCCGTAGACACCACAGTGTCTGATTTCCGGAGCATCTTCCCCTCTATAAAGTTCTTTATCTCGTCATGACGCTTTATTCTAGCTGGAATAAAGTATCGTATCTAAGGTACATCTTACATTTAAAATTCTGTAGCACGTGTTGTTCTAGTTTACGCATTACAATCTCAGCGAATAATACACTAGTTGTACTGCCTATCGGACAATCGTTAAGTTGCTTAAGGATCTTACCATCGACCTGAAAATACATATTATTGAGAATAAGTCTAACGGCCATCATTATCTCGGACGCGGGAATCTGTGAAATTTGATTCTCATTTAACATTTGTTCAATGCCTTCATAAATGAGTTCATGAGGCACAAATGGAAACATCTGCTCGACATCAAGAGATACAATGAAATCATCCGGATCGAGTTGAATATCTTTCAATTTCTGTACCACTTCATCCGTATTTTTAACAACCAAAGGTGAAGGAGTGAGCATAGCTTTTTTTTTTTTCAAAATTTAAGTAGTAAATGACTTAGTGTATGGATCACAGAATTTTGAAAATGTGCACACAATTCACTTTTCCCCATAGCACGTCATACGCAGTTTTAACTGTTTTTTACGTAAAATAAAAATAAAAAAATTAAAAAAAAATCTTTCAGAATGGAGCCAACGTATCTGGTAAACATGTATTCAGGTGTATTTATACTAGAAACTACTGGTCGAACCGGAAAATTACTTTCGTGCACCTTGACAAAACCGTATGCACGGGCTATTTGTGCCACATTACTAAAATATATACTAAAATACCAGATACTAAAATATATAGGTCCATTTATCCAAATGTGGTTTAGTGGTTTCTACTACTATCATTCTATACTATGATAATGAACATTGCGTCCAACCGGGACTGTGAAGGTTAACTACTATAATGTAATATGTATGTATGTGCTTTAGATAATATTTGTAACAGTACAACATATAACGTTTTAATGCAGCAGTAGAATGTTTTGATTGCAGCATCTGAAGATGGAGATAATCTATCTCCGAAACGTTATGTAATGTTTTGTAACTACTACACTTACAAGGTGATTGTCAATAAAAACTTATTGGACATCACATTATTGTTATATCCCATAACGAATTGAATGACAATCTTTACCTTATGTATATTAAAACTACAATGCTACTGTGGAATGCGTGGAAAACGGGGACCCTAGAGCAGCAAAACTTGGCTGTCCTGAAACAGCACACTTAAGTACAAATATTTCTTTCTTCCTCGTATGACGTAAGCTGTATCGTAAGCAACGACGCACTATGTACAAGAGCACAGTCGTAACATCAGGTATGTGAAATTGCGAATTAACATAATAGGATATTTGCTTTCTTTCAGTCAAAATCGGAACCGTTTCATTGCTTTTGTATCTTTCCAGTCTTTCTTAGTATCTAACGATGCCTCTCAAATAGCCAGAAACTGCTTAATTTTCCATTAGTTTCTGAGAGTAATAAAAATTAGTAAAATAGTTTTGGTTCCTTAAATCATTACATTTTGCCCCTTTCTAAATGTCAGAGGTTTCAACGAAAATCTGAACAATACCGTTCTTATAAAATCAGTTCTTTACATTCGAGCAAAATGTCAGCCATTTTACAAGAATTGTTGAAAACACCAGGGGATTTACGTAAAGTACCTCGTGAAAATTAAAATATCTTAATGATTTCCAGAACGGCTGAGCTACATCTTACTTCCGAAGTTTAAGCAGGGAAGCTTCTAATCTGAGTCGCACGTCAAGGCATCCATCTATTCGTACGTCCTTCGACGCAGCCCGATTTTGCTATTTTGCTATCAAATTGCATGTACCTCCACTCCACATGCTACAATTTTAAGTATCTTTGAAAGAACAATACTTAATCTTAATTCTCGACGTGTGTGCTAAAAAGAATCTTAGAACACAGATTTTATGACCTGGAATTTAAGATCATATTGTTGAGATAATTCCGATACTTTTCGTCACTACACTAGTATAGGGAGGAAAAGTAAGAATTCTATTTCTTTTTCTGAATGTCCATATTTGACGTATTTACTTTTGTTACAATAGTACCAACACTATGTGATAGTGTGAGAGAATTACGGAGGAGTACCAAATCAATTAATTGCTTTCATTGGATATTGGATGGAAATAATTTGATGTGTTTTATGAATGGACCGAATGCGAGATTTCAAACCAAACCTTTGGTACTTCAAACGTAACTCTAAATGGTTGATGTAATTTAAATACGGCTTTCCACGGAATGGCATTTTTCCTTATAAGGGTAATAATACCTCGTGGAATTGTTTCATTCGCTTATTCGTTGTTTACCCTAACTACTACTTTCGAATTAGTCCGTCATTATAACCAAATGAGTGATGATGTATTCCGTGTTAAAAGGACTGGGCGAAAATTCTTCCACCATATTAGAATATCCTCTAGTCTTTGTAACATTGTTCCACCCACGAGTCATTGCCAAGCACTACCAAGTACGCGAGATGCCTGGTTACTAATCGAAGGCGTTACGTCTGCCCACGTAGATCTCGCAGCAATCAAGCAGCCGTTTTTCTTGAAGTGAAATTAAACAATTAAAATCGGTACACAAGTTTAAGTTGAAAGTAAAATATTTTCTGCTGCACAACTGTGCAGCATAACTGTACAATTAGAGACTATACTAATCGTCAAAAGGAAAAATGTTTACTTTAACAAAACAGTGATACAGTATAATGAATTAGTTCCGGGTCAATCACCTCCATCTCGATTGGGTTTTTGTCCAGGTACCCTGATCCATTGAGCAAATGTTGAGATGGCCCCTTGATTTGCTTCTGGACGTAAACGTAGCTTGACTATTCGCACGTTTTCTTGAGCTCTCCTTTTGCTTATAGTGATAGTAGAGTAAGCTTCTATTTTGTTAGCAATACACATAAATCAAATCTGCAGTTCGTTTACCGTTACAAATAAGTTTTTTATAACTCGGAAACGAAAATGTCTCGTTTTTGAAATGTTAATCTCTCGCTTTTTTAAATTTATTATACGTACTATTTTATAAATTTAGTGGTTTCAAAACTCTCCACCCATTTAAAATTAACTTCTGACATAAATTTCCTGTCATTCTGGACTGGATATTAAATTTTAGACTTCTATACAGATCCTCAAAACTTTTATATATGAAGATGTGAGGCCATTTACATTGATACCAATTTTTTGGATTTTGTTCACAAGCAATATGGCTTCTCTTTATTTCTGTGCTTTTCTTCATGATAATCGTAATTTCTTTTCATTTCTTAAAATGATGCGAATATGTGCCGATATGAACCGAAGAGTTTCATTTCTTACGAGCTGTATGTACTGTTACAACATGGTAAGTTACGGACAAACGTGCTCCTATGCATTGAATATGATTTTCATTCGGTCATAAATTACATAGGTTCGTTAACATCACGATTCAATGATTTATTACCGTATAGGACGTACGTATTCATTATTTTAAATGCGGAACTTAATGGCATAGAAAAGTTCATCAATGTAAACTGAATTATATTGTGATGACATCCGTGCATTTTAGAGTGTGACCAAGAAGCAACAAGAAGGGGTTGTTCAAGATAATTTAGGTTTTAAAAATGCAATAAATAAATTCATTTGGATTTGTTATGCTCTCTGTTGTGTTGGATCCCTGAAAACTTGAGAAGATTTGTTTGGAGTGTACATACAGAATTCCTAGTTAATTATTTATATTTAATTCTCTAATAGTATAGTTTAATGGTATGGAACTTGAACAATATGCATTACACCGCTGGGACTCCAATGTGGGTGGGTCGGAAGTGCTACCAAATAGGAAAACAGAACCGAGACGGTTGCTGTGCTCACGCTCGATCAAGACGGCGCTCCGCGTCCAATCACACTATAAACATATTCATGGAGCTCTTATTTTATGAACGTTTTTTATTCTGATAAAAGAACTCTTTTCAAACTGATTTGAGTCAACATAAATTACGGTTTCATTGACCCGCTGCTGCAGAAGGGGGGCCTTCGAGGCCCGATGATATTTTGAATTTGAAATAGCTTGATGATGCGGCACCATTTGTCGTTATTCCTTTTGGTATTCTTCTATTATAATGTAAAGAACGATTTGTGTGTGTGTTTTTGGTGAATTCGAGTTATTTGAATACGAATTATGACTCTCTTTTCTTAAATATGCTTTCATCACAGAAGTGGGGCCTCTGAATTCCGGCGGACGCGATGTGATGTACACACCTACACGTGCCGTTCATGGGAGTGCAATTGAGCCGATTGTTGGAAATTTGAGAGGCGGATGTGTCGATAACAAAAATGATGTAAAAGCAGATAATATATTGTTTCAGTTCTATCTGAGAGTGGTTTGCAATCTAACATAGTGAGGGCGCATTTAGCGTACATTGCTCGTGGCGTTCATGTTTTTAAGCGATGATTTTACAAGAAGAAATATATTATAAATGAATCAGAAACGAGTGATGTTAGTGAATTTAGTTCAAATGACGATGGTGATCCCAATTGGGAGCCTATCCCATCTTCAAGATCCCTTAGACAAGATGAAGAGTCCAGTGATGCATGTTGATCCGAATATGATTCCAACAGACCTGAATCTGATTTCAACGAGGAACCGCGTACTTCATCTTCAAGTTTGGATTTCATGATATCCAGAAATGGATTTCAATGGCACAGAAGCGCGCCACCAGCTAGTAGATGTCGTTTACAAAATCTCCTCCGCGTTCCTCCTGGGCTCGTAAAAAGCATTGCGATAAACACAACACAAGAATCTTTCAATTTGCTTATTTCTAAAGAAATGAAAGAGGAAATAGTGCGATGCACAAACCGTGAAGTTGCACGTGTAGCTGCAGCCAAAAATAAAACATGGGCAAACGTAACTTTGGAAGAGTCGACGCCTTTCTTGCTGTCATTTTATGAGCAGAGTGAACAAATCGTGGAACATTCCCGCAAGAGAATTATTCCTATATCCTAGAAGCGATCCATTTTTTCGAGAATGTTTGAATGTGACAAGATTTGAGGATATAAGAAGATTTATGAGCTTTGATGACCGTAGAAATTGGGAACAATAATTGCAAATAGACAAATTTACAATATTTAGTCACTATTTACTTACATTTGCTCACTGTTCACAAAAAATGCCCAATCACTCTACAACTCTGGCGTGTGTGTGACAGTTGACGAGCAACTCGTTAGCTTCCGTGAACATTGTAGATTTATATTTATATGCCTAATAAACCCGCTAAATAGGAGATAAAGATCTTTTGGTTATGTGACTCATCAAATTCTTACTCTCTGAACAGCTCCATTTCCACAGGGAAATTGCCAAATCAAACAGTAGCCAATAATCTAGCTACCAAACAGTGAAAACTCTTTTCATAAATTTGGTGAGTAGAGGAGGATACAACATTTCGTGTGATAATTTCCTTACGACCATTCCTCTAGCACAGTACCTTCTTCAAAAAATGTCGTTGGTTGATACTCTGAGAGCAAATAAACCAGAAATTTCCTTTGAAATGGGAAATTCAATAAAATGGGGAGAAGTTTACAGTTCATTTGCTTGGTCACAATGGAAGCATGACCTTGGTTTCATACAAAGCTAAAAAACAACATCGTATATTTGTTGAGTGCACCAAGATCAAACGGTAGACATAGACAAGAAAAAGACAGAAATAACTTCTTATTACAATAAGACGAAAATTGGCGCTGGTAAGATGGATAAGATTGTAGATGATTATACATGTAGAAGGCAAACTCGGTGATGGCCTATGAGATTGTTTTAAAACATGATTGATGTTGCAGCGCTAAATGCATGTACAATTAATAATAAGATTAATTCCCAAAAATTTAACGCACTTTTCCTTTTCCTTCTAGGTGTATGTCCTAAAATTGACAGGAAGACCAAAACATATTGTGATAAATGTCAACATCATGTTTGCAAAACACACAGAAGCCCTGCCACAATGTATCTTAATTGTAAATAAAATTGTAGAATGTTGGGAAAGTGAGTACAAGAAAATATGTAACTCTATATTACTCTCAAATAAAAGTAAAAAAAACATTGATAATTCATTGAAAATACATACATTCCAACAAACATATGTGCCGGGATTCGGAGGCCTCACTTCTGTAAAGATTTTATCCGCGTCTTTCTGCATCAGAAGGTTAATCACTTACTAAAGGTTAAAAGCATGAACAAAATTCTGAGAATAGAAAGAACATAGAATATTATTCTCTATTAGCTTTTAATAATTATGATAGTACGTATAAAACAGTTCTATGGGAACAGTTCTGTGAGAAGAATTAAGATGATTAGATGAAGTCAGATGTATTTAAAACTTTTATGAAGAACAGGGTAAACACTTTCGCCAAGATATATTTACTTTGAATGTCGCTATTATGCAGCACATCGTAATGGAAACATAAAAACGGAATTACGAAATATAATTAGTACATGCAAACAGCACATACTTTCTCGCGTTATTGGAGAAAGCTACATAATATTGCAATATTGCATTTTCTGCGCTACTAACATTTCAGCTAAAACTAGAAAACGTCGAATTCAACCAAGAAGCGATCAAAGCAATGTTGCCAGAACAGCGTTGCGAAAACAAACGTGCATTTGCTTGGCGATTTCAATTCTTTGCAGAGACGCTTATTGGCATCTGTATTCACGTCCGTTAAGCTGGCAGCGCCACTTTCGAAATCCACAATTTCTTTATACCCAGAATTTTGTGCTATTTTTGTGCTTTCAGAATATTCAAAAAAAATTTGCTTAAATGGTTTTTCAACTTCACCTACATATAAACAATGAAAGAATAAAATTAAAATGGCGAAGTAAACGTTAAGGTAGCTGACTAATGGAACAACATAAAATATTTAACGTGAATAAATTCAATTTCTTACATGTAAAACCTTTGGTCTTAGAATTACAAAAGTAAAAAGTGTAAACGTCAGTTGGGCTTACCCGTTCGAAAAGAACGCTATAGCAAAACTGTGTAAGAAGTGACTACTTTTTTTTACTTCCCAATATTTATACATGTATTATCTCTCATACCTGTCTTTACATTTCGTGTGAAGTCAAGTTTTCATGACTTGAACAGCATCTTCTAATATTTTATCTGCAATATGTTCAGTACCTTCCGTATGCACATATTTATTGCAAGCAAATATAATGCATGGCCCACTAAAATTGATCTTTTTCAGAAGCAGTAAGTTACGTCATCATATGTTTGCCTCCAATGGAAGAGATGTGCTTGAATTCACAAAATTTAAATAATGCTTCAATGGAAACGAAAAAAATATTGAACGTAACATGTCAATGAAAGAGTATAATTGCACTCGGGGTATATAAGAAAACTCGCCCCCTAACGCTCGTTTTCTTAAACATACAATGCAATTATATGCATACATGCAAATATACATCTCTTTATCCTCTCGTTTCGTTAATTACTATTATCATTCTTATATGCAAGAAGTAGATATTGAATGAAAAACTATTATAATATAAATATGCCTGGTCTGTAAATTTCATTATTAATTCCTAAGTGTGAGAATGTTGTTGCATTTAAAATTGTGATCTAGTAGGAAAAATACATGCTGATTACAGCAATTATTAAATTGAAACATTATTCAGTATAATTCTGCAAATTTATTTTTATTCGCGGCGAGTTTGTTTAATGCTGAAGTAGATTAAGGAAATGAATAAACTTTCTAGTAAATTTTGTCACTTTTATTATTATTTTATACAATACGCCCACATGTGAAGGACTGAGTTTACAAATCGGTTGTACCCATATTTGTGAGGCAAAAAAAGTTTCATTAAAAAGATGTGGGTAAGAAGTTTTCATAAAACTAATAAAAACATAAGCAGTTGTCATGTGAAAATTCACGATTCAACTTAATAACCATTAAAATTCACCTACAAGCGTAAAAAAATGTTTTGGAAATAGTCAACTGTGAAACTGAGGGGATCAATATGGCCGGGTTTTAAATTAAGAGATTGTATTTTACCGATTTTGAATTGTTAAATAATTGTGATTTAGATTTTTTTAAATATAAAGATGAACAATATATTTTCACTCTCTTACAACCATAAATTAACAAATTACCAAAGTTGAATTTTCTTTTTTCTTTTACTAGTTTGGCTTTGAAACTCAGCTCTTCATGTTCTTGACCATTGGGAGATATCTTATTTACAAGCATGTATGCTTAAATATTTACAGAAATAAATGCGTGTTTAAACAAAAGGTTTAGGTGAATCTTCCCTTGGAAGTTCTAGCTCTGTAGTAGGTTCGCGAATTATTTCCATTTCCTTTCCATCTAGTGGTTTCGAAGGAACAGACATTTCATCTTTCCACATCAACCATGCATCTGAGTCTTTGACGGAATCTTCGATACTCATTTCTGATTCACCGTCCCTATCATCGTGTGGAACGTATTTTGAATTATGAAGAGCGTTCCCTAGTTGAGAATCGTCGTTGAGATGATCCGCCGTCGATGGTGTGTTGCGAAGAGCACGATTTTTGTCAGTATTTTCTGTGTTAGCGGCAATGTCTCTCCTGAACCGGTTGCCGAACATTGTCTGGGTTATTCCAAGTTCTCCAATGAAGTCATCTTCATCACGAACGTCTGGTTTTGTCACCGGAATATCTGCGAGAGTCACTGCCGGTACTGTGTTCGGGAATATCGAGTATGGTCTGACTCTGATGTTGATGTCCACATTGCCATTTTCCAGTGCTCGTCGAGGCTCAGGAACCTCCTGAAATTAAGCAAATTATTTAGGTGTATTACTTTGCTTTGAAGTTTTGAAAAATTCTTCTTTTATTCTACATTATTAATAATAATTGATCTGTAATAATTTTGTTGAAAAATTATAATAAATGTTTGATGTCGTATTTGAAGTTTCTAATTTCTTAAAAAGTAAAGACAGAAGGATGATTGTTCGAAACAGTGATAAACGCAGCTTGGTTAAGAATAATTAGTAGTACCTAATGTCTGTGCGCGCACGAGATATTGGGGGCAATAAAGGATATATCCTTCGCTTACATCCTTCGGCACCAAAATTGCTCACATAGAGAAATATTATATGATTGTATTTACCATAAATGAAAGTTATAGGCACAATGAGATGGAAATGTTTTTTTCCCTAACGCCATTTCGCTTTTTGCTCTGAAATTTCCATTGCAATGAAGATTGTCAAGTTTATATTAGTTTGTACAGAGAAGTAAAAAGGAGAGAGATTCAATAATGTGGTAGACGGACTAAAGGTTGAGTTTGTGTAAAGGTTGCAGTGCTCATATGGATATTATGGACATATCGTACCTCACTTACCCAGTTGGAAATGGCTCCTTGTCTTGGCTGTTTCATGGACATAAACATACACATCATGAATACTACGTTCATGGGAGCCCGCACGTTTTGACTTAAGCGATTATTCGTAATGTAATAACATTATCAGATAGTATCCTCAAAATCAATTACTTATCAGTCACCAGTGTGGGAGAAATTCAATAATCTACTTCATTATTTTCATTGAAAATTTAAAGTGATTTGGAAGACAAAGGGAACAATTTACTATCTTACTTTTACTACGTAACTACAAATTTTGATCTTCTCGGTTGAAATTCTATATCCCTGAAGACTGTAAAAAATACTGTATTGGTGAGATCTGTGAGGTGTGCCTAAATTTCTTCGCGTTTTCAGCATTGGTCAAATCATACCTGAGGGACGTCTACGCTGTTCACCACGTTAGGCTGCCGGTTGATGTAGCCTCTGCGTCCGAGTAGCGCAGGAGTGGCATAGATGACGGGCACTTCGCTGCCCGAGGTGTCACTGCCAGCCACCATTGGAGTGATTTGCGAGTTGCCCTACGTCAACAAATGGCAATGCAAGCTGATCATTTATTTTTACCGGTTACTTTCATAAAAAAATATAAAATGATGTACACGCATTGAAATGTTGACTCTATCTTTGTTCGTACATTACACACTAAGATCCGTTTTATAATGAGGGTTATTAAAACAGGATTGTTCTAATAATCCATAGCCCTTTACTTACAACATTTTTTCTTATGTAAGTAGAACTAATCCTTGCCAATGTATTAACTATTGTCAAGGATATCACCTTTTTCAGGACTAATAGACAATTTTGAATGAACATTATTATTCACTGTAATTTTTACAAAACATCCGACATTCGCATCATAATACTTTATGTACGTAATTCTTAAATATGTGTTAGGGGTACCACACTAGAACAGTAAATATTTGGTTATACCTGTCAGTTGTAAGATTTATCTTTGTTCCTATATATTTGCTGTACATTATTTACAAAGAAAACAAATTTTCTATACGCAAACGTCACCATTGTTGTAGCTTTGGCTGTACACATCCGATCCAACAGTCAGCTCTTGGTTGTCATCATGTACACTTGCTTCAGGTCTAATAAAGAAGTTTGCTAAAATAAGACCAGCATTTCTTGTGGAACAATTCCTTCGAGAATGTACAAAAATACAGGATTCTTCCCATTGGCTGTCCAGGGCAAGAGAGTCTTCGATGTGGCACAGTTGATTCAATTCATTGTGTTTTTGTTCTGGTTTCCCCTAGTGCATATCAGGCTTATTATCTACCTCTACCTTTGCTACCATTATTTGTAAGCCAATTTTCTGCTAGCATTGGGAAATACAATATTATCCACACCTCTCTATTGTTAGAGAAGTTGACTTTAACGCCACTTTTTGATCTCCCTGGTGAGATCTAACACGAAGGCAGATCTTTGCCCACCGTAAATCCTCAAATGTCTCTAGCTGTACGAAGCTATTCCAAAGGGTGTAGAGAAATGCGTCAATATTGTACAAAATCCTACAAGAATAAAAACATTTAAACATCTAGACATAAAAATCATAAAATAAAATGAACATGAAATATAACGGTAGCATAACTTGTTTTGATTATTAGAAGGTCATGACCCAGATTCAGTATTTAGATCTGATTTTGGAAAATGCTTGATATTTTCAATCATTTATTTTATTCTTATATATTCACTTATTCATTCACTTTATTTTATTTGCGTTCGTCGCAATTCAGAAAGTAATTATGCACCTGAAAACACTTTTGCCCGAAATAAATCCAAATCGGGTATTTTTTGTTATTTCCGTAAATAATTTCCCAGAATTAAGTCCGCGATCATTATACCGTACGTTCATATAATCAGGCGTTCGCTTTCAGCATTGCGGGAAGAATGTTCATTTTTCGCCAATCCCCTGTCCCACTTGACTGTTTTCGTCCCAGTTGGGGTAACTCTCCTCCTCTTAAAGGGAACGTATTCTTTCAATGGTCCTTGAAGGTCAGACATTCACGGCCAAACATCGCTTGATAAAGCTGTCCTTGCTTAAATGGAACTATCCGACTATCCGGAAGCGGAAAATGTTCTTTTGGCAAAAGCTAGAATCGCAAGTGCTTCTTGTTCATGCCCTCAACCCTGCGGTACACCCGGTAGTAAGTGTTATTCGAGCACACGCCGTGATATCTCAGATGCATCATTTCAATTTTAGCTTATCTTGCTTTACAAACTGACTATTCGGTGTTTCAGGCCCAAAAACACATTAAACACACTTCTGTCGATTTTCAGTATTTTAATGAAATACGGAGTGTCATGTTGGGATCCGTACAGAAAGTCGCACCGGAAAAATCTAGATAGAATACTGAGGAAAGCGAATAAATTTATTAAAAGAACTAACACAATAAAAAAGTCATGGGAACCTCTAGAAACAAGAAGAACACGGGTGAGGCTTTGTTCTCTTTATAAATCGTTCGTAGGTCAACCAGCTTGAAAGGAAATTCAGGTTAGACTAGAAAAACCAAATTGTTTCGGCCGAAGCAATCACATCCACAAAATTCTAGCAAGGAAACAAAATTCAGATATTTAAAAATTTTCATTTTGTAACAGAGTAATTAGAGATTAGAACCGTTTACCCGCAGCAACTTGCAAAGCATTTCCTCTAAATGTCCAAAGTTTTAGCTATAAGTTAGAACAAGCTGAGAATAATAAATGTTAAATGAGTAACTAAGTGCTGTGAAGTGCAGTGTAGTGCAGTGAACGCGATCAATGCCCTTTTTTAAAAATCCAATATAGCCAATATCTATGTAGCTTGTATTTATTTTTAGTATCACCAACATAAGATTATTGGTAGATTTGAAATAATTGTTATAATACTTAATATTAGTGATAGTATGATTATTACATCCTCGTTTTGTACTGTACTCTTTTATTGTATTTATTACTAATATTATTTCTATTTTTTATCATTTTTATTGTTAATTAACTGGCACCGTGTCATACCAAATTGCAGTTCAATTAAATGTGTGTAATTTTAAGATAATCAGTTGAATTATTTAAAAAATAATCAGTAAATTCTATTTTATGTAATGTTACACAAAAACCTTGTTTTGAATTTCAAGTACAGCGTTTCACTCAATTGTTCACATCATAAGGTACATAGTATCATCAGGTACATAGGTTCTGTAAATACGACAAAAATATTTTTTACAATAACAGCATAAATTATTAATGATAAAATTACAAGTAATGTATGTACATGCAAAATATAATTATGGAGAAAGACATAGGTCCTGATGATGCAAAAAAATTGGTTCGCGAAACGTACTTGAAATAAAAAACTAATTATTTCTATAAAATTATATAAAATACAATATACAGATTATAGTTTAAATAATACAATAGATTGTATTAAAACTTACGATACTGAAAATCGACAGATTTTTAATAAAAATGAACCTACTAGTAAACAATATAATAAAACAAATTTACTAATATTGAAACGACACAAATTTATTGAACTATAATTTATCTACTACTATTGTTTATCAATAACAAGAAGAAGATAGAGATTTAAAAGATGTATCAGTTGTAAATTGTACTACACGCTCAGGTCTGCGGTATGCTGCGCAGCAAGCAGTTTGATTGATATTCTCACGACGAGAGCATTAAGGCTATTGAAACACACTGCAAGATTTGAGATCTGAGAACAATAATAGAGAGACAGTGAGGAAGACTATGTATTCAAAAAATTCTCTACTGCTCTATCAACGGATGATAGATCGAGGGATCTGAGAGATTAAGTTAAGAGCATTATATACATGCTCGCATGCTGCAAGCGGGACTTAAAAGCTTGGCTCCCTTGTTGTTCATCTGTCGTGCGTCGCCGCGTTGTCCCACAATGAAACAACTCCTGGAAAACCCGAGATGGCGATTAATCTGTCGTGCGTTGTCGCGTTGCCCCACAATGTAACAACTCCTGGAAAACGCGAATGGCGATTAATCTGTCGTACGTCGTCGCGTTGACCTACAATGGAATAACTTCTGGAAAACGCGAGGTGGAGATTAGTCTGTCGTGCGTCGTCGCGTTGTCCCACAATGGAACGACTCCTGGAAAACGCGAGATGGCGATTAATCAGTCGTGCATCGTCGCTTTTGTCCTACAATGGAACAACTTCTGGAAAACGCGAGATGGCGATTTATCTGTTGTGCGTCGCCGCGTTGTCCCACAATGGAACAACTCCTGGAAAACTCGAGATGGCCATTAATCTGTCGTGCGTCGTCGCGTTTGTCTTGCAATGGAACGTCTGGAAAACACGAGATGGCGATTAATCAGTCGTGCGTCGCCGCGTTGTCCCACAATGGAACAACTTCTGGAAAATGCGAGATGACGAAAAATCTGTCGTCGTCGTCGCGTTGTCCCACAATGGAACAACTCCTGGAAAACGCGAGATGGCGATTAATCAGTCGTGCATCGTCGCCTTTGTCCTACAATGGAACAACTTCTGGAAACACAAGATGGCGATTAATCTGTCGTGCGTTGTCGCGTTTGTCCTACAATGCAACAACTTCTGAAAAAGGCGATATGGCGATTAATTTGTCGTGCGTCGCAGCGTTATCCCACAATGGAATGTCCCCTGGAAAACGCGAGATGGCGACATATTTACAACCGGCGCAAGTCCAACTAGCAAACCCAGCTTGTAGGTGTATGGGGCCATTGCCAGATGAGGAAAGGGGGCGTACCTGTGCGTCGACGTCCTCGACGAGCAGCAGCGGCACGGAGCGCACGGTGAAGGGCTGCGAGGCGGAGGCGTCGGGCATCACGACGAAAGGGCTGGCGTCGGAGGGCACCGCGGCGCGGCCCCAGCGCCCGCCGCCCTCCAGTCCCACCGACCGCGGGCGCAGCAACGCGAACAGGCGGCGCCCATCTGCAGGGCACGGCCATTCGTGGGTGCGGGGTTACAATCGTTTCCTTTTTCGTCGCCTTTATTTGTTGTTGACTTTCATGTGCGGAGTAATCTAAATGGCTCCTTATTACGGTTGGGGATGGAGCCAGCATTCACCTATCCCCAGTGCCCTCAGCGAGGTATCACCTCAGCCCGCACAAGAGTGACCGGGAACAGTAGCACAGTGGATTAACTGATGTCACTGCTAGGTTCGAGTCCTGTCGCCGGCAGGATTTTCGACACTTGCTTTTCAGGTAGATCGAATTCATTCGCTGTCTGGAGGAGAATTCTAGCGGCCGGCTGCTCTGATCGGTAGTTTTCCGTGGTTTCTCCGATCAACACCAGGCAAATGCCGGAGCAGTACCCTAACAAACGGGCCACGGACCGCGTGCGATCTTTCCTTCCTCTTCCTTGTATCATTTCCGTTTACACACACACTTACACTAACATGCACTACACTACCACATATTCCGGGAGACCGGTCGGGAGCTTAGAGCTTGTCCCAGCTGGGAGCGGTGCCCCGCTCGTGGGAGAGTCCTGGTTAGGGGAAAACCCCGCTAGTCGACGGTAGGTCGGTGCCGGATCTCGCCATCCAGCGGTGGAAGATCACTGCCCTCTCCCGAGAAAAAACACGCACTACACTTATGGGACTAATGACCTAAACTGTTGACGCGCCCGGAATCACTAACAAACCAACCAACCGGACAAGAGATTATTTAAGCAAGTGGTCCGATGTGAATGGTGTTGATTGATTTTTTCCTACGCGTCAACTCATTTTGTCATTACTCCCGTTAGTGAAGTGCAATTTATATTGGAAGAGATACATCCTAGTGCATGCAAGTGTAAGGGGAGAGAAGAGAAGATACGAAAGTCGCTGCTTGGCAGTCTACATCCTAGGCACCATTCTGTGGCCTTCCTCAGGGCGAAATGCACAAGGCCGCAGAATGACAGCCGCAACGTTGGCTCCTGTGCTTAGGACGCCGCGTCTCCCGGACAGCCCAGACACTTCAGATTTCAGCCGCAGAAACCTATGATCTCAAGAGTAGATAGGGAAGATAGCTTGCAGTCTGTAGTCCTTCGTTAGGGTATTGCCCCGACATTAGCCTAATATTGATTGGAGAAACCACGGAAAACTAGGTACTGATCAAATCAATTGGCCGCTAGAATTCTCCTCCAGACAGTAGTTGAATTCAACCGACCTATGTAACTAGTGTCGAAAATTTTTCCACCATCTGGAATCGAACCTTAGCACTTCCCAGTCAACGATCCTAAACGTCTACACTCCGCCATCCCGCGACTACGAGTGCGGTACTCACCCGCGGGCTCCTCCGCCGCCGCGGCCACCACCACTGCCGCTACCAGGAGCAGCGAGCACCACATGCCAGAGAGCGTATGGCGCCACCCGATCACTAACGCGGCTTTTAATAGCTTCCGCTCCCGATAGGCTAACGAGGTTAGCGGCCAGCATGCGCTCACGCGCTCTTCTCAGATGTTGACACTGCCCCGACGCGCCTCACGTTTTCGAGATAAAAATTTCCCTCCTCGGGAATGAGAGAGTGCTGGAAAATACTTGGGGAAACTTCTTACGTCAAGAGGGTATTAAGATTCTTCGTGTGAGATAATTTTGTCAGTGCGAGATACGTTCAGTTTTGAAGTCCATTGCAATTCCCTTGCACATTTTGCAAATATTTGTATATTATTGTGAAGTAATAGAAGAGGGATGCTTAGGTATATCATAATTTATTAGTAGAACTATTCATTTTCCGAGGTTAAAGTGAGAATTAATTGTTTTAAGATAACTATCTGTTAACAAATAAATAATACACTCTCATTAATTTTTTTATTATATTCTTTATTCTTTATTGTGTTACATATAGTTCCAGATTTGGTACTTTCCATGCTTCTAAGACATTATTTGTGCTATGATTCCTAACAGAATGATTAGGTAAAGAGTGAAATTAAATAAATGTTCAAACACTTAATACTGTTGACTGTCTATTTAACTAGTCATTTATCTTCGGTATCTTTAGATTTGACAATCATGTATTAAATATATATCATATATTCATCTGGAGTCACCCACCGTTTATTCAATTACGTCGATGGATAAATAAAGTACTTGAAGAAGCGTTGAAACGCATCGCCATACGTTCTACTTATGTATACATAACCACATCTTATAATGGAATATAAATATATGTGATTTCGAATAATTTGTTTCGGAAGTGTTCTATTTTAATGTATGATATATGATAATATTTAATATATGATTGCCTTTAATCTAAAGATACTACAGATGGATAATAAATAAATGTTCCTTACATTAAAATAATTTTTCTTTTACACACTTTCTTGTAATGATTACTAGAAATGAAAGTATCTTCGGAATTCCCCACATTTCTCATTGATAAATGTGTTCCGAACAAATTGTGTCTCAATTTTAGAAATACGATTACGATTTAATGACTTGCCATTGCGATGTTACTGTTTTATACTTTTAAAATATCTTTTGTTTGATTGCTTTTAGTACATTCATAGAATCAAGTCATTTTAATTCCTATATTTCAGTGGTATTTACAATGAAAAATATATAAATGTTTACTAATATGCAAGATATTCTTGTTCTTAAGCCATTCTTAATATTTTCTGTTTTACTTTGTGAAAACACAACATTCGTTTCCTCGGCCATATTCCTACGCTTTATCTACATAAAATTTGCAGCCTTTCTCCATAACCAGAGGTTTTACTTTTTTGCATCATTTATTTTTTATTCAGTTAAAGTTTGAACTGAAATATGAACTGAATACAGTTCATATTTTTTAAACAGTTAAAGACTGTGTGTGACGTTCAATGGGGAGAAGTGAATTCTCCCAAATATAGTCTCCGATAGTATAACATAATATATTATACTGCTTTTAACATAATATATTAAAATGTGTGGTTATACCTTCTAAAACTACAATTGAACTACATTTCTGTCACTACTTTTGTCTAGTAAACTTTTATTCCTATATTTCTCTGTAATATTGAATAGTTTCTTTCTTGAACTATTTTCAACCGCCATTAACACCGCTTATCTTTGTAGTCATTCCGTATACTGCAGCAATTTCTTCATTCTTTAATTCGACACCCAGATTTTCAACTACTTTCTACAGAGAATATACTTACTATATTTACACTTTATTTCTACCTTACTACTTTCCTTTAGCATTACGCCTTCATATATTGCATATTCCTTAACATTCTCTTTTTGCTTCAAACGTGTGTGTGTATATATAACACTTTATTAATAATAAAGTATTATAAATTAACACTGCGTATTAGTTTCTGACTCGACAAATCTATTTCAAATATATTTTTAATTAATTTCAATGAAATGTGTACATTCTAAATATTTGTGATATTTAAATTTACCAATCCAGATTCCATTTATACTGGTATTGGTTTAGTGGTTAGTTATAGTTGACATTTACATAATTGAAATGATTGAAGGCGTTGTCATTGTCAACAATACTATTTATTTCAATAAAAGCAGCTTTCGATGGCTTAGCCATCATCATCAGTTTTCTGCTGTCTGGAAGTCACTTTTGCTGTCAGGTAGTCGTTTTTGTGACTTCCAGACAGCAGAAAACTGCTTCTTGAAGTTTAATATGTCGTGTCACTTCATTTTCAGTTATTCCATTTTCAAATAACCAGCGTAGATCACTTCAGAAGATGTAACACACATTTTTCACTAGTACAGAAGAACCCTACTCACATTTACCCTAAACTACCTCATCCACAAACATTTTCATGTATATTTCGGTTTATATGGCAAATCTATAAATGAAATGTATTTTATACTTACATTTTCAAAACTATATGCTTATTTCATTCGACTCACAATTCTAAGTTATTAATTAAACATTTTAATAATTTTCAACTTTCTCCTTTATAAATTAATTTTAAACTGTAATTATTATATAGATAATATTTTTTACTTCAGTTTTTAGTACATAGAATTATTGTATGTAGAAATTGTCTACCTACTTGCTTTTAATATAAAAATGAAAGCTGTTCGAATCTATATAAAGAGATCGAAGGGCTGTGAGAGGGGCCAAAGAGAAGTGAACACCTGCTGGAAGGCAACCCTCAATAATAAATTAAATTTCCTGAATTTAAATTATTTTCCAAATCAGAAATGATGCATAATTAGTATATGGATGTATAAATTGGGTAAATTGTGCATGAAGTGCTGACGAAGGCTAATAAATCTGTGTGTTTATGACCGGAAACGAGTGTCACGACAATGAAGTGGCAAGGTGAATGAATTTAGGTTATGTAATACAAAACCTTATTGTTCGTGAAAAGGAAATAAATAGAAAAAGAATAAAATTCATGTATGATATATGCCGACATTTATAGTTTGAGCATGTTATTAAAATTAATTACTTTATTGCACAGACATCAAGTCAATTAATGTAAAAGAAATTAAACATTATCAAAAATAATTTATTTCACTATTTTGCTATACAAGTAAAATACCTTGTGATATTTAAATGTTTTTTTTAAGAAATTCCACTTAGTCTTAAATATTTCATTCTTAATTTTATGCATTAACATCAATAGTTGGGCTAGTTGTTCTTTTATAACAGTATTTGAAGTGGTAAATTTAATTTTTTTTTCTTTTCAGGTAAGTTATGCTGGTTCTACACAGCACTTCATCCGGTAAGTGGGTTTATAATTTTTTTATATATTCGTGTTTAGAACTATTTCTTTTACATATTTTAATGAACACTCCTAGATTGTACATACTTCCATAAAAGAAGAAAAAAAATTTTTTGTAAGACGTTTTCCTATTATAGAATCCTGTATAGTAGCAACATTGTTGAACCACATTTTTCTTCATTATTTTTTTTCGTATTGCGTTGTTAACTTATAAATTTCTGATCCTTGAAATCAGTATTAATAAAGGTATCATCACAAAAAGTTGCCGGATTATTAAAAGTTTCTTGTAAATTCATAAAGTAATATACTTGCCAGAGAGGATGCTACCTAATTTGATTACATTTATTTATTGAATTTCATTAACATAAAGTCTACAACAACAATGGTGACTAGTGGTTTTGAACGTCGACTCTATCTTTTTTCTCGTCCTTGCTGTTTCCTCCCGACCGCATCTTTTCACGTCACACTTTCATTGGCCAACCGTTGCGATCGGGATTGTAAACAACAACAACAACAAACAGCCGAGTTTTCTAGTCTTCATTTTTACTCATCGATCAAAATCATTGACCTTCCTTCATTTATTTCTTCCCAATATGAAGAATTGTACTTTCAGAATAAATATTTTGTAGCTACCTGTTAGTTTGACTCTTAGGACCTCGTGTTAACCTCGAGACAGCGCGTTTACCTCTGATGTTCGCAGTGTTTGAAATAAAATAATTTATTTAATCAATTCTGCCGTTCTCCACAAATTTCACAATATCTCTAACATTTTCGTACAATTCCCCACTCAACCCTTTTCCTTTGCTCTCCACGAGCAGTTCCTCAATATCTTTTTCCTCGAGAACCATCACCCACGTATCATGAAAGGCGATCATTTCCTGAAAGGAGCCGATCGTGTTTACGTCCATAGCGTGTATCTGGAAAATCTTGCGACTTGCCAGGAAGTCCAGAAAGTGTGGAGGTGGTGTGGTGATGACAAACGCCTGCGTGTCGCTTGCACCGCATCTCAAGGCCTCCTTTGCGAGATGCACAGCAACGCTGTTTCCTGGAGATGGAATATATAGACATTTCAGAATAAAAACTAGTATACAGGATAATTCACTTCATTGGCATAAATTCTGCATCAACGGGAAACGTGGGATCGTATATAGCTGACAAACAAAATATTCCTCGTCTCTTTTTCTCTGAGATGAAAAGTTACGTTTAACATATGTTTTATGAATAATAATTGCAACTGTGAGACTTTCGCTGCATGACGCGTCGTTAAAAAGCGCTTCTCCATCAGTAAAGGGCTCCAGCACTGTGATTTTTCTGGACACAATTCATAGAATTTAAAACGTAGTGTTTTGTCGGGCGTTTGTAGAAAAGTCGGTTTTCTTTCTCGTGAAATATTGGGGACAGTGTAGTGCGTCTCCCTAGGATATGCCGACATTGCCAGTAGACAACAATATACTATATATCTCTAAAAAACAGTTGCTTATTACTGGACCGTTTGTCGGAAAAGCTCCTACGACATTTGTCGATTAATTTAAGTTTCAGTATACATTAGTGAATAGATTATACGGGTGAAGCAAATCATCTTACAAAAAGGATACAGTCTTTCACTAGAATAGAGTGTTTCGTGCATTCATTTACGTTGCTAGAGAGTACTTAACGTATTCAGTAACTGTATTATGAATTATTATGATGAATGTATTCAGGAAAAGCATAGGGAAGACTGATAATTTTGATTTGCCAATACTTTGAAGGCAGTTTTTATTTTAAACTAAAAGAGTAGTTATTTTAAACGATGGATGCAAACATTTTTAAAAATTTAATAGGTAATTATTACATGCATAATTGCTTTACTTGAAAACTATGAGGCTAGGCCGAAGGCGTTTAAGCCATTACAAAACTCACATCCTTCCGCTTTCTAACCTTTCAAATGCTGACATTCTCCCGTAATGGTCTCTCCGTCGCATCAAAGTCACCGAAAAGAGACCACAAGGTACGGGTGAAGAAAATAAACCTGAAGGGGAAAACCTGTCATCAAAAGACGAATTCCTGCTAATCTGCCAAATTTTTCTGAACAATTTATGTATTTGAATTGGTAGGTTTCCGCGGTCAGAATCATGAGTATCTTGGCTGTCCGGATAACGCCAAGATAATCTTCATGATCATCGTACTTGGTTTCCACTCAATTATAAACTCGAGCGCAGACCACCCCGGCGCAGACCAGCCCTGAAGAAAATCTCGAAAAAGATGATCGAAACGTCGCGACGGCAATACAGCCTTCAACGCGGCGTCACCCCGACAGTCAAGATAACTATTTATTTATTTGTTTATTTATTTGTTTATTTATTTATTTATTTATTTATTTATTTATTTATTTATTTATTCATTTATTTATTTATTTATTTATTTATTTATTTATTTATTTATTTATTTATTTGATGACACGCATTCTCCTTTCTGTCTTCGGTCTTCTCAGCACCTGAAATCAATCAGCGTCACAGAAGATCCTCCGCACCATCGTTTCTGCGCTTACTTCTCGACGTTTATTATTATTATTATTATTATTATTATTATTATTATTATTATTATTATTTGATGGTTTGCTTATTGTATATTGATTTACTTATTTAATTATCAATTTACTAACTTAATTATGGATTAACTTAATGTATGATTACTTATTAATTTATTTAGTTCCTCTTCAGTCTAGGCTCCACTCGTACTACCAACCAGTGCTGTTTTCCCATTCCCTAATTATCTTTTCCTTATTAGTCCGAGCATTTCCTAGAAATGTTCTTAATTATTGCATGAAGTGAGATCTATTATCACCTAATATGTTCTGGTCGTGGGTTACGTTTCTGTGTTGGAGGTAAAATTTCCCCATTCCCATCCATTTCCCCCTCCATGTTTCTGTAGAACAGCAATTTAAAAGAATATGGATCTAATCTGCCCTATCACTGAAAAGCACACAAATGCCCTATGAACTGAAACATTACCCATCAGTCCACACGCTCAATTATTGAAATTTTAGATTTGTTATACTTGGAATAATAAATTGCGGTAAGTTGTAGTTGGTATTTAAATTAAATAATAATAGAAGTTATCATTGCCAATAACATTATTTATTTCAATAGCAGCTTTCGATGGCTTAGTCATTTTCATCAGTTTCTGCTGTATGGAAGCCACAAAACAACTAGCCGTTTTAGTAGTCGTGGATTCTATACAGCAGAAACTGATGATGATGGATAAGTAATCCAAAGCTGCTTTTGAAATAAATAATATTGTTGGCAATGACAACTCCTGAAATTATTTCATTGGAATAATACATACATTGTACATTTTGCATGCAGGCAAATACACTGATAAAAGTGAAAATACATATTGTTATGATTAAAATTAAGAAACGGTGTTAAAACGTTTTTGGTTCAACTGCTTTTATTTTATTTCTATGAAGGAATTTAGAGACTAATTTAATAGGTTTATAGACTTCTCGACATCTCTACAGGAATTCACTCTTGCATTCCCATCCATCACAAAATGTCACGAATAACTATTTCTTCTACGCATTTATACGTACGGTTTCCGGCATCACGCCTCAAGGCGCGAAGTCCTTTCCCCAGCAAGTACACCTCCAGCAAGCTTTCTCCGCCTCCATCACCCGCTCCGGGACTCGCAGCGGGGACCACCAGCACGGTGGGCCCCTCCATCGCCGCCTCCAGGGCCGACCCCACCTCCATTCCCTCCGCCTTCTCCATCAGCGCTCCTGGAGAAGCAGAAGGTCACCTTACAGCCGTATCGGGCTTTTCCTGTTTGTTTCCTCTCGCCACGAAATGGCCGGCGGGATATGAGAGAGGTGCTATTAGCCACCGCCGTGCCGCGGCGGACCGACGTCGTTCGGCCCAAATGAAACGACACGGCTTCTCCATTCAGACTTTCACAATGCGCTCGCTGGAAAGGATTGCCGTGTCCCTCTGCGCCTTGGAATTGTGTTGGATTTTACCGCGTCGCGAAGGGGATCGACTTGGAATGAAGCGCGCTTGAGGCTCGTTAGTCACGTGTTGATTTAATCGGGAGTACACGTGAGCTTTCCAATGATCTCTCTAACTGCAGTGGTCACTGTAAGCAGTCTGTCCTCTGAATAAAGTTGAGACTGGCGACTTCAACAACGTTTGCTATGAATGATCGATTTCTATGAATAATTTAGATTGACCGACTATACCACTGATATTGATGATTGATCAAATCGAATAATTTGATACCGAATTATTCGATGTTTGATCATTAATAGAAAATATTGCTGCGAATGAAATTATTAGTTTGTACCAGGATTACAAACGTACTTATTTCATAATTTTGAAGGTTATATTAGAATATTTGGAATAAGAAGGGTGACAATATTTTGCAGTGAAATTCGGTATCTCCAACATCTTATTGAAATCGACATCGGATTTTAATAAAGTGTTATATTTATAGAAATGTGACCTTCCCTTTCACTTCGTCATACTACCGTGTTCATGACCCAAACTTTGATTGGTGAACATATTTGATATAAGGATTGCAGTTTTATTTGTTTTTCCATTCCATTCTCGATACTCAGGTTCTACTGTATATTTGAAATCCATTAAATATTGTTTTCGTAGTGTTGCCATATATTTTTAGCAATATTTATTAATTGCTGGATCAAAGACACAAGTGATTTCTTGTTTTTCGTTTCACCAATTGTTGTTGTTTAGTGATCTTAAGTTCCGCATGACTATTGCGTCTATGTATTATTCAACTCCATTAATTATAATTGCTCTTTTTTTACTTTCATAGAAAGTAAACTATACATGTTAAAAGAAAGCCCACTCTGTTATTGAATTAACGATTTCAGGAGTGAAACTTCTTGCATATTTCTCCTTGAAGAAACTATGAAAATTCAATTTTTACAAGTGATAATACTATCCAACACTACGAAATTGTTACGGAAACTCTAATGTATACTTATTTTCCTGACATGTACATAAGTGAGAGAACCATTTTGTTGGTCGGGTTATTTTCGGAAATGTGTTCATTTACATTACAAATAAGTTTAAATCATAATACAACATTCATGCTTCCAAAATTTCTTCGGGGACTATTTCACTCGTGTGCTGAGTGACCAATCAATCGTATGAGATAATTCATTCATACTTCAATCAATCATTGCTGACTACCAACATAAAAATATAAAGATTTCCAGTTAGTATAACATAATCTGTTTCTCTTCCATTAGTCAAATACGCTTACTCTGTGAATGTGTGCATTGCATTGATGCATTAATCTGTGAACACAAATAAAAATAATTATAAGTATAAATCGCGTTTTGGTGTTACGTTCCAAAGTAGACAAGAATATAAGTAATTCAATGCTTCTCCAAAAGTAAAAAAGAAAATGTAAAAGCGTTTGAAACAGTTTTAGCCGTTCTGCTCTGAAAGAAATTGTCAACTTTCATCACAAAAATCAAATGAAGAGATTCAAACATTTTGAAAAACTAAGCTATCAATATAAAAAATAAATGATCAATGATACAAAAAATACGAGATAAAAATGATGTGAGACTTGGCAGAAAAACTCCAAGAAAAGTACTACTCAGCGTAAAAGTCTATTTAACCCATTCACAAATGTGGAATTGAAACGTGCCAGAGATGCAAGAAATGTGAAAAACACTGGAACTTTACTGTCATCCAGAGAAGAGTACGGTTAATTTGTTGCGTTAAATTGAAGAGTATATAATTCATTAATTGACATTTGACATAAAAAAATTCCCACAGGGTTCCCATGTAATTTTTCCTTTTTTCTGGTAACTTTCAAGTCATATGTGAAATATTTGTGGAAGCTATGCAATTAAAAAGTTTTATCTTAATATGGTAGTATATGAAATGTACGATATCTATCTTTCTTTTTGTTCTATAGTTTTATGTGAATTACATATATATTGGTTTGCCATAACTTTCGACAATACTCCAAGTATTCATGATAATAGTTTCGGAAAATATCTTATCTTTTGCTTTCAGCTTTAAACTGAACTCATGTTGCAACGGCTACATTTTGCTGAGATTTACAAAATATTCTCTTTTTTATAAACCGTTTTAAAATTTGATGCTGATTTTCAACATGTCTTTTAAAGAATGTTTTATTTGCATTCACAACTACCTATTCAGCCATACTTACGTGCAAGAACCCATTGCTTAGCAACGATTAGCAGAAGAACCAGAGCGGCCATCCGCATAAGCACTTCGACGGACGCCATCACAAGGAAAACTATCGGGGCCGGCGACGCCGCGTTTTAATGCACAGCTCGTATCGCGAGCGCTTCCGGCAGCGGTGGGGACATTGGAGCAGTCACCGGCAGGCATCGTAAACAGAGCAGAGTCTACACTTGATCTCCGATCCATCTGATCTTTCCGCTCGGTGATTTCCTTAGGGAACAGACGCCGCTCCCGACACCGCTCCCGGCGCCCTCGCCCCTCCCCCTCCCCAACGCTCTCGCCCACCATTCACGCACCGACAGCATCGTCGCTCCCTCCCCCGCCCAATGCTCTTGCCCTTGGCTCATTACCGATCCACTCCCTCCACCACGGTCAACACCTGGCGCCGCTCCCGCCATCGCTCACAATCTTCCCAACCCCGACCCGCTTCCTTTCGGGTCCGTGCTTCGTTGCCACCCTCGCCCCACTTCCATTTACTTTGATTTCACTTTACGCTCCGCCATGCCGAAGCCCAGACCTCGTGCCCACCCGCCCCGGCCCCCATTCAAGTCCCACCTCCGCCCACATTGTGTCACCGCCTACGTCCCCGCTTCTATTCACGACGTGTCTCTGCCCACTCCCCGCTTCCTCCCACGTCGTCCAACCATTCTTCGCGTCCACCAATGTATCACTCTGACCCCGCTCCCGCTCTCATCCCACCACTGACCATCCTTCGCCTACGCCACAACTTTACCCATGCTCCACCTTTACCCAGGCTTCACCTTTACTCCCAATCTTCGCCTTTCCCCCCTTTACCAACGCCCCACCTTTGCTCCACCTTTCCCAACAACCCTCCTTTCCCTACGCCTCACCCTACCCACGCCTCACCTTTCCCCACATTCCACCTTTCCCTACGCACCACCTTTCCCCACACCTCGCCTTCCCCACCTCCACCTCTCCCCACGCCTCACCTTTCCCCACGCCCCACGTTACCCACGCCCATCCTTCGCCTAGACCCCACCCTTACCCACACCCATCCTTTGACCACGCTTCACCTTTACCCGAGCCATGCCTCTGCCCTGCCTTCTCCCACTCCCCGCTTCCACCCACGTCCCATCTTTGCCCATGCCGTCTCCTCTCCAACTACGCGACCCCACAATTTCCAGCTCCTACTGCGATTCGCTCCCATTTCCGTTTCCATCCCATCCTTTCCACCTTAATCGCCAACCCCACCTGTAAGTGTAACCTCTCCTGTAAGTGTTTCACCCCTCGTTCTTTCATCTCCCCACCCTAGAATCGTCTTACCTCTATTCTGTTTCTCCATGCTCTTCTCCATGTCTTCCTTCTGCTGCGCTTTCCCGTACTCTCCCGTTCCACCAACGTCCCACCGCGACCCCACTCCCGCTCTCATCCCACCACTGCCCTCGCCCATCCTTCGCCCACGCCCCACGCGCCACGCCCGCCACAGCCGGAGTCTGGCTGAGCAATCGTCGCCACTCGGGTAACGCGGTAATGCTCGTAACTGAGTTTGCACTCAGCTCGCCGGAAGCGCCCCATTTCCTCCGAGTTCCGGTCACGGCGACGCGTTTCGTCACCGGATGGATTTCCCGGTGTGACTCCGGCCAGTGAGGTTAATAGCAATGCTTCTGTCCAGGTGAGCGGTGAGACCTCGTCTTGATAATATATGGAGTAATATCTTGATATGAATATTGATTCATCGTTTAATATGTTATTGATCATTTTCATTTGGGAAATTCCTCATTCTGAAAACACTGATTTTGATTGTGGTTTATTCCGTGAATTACAGGTGCTAGCTTATAATAAAAGATAATGCATCTTGATGACATTAGTTAGTTGCGTTCGTTGCATTAGTTGGAAATATCATAGTTGTGCAAATTTGCAACACAACGTGGGGGTGGAAATGTACCCGTAGATAGCATTGTTCGTCAAATGACAGGGAATGTGTCAGTATATTTTTTCTTTTGTTTGGAAACTTCCTGTTCTCACTCTGAATTGTATTCAGTACTTAAAATTGTTTTCCTGTTGATGAATAGAAACTCGTTATGTCCTCAGGTATTGTGATGAGATGTAATAAATTCGAACTATTGAAACTAAACAGAAAGTGTACTTCCGTTGGCACGTGGCTGTCAAACTGCATACAAAATGAATGTCAATCGCTTCTTCTATCCTGCGGTGAAAAACCGCATGTCCGGTTGCTCTTCCTGAGGCATCAAATGTAATAGTAGTGACATCTTTCTTTGTAGATGATCTGGGAATAAAGATCATTACTCGTTGCGACAAGTCTTTTTATGACGTTTCACTCGTCACTGCCATATTAGAGTGGGTACACATGACCTGATAGTACGATCTGGTCTTCTGAGTGGTCTGTAGACATATCTTATGTCATGAGCGAAATACTGTTTACATTATTAAACGCAACGAAATGTAATGTAGTGTGGACATGTGTGTGGTCACTAAGTACAAAGGGCTAGGTATTTTCCACCTGAAAAATGTTTTTTTTTATGATATAGACATTGTGAATTGGCAGATATCACGATATTCAAAAGGACAAACAGTATAATTATTAATTATACTTAATATAATATCATAACAAGCACAATGTATGTCATCATGCTAATTTTTTGCCTTATAATTCTCATTCTTCATGAAAAAAATTCATTAATTAAACTTCATTGTAAAAAAGCTTACATTTAAACTTAAATATATAATTTTCTTGAATGCTTTTACAATGCAAATCACAAATCATGTGATGCCTTTGCAAATATATCTTCAAATACGTGTGAAAGAATTCAAATAATATCTTCAAATAAGAAATAAACAGCCGTGAATTGCCAAATCTAATTTCCTCCTTTTGTTAGTACACGTAAACGAGTTCGAAATCCCCAGACAGTATCGTTATGTAATATCTCATACCTTTGTGTACGATCTGAGAGCCCATTCAATAATTCAATAGGCAAATCAATATTTATTCCTGTCGAATTCGATTCTAGTTGTATTAACGGTATTTTCACTTGGGAAATCAGAAAAAGCTTGTTAAAAATTTCCATTTCAATTCCTGATCTGTTATTCAATTTCCTTTTGTCTTTGTATCCAATGTTAGATTCTAGTTGATGTAGAATGAATCGTATTTATATATTCGTAATAATTTCTGTAGAAACCTTCGACGAAGTTTCATCTACAAAACGTTTTTTTAATGTTATAGAATTGCGTCTGAGCTTCATCTTGATGAGATCACTGTTATATCACTTCATTCTAAAATCATCGAGGTGTTTTAGTGTTATAATTTGTTGTGCTGAGTTATTAGCGAAGCCAAACCATAACTATCAGTGTTTTATTTGAAATATTTCAAAACGAAGTTTAGGTGAAATACTTCTAAGCATTTATCTAGAAATGTGTCTAGTTCTTACGAATCCATTTTAACAGCGTTTCTACTACCTGCTGAAATAATGATTGTCTCATTTGTAACCATTTATGATATATTTGAATGTTGATTTTATGCAAATCATGCATCCATCACTGAATTCATACTTCAGTGTATTTTCCGCTTCAATGTTTTCTTAATTACTCTACGTTAGTATTTTCTGAGACATTTGGGTATTCCCCGTAATCATTTAATTCTACAAATTGCGAGACATGTTATTAGCATTTTAGGAAGCATGAAAAATATGATAATATCTACTCTATTAAATGTACCTTAATTTTTTTTTCAGTTGCATATTACTACTTTTAACAGAAAATACATGATTCTGGAAATAATAGAGATATCTATTAATATAAGGATGGTAATGCTTATTTTCCCAGTCGAAGAACTTTATTAGGAATTTAATACTATTAAAGGCTATATCACGTGTCCTTCAATATACATTGTAAGTTCATTTTTGAGCCACATCAAAATAGTTGTTTCTTAAAGATATGAAGTTGTGGTGTGCTAATAGCTTTGCAACTAGAAAGCCGACGTTCCAAAGAGTATGAAATCGAAAATGTTCATGCACGAATACATTAATGTTCACATTCATATTCTTTCTCATAAAACATTTTATCACTTAGGTAAAGAAAATCGGACGTAACCAGCTTGATAGTTGTATTCTTCACATTCATTTCGTATTATTAAAAACCGTAACGTAATGTGTTATTGCAACTTATTTTCTACTAATACTTCAGGCATCACTTGAAAAAAATAATCAAGCCATATGCAAGAGGTACCTATGAAAGCAAACATCTTTAATTTTTAAACATTTAGTAGAATTTTAATGAAAATGACGCATTTGTCATTGAATTAAGTGCATTGTGGTATTTTTGTGTCAAAAATTTAAAGAATAATATATTCGCCCGATCAGATATTTCAACTCCAAGCCTAGGTTTCTAAAATGCAAAATAAAAAACATACCCGTGGGCCATAGACGTTCTTAAGAGTTTGAGCTGCTACAATAAATTCTTAATGTTCCGGTGATTATTCACCCTAAATGCAAAACGGCATAACTCAAAATTATGCGAATACTCCTCATGTTTTGAAAATAATTCTACACGACATCATTTGAGATCTAATTTTGAGAAAAATAATTCATTAAAAAAAATCTCTCTTCAATAATGTAGTTGTAGGTAACGCAAACATATGTGGTTTCCGCAATTTTCAAAAGTTAATGTTTTGATGAAAAGTAAGATCTGCCCAATTTTTATAAGAGAACGTGGCTCTAATCGATAGACAATTTAAAGGAAAAATATCGAGTAATTTTTTTTTATCAAAAATGATCTAGAAGCTTTACGTAAAGATTTCCCTTCCCAGTTAAAATATACATTTTAAAGGGTATATTCGAATAAGGCAGTGAAAAGTGCCCCCAAATCAAATCAATAATCGCGATCCTCATATGAAAGAGTGCGCAAAATGACGTAGATTCACAAAAAAATCAGCCTTGTAAGGCAATCTGTAGCAGAGATTTGAGAAACGTGTTTTGCACGTTTTATTTTTTCTCAGCATCTATTGCCTCTATCAGGCTGAATAAAATTGCAGAGGCGGGGTAACATAGTTGAATTTGAATTTATTTTTGTCAACGAATTTTGACGCCAAATTCATATAGAAAAAAACAACAAATTTTTGACATTCATTTTGGACGTGTTAACGTTGAAATAGTGTCACAATTTTTCCTCCTGAAATGTGTCTTATAACATTCTATAATATATATTTTTTTCTATTTTTAACAAAGTGGACGGTAGTAAAAAAAAAGAAATTAAAACCCAATTTATATTATCGAAATAAAATTATCAATCCCTTTTATTTTTAGATTTATCGATTATTTCTAATATAAATCAAATTACTCCATTTTAGATTTATTAATAATTTATGTTTATAATATCAAATTACTTAGTTATAAATTTATTAATCATTAACAATTAGACAATCATAGGCAATTAATCATTGTCACTATCTTCGATAACTGGGATCACGCATTTGTTTATAAACAGTCTACTCAAAATTTCTGTGTTTTTTCAACATCTCTATTTAAAATACCTGTTTAACAATTTTCGCCAAGTAACTAGCGTGTGCCAAATGTGTGTTAAAATGATCGCACCTGTGTGGGAGCAGCATCCGAGGGTGCCTCTTCCGATCGCACGTTGACAATATCGTTTCCCTCCCGATATTCCCATGGGGGAAAGAGATGGGTGGACTTCTTCGGTGCACCGATTTGTGCTCGTTCTGCACCGCACCAGTTTCCGTCACAAACCATGTGATCACTTCGTTTGAAAAGCGATACCAGGCGTCGACCGCCGCGTTGCATGGAGAGCAAGAAGTGTTGAGAAACAATTTTTAAATGGCATAAATAGACAATTTTCAACGTTAACCGACCAAAACTAACACGATGAAAGGGTAATTGCAATAAAATATGTAATATTAAAAAAAGGCTTATCTATTTCTGGTTCAATAACTTGTAACTATAATAATTTTGGCATTTAAAATTTACGCTAATATTATGACGCACACTGGTGCCTGAAGCTCATTGGCTGAAGTCGGATGCGCAAGAGGCCACCCATCTCTTTTCCCCAAGGATATTCCGATTAAGTTTGATATATAATCGATCTAACACCTATAAGATTTTGAGTTCATATATCGGGTTTAAATCTGTGTTTAATTATCAGTTAAACCTTTTTTACCAAATCACATTTAGGCGCGAATTTCGAATTTTTAAACTAAAAAAATATAAGACTCATTTTAGGAGAGAAATTGAGAGAGTACTTCAATGTTATTACGTCGAAAATTGATTTTAAATTTTTTTCTGTATAAATTTGGCGTCAAAATTCGTTAACAAAAATACCTTCAAATTGAACTTTTCTCGTCCCTGCAATTTTTGTCAGTTTGATACACGCAATAGATGATGAGAAAAAATAAAACATCCTAACACGTTTCTCTGCATCTCTTGTATCTCTGCAACAGATTGTCCTAGGACGCTGATGTTTTGTGAATCTACGTCACTTTGTATTCTCTTTCATATGAGCATCGCGATTATCGATTTGGTTTGGGAGTACTTTTCATCGCCTTATTCGGCTATCCCCTTTGCAGCGTTGCGGGTGCCAATCCATTGGAGGTGAATTCATTTTGGAGAAAATCCGAGAACGGGTTCGGTGCTAACATTGTCCGCTGACAGATTGACAGACGGTATATGGGACCTCCGTAAAAATCTCCAAATAAATTTTTTGCATCATTACAATATTTTCTCTGTTTACATTTCTTAATAAGAAAGTAAAAAATAGAAATCCATCCTTCTGTTATCTTGAGTGCAAATATAGCATTGAAATATATACCAAAGTTCTGAATAATTCAGCGATCGTTAAATCAATTACGCTAATTAAATTGAAATATCTATATGGATATTATCGAATTTGAATGTAAATATTAGGAACACGCCAAATCTAAATGCATAAATATTTTGAAAACTGTCATATACAAAAAAAAATTCGAAAACTCTTTAAAGTTTTCATCAATTTGTACAATGTGAATTAGAGATTTTGCTCTGTCCGTACAAAGAATTGAAAAAAATCGAGAAAGCATTGAAGTTTTAGGGAAATCATTGTTTAGGTATTTTGGGAAAATGTACCCAAATTGACTCAAGTTACGTGAAAACTGTTAATGTTTTAAACAACTTTTCATACAATGATTTAAAGATTTTATATCGGAGTAAAAAAGACATTTTTTAAAACAGTGTTAGGCAGTTTCAAGTACTTATGTATGCATTTATTTATTTAACGTCAAAACAGTTAAAACTGAATTACTATGGGGAGTGTTAAAAATATAGTTATGCTTTGGCAATTTTCAAAAATCGAGAGCGTAGAGCTCTCAACGAAAATTTGATATTTACTGTAGTTATTATTGCACTGTTATCTATTCCATCAGAAAATATTTAAAAAATATTAATTTTATAATGTGTTAAAAATGTCTTTTGGCCTTCGAACTTACAATCGAACATTAATATATGTTAAATATATTTGGAAATACATAATAGATCTTCCTCCTGACGTGTGCACTAATTAGCACCACAATAATGCTTCTAAGTAGCACTCGAAAGTTTCTAACCTATCCGACGCGTTACTCACAGATCCATGCCGATCCATCTTCCATTCCGACGTCGTTGTAAGAACCACATTCAAAAGCACTCTCAAAACAGTTTTTACCATCGAAACCACTTTTACCACCAAATTTTTGGTTGAATCTACTACTTTTGCTCTTAAATATTTAAATTATGAATCAAAGAAAATTAAAATAATTCAGATTTAGCATAACACGTAATGATAATGTAAATAATATTATTATTATTACGTATTATAATCGGAGATTTAATATTCCATGCAGTTCAAAGCATCATCCAAATCAGGAAATCATACCGGATCTCCAGTTTTGCATCCAGATTCTTTCACTGAGACAACCAATGCTCCGAATTGTCTCTTGTTGTTTATTATTTGTCTCTAGCGTGGTTGCTGAAGGTACAACCACGGTATAGAGAACTTTTTCTTTCTTCCTCCTCCTCCTCCTTTCTTCATTTTCTCTCCTCGTCGATTCTCCGGTCCACCCAAAACTTTCCTTCTTCCTCCTCGTCCTCCTTTCTCCATTTTCTCTCCTCGTCGATCCTCCGGTCCACCCAAAACTTTCCTTCTTCTTCCTCCTCCTCCTCCTCCTTTCTCCATTTTCTCTCCTCGTCGATCCTCCGGTCCACCCAAAACTTTCCTTCTTCCTCCTCCTCCTTTCTCCATTTTCTCTCCTCGTCGATCCTCCGGTCCACACAAAACTTTCCTTCTTCTTCCTCCTCCTCCTCCTCCTCCTCCTCCTCCTCCTCCTCCTTTCTCCATTTTCTCTCCTCGTCGATCCTCCGGTCCACCCAAAACTTTCCTTTTTCCTCCTTCTCCTCCTCCTCCTCCTCCTTTCACCATTTTCTCTCCTCGTCGATCCTCCGGTCCACCCAAAACTTGCCTTCTTCTTCCTCCTCCTCCTCCTTTCTCCATTTTCTCTCCTCGTCGATCCTCCGGTCCACCCAAAACTTTCCTCTCTCATTGTGTCCCCAGCTAGACCGACTTTCCCCGACTCGCCGCGGGGTCGGCCGCCCCCTCGCCACAGACCGGCCGGCCGCCCTCCCACGCGCTCTATCGCGACGCGCCGCGCCGCGCCGCGACGCCACCCGGGCACCCACAGAGCGACGGGTTCGCGGGCTAGCAAGGAAATAACCTCATTTCCTGTATGAACACAATTTTCTTTCCCCTCTCCGCCCCCTTCCCACGCCCTCTGCCCATCGCGCAAAACCCGTCGCAACTAGCAGAAAATGAAAAATTCCGAAATGAGATTTGGTCGTGTTTGTGTTTCGCGCGCGCGCGCGATGCGACGGCGAGGGCGGCGGCGAGCCCTTCGCTACCGCCCTCCCTAAGGGCCGGGAAGTGCGCCCTGAGGAGTCGCAAGGGCTGTCGGCCGCCGCCCCGTCCCGCCCCGCCCCGCCCTACCCCAGCAGTGTTCGGATGCGTTCCCGGGAGGAGGGGGCGGGGTCGGCTGAAGGCGCAGGCGGGAGTGGAAAGCGGCGGAAGAGGCAGGCCGCTGACTGCGCCGCCACCGCCGCCGCTTTCGCTCCAAGAAATTTTCAATTACCACTTTATACACAATAGTTCAAAAGCATCACGGGAATCATTCTGGGGGCGGCGGCGCCGGCGGCGTTGGAGGCGGCGGCGGCGGCTGCGTCGCAGACGGGCGGAAGCGGGGGTGGCTAGCGCGCTCACGCCGCCGCCACCGCCGCGCCGCGCCGTGGCCCTCGGTGGTGGCGTGCGAGGAAAGCAATTTGCGGAGCCAGCCGGGCCGAAGGAAGGTCCTGAGCCCGTGTGAAGCCACGCAACCAGGCGGACGCGCTTGCTGCTCCCGGCGCGCCGCCAGGGCCTCTGTTGGGCGCCCCGAGGCGCGGCGTGGCGCGGCGCGCCGCACCGCGGCGGGCACAGTGATGGCGTTGGGGACATCGTGTTGCCGCTCGGCGGAGGGGGGAGGGATAAACATTCCGTGCCTCCAGCTCTAGCGAGTAAGGATGATGACGGGAGGAAGAAATGTGGATGGATGTAGGGGTAGAGATGGGTTATGGATGATGATTTTGGGAGGAGTAGAACACATGACGGATGAGAGAGGGGTGACGAACTATTTTATACCGTGCGAAATCCAGAAGAACATATAATTAAGTTATTAATAAATCATTTCGTTACATCTACATTTGGACTAAAACAGCAATCTGTAGAGAAGCAAGTAGTCAAGTAGCCGAAATTATGAAGACATAATAAATTATGAAGAGCTAATGAAGATTAGAACTTGGAGGGTACGGATGGAAATATAGAGGGGAGGCCTGCTTCTTGAACAGTCAAAGGCGAGGATTGAATTCGCTCCTCCTTAGAAGTAGCAGTGTCAAGAACGGGCCCACAACCGGGACTCGATTCCGCAGTCTCGTGATAGCGGCATGAGAGGGCGAGACCGTTGGCATCGAGGATTGCAGGGGCGGGGTGGGGGGTAGGAGGGCGGTCTTTCCGCTGCCGCAGTCGCCAGATGGCGTGTCAGCGGCAGTCGCCTCCACCCCGCCCCCGCGCGCCGACCCCACTCAGCCGCCGCGGCCGTAAGTTTAATTACTGCACAAACAGATCCGCCCAGCCAGCGGCGCGGCCCGCTGCAGCCGCCCCCGCAGGCACTGGCTCGGCCGCTTAGCCGCCTCTCGGGGCGGGGGCGGGGAGAGGGGCGGAGGGGATTGGCAGTGGTAGGCGCCAGCGAAGTCAATGGCAGAGACCCCGTGGAGGCGAGGGGCAGAGGTGGTGGTGTGTTGGGGAGATGGCGATGGTGGAGACAGGGGCGCAGTAGTTGCAGGGGTTGTGGTGGTGGTGGTGGTGAATGTAGGTTTGGGGTGATGGCAGGAGAGGAGGGGTAAGAGCCGAGCAGCACGGGCAGTGTAGGCGTGGCCGAAGTTGGCGATGGCATGGAGGGATGAGAACCAAAGTGCGGGTGGAGGCCGGGGGTGGCGGACATGAGAACGGGAGTGGCGGCGCCGGTAGTGATAGAGACGACGGCTGCGGTGGCTTCGGCAGCGGTGGTGGCGGTGGTGCCAGCGGTGGCGGCGGTGGCGGAGGTGGTAGTGGTTGCGGCGGCGGCGGCGGCGGTGACGGCGGTGGTGGCGGTGGTGGTGGTGGCGGTGGTGACGGCGGCGGTGGCGGGGGCGTCGGTGGTGATGGCGGTGGCGGCGGTGGCGGCGGTGGCGGCGGCGGCGGCGGCGACAGTGGCGGGGGCGGCGGGGGTGGTGGCGGCTGTATCAGCTAGCACGAAAGGGCAGGAAGTCGAAGCTCTTTCTCACTGCGTATCCACCACTTACTAGAGGAAAAAGTTTGTTGGGGAAAATTTGGTGGTGATATTTCCGGTTTGTGTGGCACTTCGTAGATTGAACTACACGAAGCGTGTAAGGAAGAATGAATGAAACGTCAAATATTTGCACTGGCTAAAATGGCTCAGGGCATCAATAGATGCCACTGCAATGCGGGCGGAGGTCATAGGGTTCGAGTTCCGACGTTGACAGGATTTTCGACACTAGCTAGGTCGAGTTCAGCTGCTGTCTCGAGGAGAATTCTTGCAGCCTGTTGCTCTGATCGGTAGTTTTCCTTGGTTTCTTTTAGCATTAGCAGGCGAAAACCGGAGGAAATACCCCAACGAACGGGCCAGGGATCGCGAGCAATCTTTCCTTCCTGTTGCTTGTCCTATCCTCACTCTTTACTTACACACGCACATGCACTCCACTATCTCACATACCGGGAGACCAGTCGGGAGCTTAGAGCTTCTCCCCGCTGGGGCGGTACTCTGCTGGTGGGAGATACGTGCTTGGTGGAAAATACGCAAGTCGATTGGTCGGTCGGCGTCGGATCCTGCCAGACACCGCGGAAACGTGACCTTCACCTCCCGCGAAAAAGTACACTACGCTTTCGGGACTAATCATCTTAGCCGTTTACGTGCCCGGTATCACTAATAATACGATCAGTCGAACATTTAAACAATTTTAAGCATCTTTTGCGTCATTAACTCCTGTTGCATTAAGCAGGAAAAAAGTGGGTCAAAAAGGAAGTAAATTGAAACGAGTGAGGATGAAAACTATGAAAGTTATTGTAGGGTCCCCGAAAAGCATTTCAGAAAATGTAAATAGTGTATAAGGAGCAAAAGAAATAAATACAATTGTTTATAAGAGAAAATTACCCAGAAATAAGGGAGAATTGAACTCTGCATTAGGTGTTTCTTCGCGTGACTTTTACCATCCCTTAGCACTATCCCTACCAAAAGGGTAAAGAAGAATTTGGAACAGTTTTTGAGAAAATCTTGTTCTTGTCATTTTTTAAAATTGCAAATATTGCAGGCACTATTGCACGATAACTACCAAAATTTTTGTTAAAAAAATGTACAAGACCTAAATGAACGTTTTAATCATTAAGAAAAGAAAAACGGTTTCAATGCAGTTTTGCATTTCAAATCGTTCTTTAAAATTGTAAATATTGCTTGCACTTTTGCACGAAAAAAATACCAACATTTCAAAAAAGCCTACCGTTATGCAAGAACTATTTATGGACAAAAAATTCATTTTAAGGACACTTTCTTTAATTTTGTAGTTGTAGGGAGTCGCTGAAAAAAAGTCAAACTTTTGTAATATTCTAAAATTCAGAGTTTACAGTGAAAATGGGACCTATGACATCTTTATTAATGTTTTTTACTCTCTTCTTACAAGAAATTTAAAGCAAAAATTTGGAGCCGTTGTTGAGAAAATTTTAAAAATGTCCGGGGGACTTCATGTAAAGTACCCTCAAATTTTAAAGATTTTTTTAAAAATAGCAGAGCTTCGACTCACTCAAAAACGACAGGCAATGCAATTGAAACGACACACCTACCAATCAGAATTCAGAAACGGAGCCAAATCGTATAATTAGGAAAAAGTAACCAAGGTATTTACAGTCGGTTATGAAATATGTACAAAAATCATCACATATTACCTACCTACAACAACTACATATACACAACGAATGAATAAAACTAAATTGGAGAAGTAAACATTAATCTAGCTGACTTATGGGACAACATAAAATCTTTAACGTGAATAAATTAAATGTTTTACATGTAAAACATTTGGTCTTAGGATTACGAAAGTAAAAAATGTAAACGTCAGTTGTGTTAACCAGTTCTGAAAAGAACGATACAGCAAAGCTGTGTCAGAGGTAGGGATTGCAAACAACATTGATGTTTTTAAAACATATACCAGAAACATCCATGTATTAACATCGATGTTTTGCTTTGTTTTGTTATCAACTATGTTTTCTTCATATCGATATTTTATTGCAAAAACATAAATGTTTTTTTATTTTTTATTTTTTAAATATCCTTTTTAATAAAGGCGTTTAAGTACTTTGTAAAAAAGCAGCAATCCACAGCAATTTCGTTGTTTTGCGCCATCCACTTTATCGCTCTGCACATTTCGCCTGTGCAATCTGAGGAAGTTTGGGAGCTGCTCCTATTACGAATGTGTGTCATCGCCAGGCGTGTCATTGCCTGAATCGACAGTGGTGTTAGAAATGGCCCGTTTTGACAAGTCGCGATCCAGACTCACTCCGTTCTGGGAAGTCCCACAGTAACATGTTGATGTGACCAACCATTGCTTTCCAAACTATCACGTCTTTACCACCACATATTTATAAATATAATATGAGTATGTGTGCCAGTAAACTTATATTTCTTCAACATTTATTACTAAATTTTGTGAATGCTTTTGCTGCCATTTAATAGTTTTTACAGCGCTGTTAGACGAAGTTTCTTAAGTTTATCTGGCAATACTGACTTTCGCATATGTTCGTTAGTTCATTGTGGTGCGCGAGCGGTAAACACGATTCAGGCAGAAGGGCTTCGTTTCTTGTGAAATATATCTGCTAATTCCAGTTTAGGAATTAGGCAAGTCGTGTAGGTTAGTCAAGAATTTATATTTGGTAGTGTTTTTTATTTGATAGGTTGGAAGGCATTTCTCGTCCTTAAAATAAAAAGAATAGTAACTTCCCTTTTATGGAAAAATTATTTATCGTCTTGGTGGATATATCAAAAGTATTTCTATTGACTGCATGAATCTGAGATGTTAATTTCACTTTATCTTCGACATTTCGTTTTTATCTTCGTCATATAAACTATAGGACAGATTTTAAAATATACATCATCATCAATGAGATTATTATTCATCCACTGTTTTATTATGCTTTTTAAAGATATATTTTACGTTATTTTATGGTATATGTAGAATATTGATTAGAAGATTAAGATGTCATATATTGTTAATTTTATACTTCACATTACATTTTTATTAACATTTATTTATTTTATTTAATAGGTAATTATTACATACAAATTAGAAAAATTATGTTAATTGGCTAGACCGAAGGCATTTAAGCCATTACAATACCTACATTCTACGGCATTCTAACCTTTCGAATTCTGGTATTCACCCCAAATGGTCTCTCCATCGCATCAATACCGCGGAAAAGAGACCATAAAGGTACGGGTGAGGAAAAAACCCTGAACGGGGAAAAACCTGCCGTCAGAAGCCGAGTACATGCTAATCTATCCGATTTTTTTAAAACTATTTATTTTTTTGCGCGGGCGTCACGCATTCTCCTTTCCTGTGTTTGGCCTCCTCAGCACCTGAAAACAAACAGCGCCACAGAAGATCGTCCGCACCAACGCCTCTACCCTCACATTTCCGATTCACACTTCCCTTCGCCCCGAATGTGCTTATTACTTTAATCGTTTCATTTTATTTTATTTTATTGACTTAATTATGTACTTACACTTAACGATTGACTACGACTTATGACTTATTTTTTTAACTGTTTACTAACTTAAAACAACTTACTGATTAGCTTAATTATTGTTAGTTTATTGACTTATTTATTTCTCTCCAGTCTAGGCTCCGCTCGTACTAACCAGTGCTGTTTTCCCATTCCCTAATTTCAGTTTCCCTAATGGTCCGAACCTTTCCTAGAAATGTTCCTAATTCTTTCATGAATTTAGATCTTTTATCACCTAAAATGTTTTGGGCGAGCGTTACGTTCCTATTTTGGAAGTAGTAATTTCCCATTCCCATCCATTTTCCTCTCCATGTTTCGGTCGCACAGCAAATTAACAGAATGTGGATCCAGTCTTCCCTATCACCGCAAAGCACACAGATGCCATTACCATTAGAGTCCTTTAATCTACGTTGCATCCACCCCCCGACCCTGAACCAAGCGTATCCCCCTCTTGCGTCCTTTCGAAGTGTGTGTACGTAACGTTCGCAACCCCATAACGGACTCGCGTGAATTTGTGCAACTAGCGAACGTTTTTCGGCCGTTGCTGCCAAGATCTCTTGCCTTTTAATATCCGCAAGTCTATCGGAAATTAGCCGTTCTATCTCACGTGTTCCCCTGTCTTCCACCATCTCCGGAGAAACGTCTCCCAGACCTGCACGTTCTGGTAGCAGTTTAATTGTGTAAGACCAGTAGCGTTGGTTGTTTCCCTGTAACTGCACTCTAAAGCATCTATGTATAAGTGTGACAGACTGTTCACCTGCTAATTAAATCCGAAGTTTAATGGGTTTCATTTTAAAATCTTTCCAAATTCCTACACTACCGACCTCTCTCAAGATTCCGACATTTGCTGCGAATCTAGAGACTCCGAGAATTAATTTGAAATATTCTGTTTCGACGCTTTCTAGTCGATCTATCCTATCCACTCCCCATGTTTCTACCCCATAATTCATAGCTGGGAGAACTAGCGATTTAAACATTGTATCCCACACATTTAAAGGCAATTCCGAAACCCTGCGCACCGCGCAAACGATTTCTTTAGCGTCGCCACTATGTGATTATTCCATCGCCCATTCATGGAAAATGTTGCCCCATTTTTATTAACATACTACTAACATTCTGGTTGCCAAATAATAAAATATATATCCCTTTTACGAACTGTAATTAAAAAGGGATAGTAAAATAGCATGTTTATTAATCTATAATTAAAACATCGATGTGTTTTCGTCGATGTTTTCATCGACATAGAATACCCTTTAGCGATGTATCGAAACATCGATGTATTGATGTTTTGGTAAAATTTGCAATCACTAGTCACAGGTGACTAGTTTTTTCTCCAATATTAATACGTGTTATATTCTCTTTCATACATGTATTTACTTTTCATGGGAAGTAATGCTTTCTTGCCTTCGTCAGCTTCTAATATTTTATTCGCTTCTAATATATTATGTTTAGTACCTTCCATTTGCAGATTTTCGTGGAAACAAAAACAATGCAAGACCCACTAAAATAGATCTCTTTCAGAAACAATACTACGTCATGAAATTCATACTTCGGGTGGAAAAGATGCGCTTGAATTTTTTAAAATTTGAATTGTTTGTAAATAGAAACGAAAAAATATTGAACGTAACATGTGTGTAAAGGGGTATAATTTCACTCATGGTATATAAGAAAACTAGCTCCTATCGTGGCTCGTTTTCTTGAACATACCATTCATGAAATTATACTCCTCTTTATACACTCGTTTCGTTAATTATTGAAATATATGATTAATTATAACTATTCTTATGACTAGCAGATGGGAGAATTACTTTAAAGGATAAAATAATTCTTTTCAAATAAATAATTTTATTGATCATATTGAAATCTTTTTGGATAATTATAGTTAAATGTGAACAGAAGATGCATTGGTAGTACCTACCTCCTTACCTTTAAAATCGTCTTTTTGTTTCCATTTTTTATTGTAATGTTTAAATACTTCTTCCTATCTCCCATTTTCACTCTCCTTGCTCCTCTTAAATGTCTGCACTTAAAAAGATTCCCACAAAATGCTTATATATGCATGCTTCTTTCCTATGGTTTAATGGAAAACACTGGCAGTGAAACGGTACTTGCAAAAGATGACTCATTTTAACCGGCCAATGTGACATTATGTAGTCCTGTTGTGCACGACAAAGACGCTATGACTTTTAGAACACATCCTATATTAGAGGTCGAGAAACTAACGTTGCTCACTTTTCAAAGTAAGTGTGAACAAATTAAAAAATGATTAGTGAAATATCATATATAGAGAAAAAAACTAAAAATTAAACTCATTGTCAACATCGTTGTGGTTGTTTTTTGAAAATTTTGTCGTAATCTAAAACCCGCCCAAAACCGCACAAGTTTTGATGCATTTCCACCCTTTGGACAATATTCCGCGAAGTCAATTTTTGCCCCTCCCCCCGAGACACACACACACACACACACACACACACACACACACACACACACACACACAGACAGACAGAGACAGAGCGAGAGAGACACAGAGATATTCCGCCAAATCTGACAACCCTGCGTCGAAACATTGTTCCGGCACCTCGAAAACAAAGTTGCAAAAACAAAGAAAAAATGGAAGGCAACATCGATTTTTAGTTCGACCAACTTTCGTAAATTTTAGTTGATACTACAATCACTTTAAAACATTACAACTACCATTACTATTAATAACAATAAAGAAAGTACTCTTAATATTTATTTTAAAACATTCTGAACGAACAAAAATATTGTGCAAATGTGTGCAAATTTGTAACTTATTTTAGATTAAATTTATTTACTGGTTTTTGCTCAATTCGAAACTTGATGCAGCAAAATGTAGGAAATTGAAAACATAAAAAGCTCTTCCTACTTTGGTAGAGAGCCTTCTCACTTGATCCCCGCTCCTCTCCAAAGTCATCGTATCGCCAGCAGCTCAAGACAACTCCCACTTTCCAACGGTATATATTTGTTTTTAAAATGTAGATATAATTAATTTGTCGGTATATCCCCGTAAATACAAATCGGTTTCTTATTGCTTTCTTGTGCAATTACCTCTCGTATTTTTGTCTATAACACATAAAAAAGAACATCTAAAATAGTATCGTTCATATCCCATTATAAAAGCTCTTCTGCTTATTATTTTAAATAAAATACATTTAAAATGAATAATTCATTATTTTTTCGATTCTTCAACATATGATATTGTATCATTTAATACCTTCACACGTATGGATTACCCTCAGAATGAGGTATTTGAGAAAACCGGGAATATTGGCCACAATAACAAGCTCTTACATCGTTTTCATGTCTTAACCATTCATGTCCTTTATATTAATTAATATTGAATAAATGTGGTTATCATCATGCATAATTATTGTTACAGTTAAGATTTCTTCCGGGAACTTCTTTATACATGTACTTCGCTGGAGTGAAAACGCCCTCTTAACGTCACCATCTGAAAGTTGAATTCCTTATTTAAAATAACATTCTATTAGTCCGATATCCATATTAGTTTAAAAAGAAGTATTTTAATTTTTACTTCGGTCATTCTAATGTGAATCTACAGGAATGTGAAGATTCATTCGAAATTTTAAATAAATTTTAATCGAAATGAAAATATTGCCACAAAAATTTCCCGTTGATAGGTTGGGTCAAGCTCGATCATGCCGGTAATTTGGACATTTAAGGCAAAAGAAACATCTTAGCTATGCTGTTCCCGTATGGTGTCCTAAGTGATTGTCAGTGTGCAATAATTTCTGCAATCTTGTTTTTGCAATTAACACACACGTATTCTGTATTGTATACTTTAAGGGCATCTTCAAAACATGGATTTTAGAGAGTATTTAATCTGACTGGAGCATTTTATTTTACCTATATTTTTTTAAACATTTTATACAACTTTAAAAGCATGGCAATTAGTGACAGACAATACAGGTATATACATGCGGATTACAATTACATTAACATTTTTTTCATTTTTCTATCATTAAACGTTTAATTTTTTTTCACAAAATTGTGATTAACACTTAACCGTATCCATTACATTTTGTTTTACGCTTACAACTCCTCTTTACACTACAGGCTAGTTGTCTAGGAGACAAAGGGATAAATTGTAATTTTAGGTTAGATTTCATGACAAATCTTTTATCTTTACGAAAGTGGGTGACCTTCTCTAAAGTATTTGATAAGACTAGTCTTAAAATCATCTTCCTCTAAGTAAATTAGACTCGGTTAGTCTTAATTATATTATCTTAAAACAATATGGTGCACAGATAAATGTTTGTTGCAAGGTACACTGAAGGGTTGTGAGGATTTGTCTGCAAGTTATGCATGTTGTAGTTGTATGGCATGTTCTGATTCTTGAAATATCATTTCGATTCAATGTCGAACTTGTTCCAAGCTTGAAAAACTCAGGATAGATTTGTGACAGTTGCGAGATTTGAAGTTTCGCCAAACTTCATCAAAGTGCTATTTTCAACTATTTAACGACATCAGGACCACGACACGTCTCCCATCACAGGGAAAGGTCGGGGAGCCTATTGTCAAGAATGAATCTTTGGCGAGTTTCCCCCCCCCCGTATTTCAAGAATTTTGAACTGATAACAATTCGAATAATAAATAAAACACACTATCACTGTAATATTTTTAAAATGATTCCTTACTTCACTAATGATTGTTAAAACTTCAGCCGTATTTTACGTTCTCATTTTATTATGCTTTACCACCTGTCCTGAGGATGGAATAAAAATATTCCGAAACGTTGGCAAACTGTTTTAAATTTCTTAATTCACTACAACCAAATTCTGTGATCTATATTTCCCAGTTCTACTTCATAGTCGTGAATCTACAATGATATAAATTATTGAGGAATACTTCATAAGAAAGAAAAAGAATCCTCTTAATTCGCATCTAACGTCTTCCCTTAAATGAAAAATATACTGTTAAAAAAGTATAACACAGTAAAAATAAATAATTTTGTTTAACAAACATCATTTCATGGAAAAATGAAATTTTTTACTACACTGCAGCAGTTCAATGTGAATTGGAGCAAAACATTCACCCAATTACTCTGAGAAAAAAAGTCTTTTTTTTCTAGGGCACTAGGCAGCTAATCAAAAAAGGTCACTTGTATATATAATTTGTTCAAATATTTAATGTAAATTTACTTCTGTCTCTGATGATCCAAATCTTCCTTCACAATATCCAAACCCCTTCGCTCTATGGATATGGATAAAACAAAACTATTTAAAAACTAATCATCATTGTATTTGTTCAATAAATATTGCCTTTGTCGAAATTTTCATCATTTTTGCGGCGACAAATACATTCCAAACAATTCATCATCGCTATCCGTAAATTCGATTGCTACACAGCACATACGTCTCACTGCTGCTTCTACTTTGAGGTTATTTTACGTTATCTTCTGAATATATGGAATGAAACTATGGAATATTTTATCTGAGTTTATTCCACGGATAAGCACTATTCCCACTTGGTTCAACCGTTTTTTCCTGTATGCATGGAATCAAATTTATCTCGGATTTATTCCGAGTTCATACAACTGGGCCTTAAAGTAATAAATTTAATAGGTAATTAGATATGTCCCTAAATTGAATTGTTTTTTATTGTGGGAACACAGAAAGAGATCAATGAATGGCGATGCACAATTTTTTCGATTGTTCCTGATATTGCCAAATTGCGGGAGGTGTTAGAAATTCACTACCATGCCCACTCACACATAAGCTTGAGAATAATATTCCAATAGTAAAATATGCACCTGTCATCGTGATGTATTGTTGTTCAGACTTTTCTTTCATTTTCTCACAAATATTTTTAGCTATAAGGCATTGACTGGCGTCGTAAAACTTCAAAACTATTCGGCATGTTAAGTATTTCCCATTATATAAATACTAATTAAGAACATGGTGATGCCGCTCTTACAATTTCAGAGGGTATTTGTTACCCCAAGAAACGTAGCGATATGCAGTTTTTGGCAAACTGAGAAACATTCACGAAATTACGTGCATCTTAAAAATTATTACAAAAATTATTGAAATTTAATCTTAAAGTCTTAACAGTAAATTTCGTGTTGCTCGGTTTACTTACGACTAGAAAGTTCATATTTAAATGGATGTGATAAGTTAGGCAGTTTTAAGTATTTTTCGGCTTTCATGTAACCAAGCTTGTTTTGCCATTATTACTTTCTCGTATACATACGTACATATGGAATAATATACGTATTACGTAAACGAAAAACCGGCGGATTTTCGGCGAAAAAAAATTCATTCCGGTCTCTGGTGGTAAAAAAGTGCATTAAACCAGTTGCTAAATTAAGAGAAAAAATCTTCTAACACGTGGTGTAGCCAGAATCACTGTTTCGGGGGCTTTAATGCCGAAAAACCAATAGGAAGCAAAACGTCCGTCCGTCCGTCCGTTCGTCCGTCCGTCCGTCCGTCCGTCCGTCCGTCTGTCGGTCTGTGAACACTACTAGCACCTAAACCACATGTACGATCTTTTACAAATTAAATAACACCTACGTCGATCTGGCTCTAGTTGAAGTTTTGAAATTTTGAAATACATTCTTTAAAATTTGGGGGTACTTTACATGAAGCCCCACGGACACTTTCAAAATTTTCTCTTAAACGGTTCCAAATTTTTTCTTTAAATTTCTTGTAAGAATAGAGTAAAATACATTTATAAAGGTGTCATAGGTCCGATTTTCACCGTTCACTCTGAATTTTCGAAAATGCCAAAAGTTTGAATTGTTTTCGGCGTCCTCCTACAACTACAAAATTGAAGACAGAGATTTTTCCTTCAAATGAAGTTTGTTGTGCATAAATAGTTCTTCAATCAGATCATGTACATTGTTTTGGAAATTGTAGTAGTTTTCGTGCAATAGTGCTTGCAATATTTGCAATTTTAAAAAATTACAAAAACAAGATTTTCTCAAAAACGGCTCCAAATTTTTTCTTTGAATGTTTGGTAGGGTTAGTGCCAAACAAACCCTATACCATGACATAAACGCCCTATTGCTATATTCTTTTATTTTTTCAAAAATTTTAAATATGAATTTTTTTTTACTTGTCTCTCACGTCGGTAATATTAACATTAAAGGCATTTTTTCATATTATTATATTTGTGAGTACATGTGCTTTAAATAATGTCATAAAAGGTTTCTCGAAAACTCAACAGTTTTCTGTTAAAATGAGTTCAAAATTCCGCATTTTCAGAATCCTTCAAACGCAATTTTCTCAAATATGGTTCCATATTTTTCCTTCAAACGTTTGCAGGAGATAGTGGTAATGGCACTATTTAATATGACGTAAAGTTTATTTTGGTGTACTGTTTTGTTTTTTAAAAAATTACACAATGATTTTTTTTTAAATACCTTTCACTTCGTTAATATGGACATTTTCATCGATTTGTATGCCTTATTACATTTGTGAGTGAAAGTACTTTAAATTAAGTTTTTCGAAAACTCAAAAGATTGTGAAAAAGCTTCAAATTTCGCATTTACAGGAATGCTTAATCGCCATTTTCTTAAAATCCTCTTCAAATTTTTCAATGAAAATTTCTATTTAGAACGAGTTTTTACTCTTCTTTAATATTTTTGAAGTAATATTTCGGTTGTACTACTAGGAAAGCAAAAAGTTGCGAAAATGTCAAAACAATGTACTTTAGATAGATGGCAGCTGCCCAGAGAATGGAGCAAAATGTTAAAGTCAGACAACACAAAGGAAATTAGAAAACTATACTACGAGAAAGTCAGTGCCATTCTGTTGCACCTCTAGTTTATAAAATAGCACTCATTTCTGTGTAGAGAATCCCTTTATTTTATAGTATACGCGAATTATTTGATGTCCCTTAAATTGCAATGAAATAATCATCACTTCATATTGACATTTTCATTAACCAATCGTTGAGTTTGCCCCGAAGAATGTACAGATTCCTTCCACACTTTGTTTATATATTTATTATTTTTGATGGAATTGCCTTTCAAATATATTGAAAGTAAATTGTCGTTGCTTGGGTCCACAAGTTAGTTTAGTAATATTTAGTATTTACGTTGTATTATGTTGTTAGTAACCAGGTTGCTGCGAGCAACATAAATGTTGCTTGAAGAAGAAGAATGTAATACGAAGTTTGAAATATACCACGCTATTCAGTGAGAGTGATTTCATTTAATATTAATGAAATAAAATAGTTATTTCATCGAGAATTTTCTTGCAAGAAACACGAGAGGATTTTGTAAGGACAGAACGTTAAACAAGCGAGAATTGTGGGAATTCTGATGTGGTATTGTTGAAATAATGGATGTCATCTCTCTCAACTTAATATATTTCTTTTGAGAGCCGGCTGTCGACGGCTTTGCCGTCGTACGTCTCGCTGTGTGTGGCCAAAGTCGGGAGTTCGTCCGTCTATGAACAATCTAGTGGCTAAACTATTAAATTGTTCTTCGCCAAATTTGATATTCCTCAATCGATCTGGCTGATGTCGCGGCCTCTTGAATTTGAAAATGATTTTTAATTTTGGGGAGTACTTTACATGAAGCTACTAGGACATATTAAAAAGTATTCAAAAAAATGACCCCATCGATTTTGATTAAATTTTATTATTGAATAGTATAAAAGACGTTGAAGAGAATGGCATTGGTCTCATGTAGATTGAAATCCCGATTTTTCGAAAATTGAAAAAATTCAAAAAACTTTCCGCGTCTTTCTACAACTGCAATTATAAAGATACAATTTTTTAAATGAAATCTGTTCATCAAAAAAAGATATTCACATAAGGTCATGTTGAATTTTTCGGATATATGAGTATTTTTTGAGATATTGTCCGTCAAACTTAATCGCCCGCTCTGAAAATCCTGGGCTTCGTGATCGTACTTTTAGATGTATTTTGAGGCAGTTGGATGTTACGTACGTTAGAATGTGTATATTATTTTACATTTCTTTGCTCGTGCATTAAAGCTTCTGTTATACGTTTATAAATTAATCATTTAGAAATTATTTAAAACAAATATGAAATTGAAATAAATGTAAAATAAAGATTGCTAGACATCAGTTTATCATCTCCCAATTTACGCAGTTGGATGCTACGTAAGATAGAATTTGTATACTATTTCATATTTCATTTTATTATTATTTCTATTATATTTATGTTATTTCATTTTAAATTGCATACTTTAATTGTGTTAAACGTGAAAACGAATAGATGATCCGTCATTGTTGAGCGGTCGTAATCCATTGTTGTAACGTCGCACTGATAACAGACGGCGATAATGACGGCTGCCTTTCGTTCGTGGTAATATAAACTAATACTTTTATGTATTTGTAGAATATTACAATATCATAGTGCTTAAAAATTACTATTATATATTTTTAATCTATTTGCATTTGTTTTCCAATGTCATTAGTATCGTATTATTTATTAACTTTTAAATATTTTACTTTCTCACATTATGCTTACGAAGAATATTATAAGGTTACAAAATCCATCCGATATGTACGTGAATACACTGCATACCTGATACAATGAAATCAATGCCGGAAATATATTTTCATTTAAAGCTTTCAATAAAAAATCTTTTGCTCGAAACTATTTAATTTTCTCTTAAAAATATTTAATTTCAATTATTAATGGCGAGAAAGTACGTGCTGTTTGAGCACCAAGCATCTTTTATGAAGGTTTCACAAAACGTGGGTTCCGATTCTGACTACACAACACGATAGAGGAAGTAAATTAGTTCATAACGGAACAAGATTTATCCACTTTTTTCATTACCAGGGCCGGACAATAGGAGTTTTCTGGGCAAAAATCGGCGATTTCCGCCGCAGCATTACAATACTTTATTTCTTTTGTCTTTAGTACCTTAACATTGGTAAGGGGCAAAAGTAAAAATGCGTGGGGGACAGGGCAGTGTCAATCAGAACTATTTTGCTCAGAGAATAAAATTATAAATTGAACGATACAAATAAAAAAAATACAATTAATTTTATAAATAATCATTTAGAGCGTTGCCAGATCTTTTCGAAAACGTCATTCCCAAATGTCGTGTATGACTTCCCTACAATGTTAGCTTAAAAAATGGGAAAATGTATAGATAATGTATACGAACACATATTTTATTATTTAGGACTATGTTTCTAAAGGGTACTCTCCTGAGGAAATTTTCTGCAGGGCTACGGCAGCTTGCCTCTCCATACGCACACACCTATGGTAAAATTATTTTGAGACTTTTGTCTCTGGTAACTTTTTCGAGCTAACACATCGACAAAAACAACAACAATAAACATAACCAAAAACAATCAACAGATCAGATTTTCTACTGTGTTAACTTTATTATTTATTGTATTATTTCTAAGGTTATGTAGTACAGCAGCATACAAAAGATGCTGTGTCAATCATACCCATAGAGTAAATTATGTTGAAAATCATAGAAAGCTATTCAATTGTTTTGAAGCTCACTGTATAACCTCGTACAATATAACATATCAGTTTTAAAGCCAAAAATATATCTGACAGTAAAATATTTTGCGTCAATGACTTGTGATCGGGTTGTGCCGTCTCAACGGGTAGGAGCTGTCTGATCGGGCAGTGCTGAATAATTGGTCAGTGCCGCCCAATAGTACTGTTGGCTTCTATTGAATACTAGTGTCTGATTATGATAGAGATATTGGGGGTGAGTTTGTATAGAAGATAGATAGATACAGCTAGTAGATCAGTGATTAGGTGAAGATATTGGTGATTGTCTTGGTCAATGAAGTAGGTAGGTTCTAATAATTTTGCCTTTTCGTCGATAGCATTTAGTTCATTTTTGAGTTTGTTGAGAGCAATTTGGGGTTTGTAGCCCTGAATGAATAGTTTGTAGCCCTGAATGACTAGCGCGTTGAAATTTGAAATGAGGGTAAAATTAATATCGGGTAGGAAAGAGTAGTTTAGTAAGTTGGTAATAGGAGTGTATGGAAGCGTGATGGGGCGACATGAATATTTAGGAATCTGTTATAGTGAAGATTCAGAATGATGGAGCGGCGGGAAGCCCAACAAGCCATAGGGATTTGTATCTGGCCTGTGTCGTCGATTAAAATGTGGGAAATGGAAGTGGAGTTATTGAACCGAAGAAGACTACAAATTCAAGCTCGACTGTCCGGTGCTCCTTCGGGTGTAGATTTCCAAGTGTATTAAGGCTGAATTATTGCAATAAGTAGGCAGACCTTTCATTTGAAGGTCCAGTTTATTCCACAACAAACACTCCAACTGTCAAAATGCACACTTATTCGCACCCGTAGAGAAATGGCCTAGTGTATCGGCCGCGTTTCGCGTCCCGCGTCCCACCCGTGTTTGGGTTTCCGGCTGTCCGCCTGTCAGCGTTCTGCCGAACGCGGACCCGCCAGATTACACACAAGACGATTAATACGCTCGTTTGCACGGTCGGCACAGGCGATATGCGTGGCAAATCGTGCGCCCGGCCCCGTCGACTTATCAGCGCGCCCACCTTGGAACGCAGCCAAACCTCGCGACCGTCGCGCTCACAGTACATCTTGCGCGCTCTAACGGGCGCCCGTGGACACCGAAGGTCGCACTGAGTTCGCTTCCAGAGCGCGTTGAAGTCTCCGGCGATGCTCACCTGGGAGCTGAGCCAGGAAGTATCGGAGTGTGGCGTAGGTGATTGTAGGTAGTTCGCTGGGGATTCACTGGGGGCTCTGCGTATGGCAGATCCAGTATCATGGACTAAGGATGTAGTTTTTCCTTTATGCCAGTACAATCCGCGAACGTTTTCTTGAGCTGTATTTCTCTACAAGCAAGAGGAGTGGATAGTTTGGTTATTTCCACGGCAGTGCAGTTATATCAAATTTGTAGCTCGCATTTGAACTCCGAATACATAGGAGCGAAATTTATTGAAATCAATTGTTCTGATCTTTCCTTCTCAACAACCTTTATTTATAATTCTACTAATGTTGATAAATGAATGGAGAGAGGGTTTCCAGAGTTCAAGAAAACGTGATATGTGCTAAATGTAATGCTGTGCTAACGTGCTAAATGTAACTATGATTGTAGTCATGTCAACATCGTTATACTGGCTATTAGGAGTGATAAAACTCATGGTATAAAATATTAAGAAGACGGATAATTTTACTTAAAGCTAACAAATGTGTACTATACATTAACCACAGAGTAAATAAAAATTCTTTAATTGATATCAGCGCAAATATACGTTAATTGCGCGCGTAAACATTTTTTAATTTTAGAAACATATTTTTAAGAAAAAATCTTCTGTGAATAAATAGTTGTCAGTCAAATTTTTGATATAGCTGTTTCCATTAGAAAATGTGCTTTGTACTTTTATATTATTTCTTAATTCTGCCTTTCATTAAAATGTATTGAATTTCACTGCTTTTGTTCTCGGTTTCTATTACATTAATTGGTAATATTTTTCAAGGGGTTTTATCAAGTGGACAGCCGTCAGATCATTTACGTGCCGATGGGACGCATATTCGACGAACTTTACTGTAGAGTCCACAGTATTGACACTAGACACCAACACACTAACTTGCATTTTTGTTAAAATAATTATTAAATGGGTTCTTTATTCGTTCGCACAATTCCAAATTCCGTTGAATTTTTCTAAGAACTTATTTGACAATTCCATTCTTATTCAAATGTCTTTGATGCAAGAAACGTCATTTTCTTCGCGCGCTGTGACTTTTAGTATTGTTTTTGCGTAATAAGATAATCGATTTTCTGAAAGTCAGATCAGTTAACAATACTTCAACACTTTTAAGACTCAGGTTACAAATCGAATTTCTTGTGGTTTGAAAAATAATGAAATACACCATGACGGCATTCTGAGTAAGAGGATCGCAATTGTGCAATCAGATGTTGAGCGCTTCAGTATTCCAGCGATACATTTTTCAAAATGCTTTTCGAAATCGTTTAGTAAATGTCGTACATTAACTAAACATATTGTACTTTGAGAGTATTGTTTGCACTTCCGATAATAATAAACTTACTGCATTAAGAAACCTCTTCGTGCTGTATACGTAAATAATTTCATCATGATGTTTTCCTACTCATACCTCACGTCTCGTAGACATATTCGTATCTTTTTTTACTTTTTACGTTATTTTAAATATAATCCCAAATTTTATTATGACTGCCAACTTTAAAAGCTAGACATCAAAATGTAAGCGATGAAATAAAGTAAAAAATGTAAATGTTTTGTGAATAATTGAATGTCAGGTTAGTGAACTCGCACACTGACTGAAGTTAAGTAACACGTACACTCAAGACTCGTTCTGGAGCTCCTTGACTTATTTGGAGACCAGGAAGAAAGCTATGATGGCTAATGCAAGAGAAACGGTTGTCCATTTTTAGAACTTGTCTCCTTTGCTTGGAAGCGGAAATACAGACGTAAAGGAAGCGAGAGAAAATATTTTCTAATTAATGCGGTCAACACTTCCAAGGGTTTTAAAAGAAATTATTCACTGATGAGGCATTCATTGATTTGGAAATATTTCTCGAACTTTGTGTAATGTATCTCTGAAACGTATTTCGTTTTCTCTGTATAGGAATTACATCTATTTATTCTAATCCTTAGATGGCAGTTTCAAACCATCATTATTGCTGAAAATTTTACTTTGGGGGTATTATCTTATGAACACAGCATATATTTGTCAATTGGCTAGATTTAGGGAGAATAAAAAGTGTATTTTTACTCTAAATTTTGGGGATCACACGTTGAATTTTTTTCCAACAAAGCTCGTGCATAGTTTTAATTGTTACTGACTATTGGCTCACTAATGGAAATCTGAATTCTTGGTTGTCGCCCCTTTCGCGACTCTACGCGAACGAGAAATCTTATTTTACACTTTTCCAAATGCTTACATTCAGCTCACTAAGTTAGTCATTCAAGAATTTTAAACGATCACATATCCCAACGAATATCATGTTTACTGTCAGTCATTTTTTTATTAGACTTAAGTAACTTTTACAATTTGCCATTGCTGCAGAAAAAAGGTGTAATTGAATTACACGATCGTTAACATGAACTTGAAATTAATACAGTGGATGTGAAATACTTGTAAATATTCTCGGAAAAATATTGATTCTTGCGAAGGCAAGGAAACTGGATCGTAAAAATATCAGAATGAACGTAAAGAGAATACGACACCCCCTCGAGAACGCTGGGCACCTAAAATCAGGCAGTGTGCCGAATCGTCGAGAACCCATACATGTTTGGAATTCTTGAGTTTTATGGCATCTCGAGTTGAACTGTATACCGAAGGCGCCTACACGCGGTTGTAAAGCCAGTTGTAAAGATCACGCTGCAGCCTGCTCCATTGTTCGCCAATCGTATTTTCTACACGACAAGGATTAGAGCACTCCCGGCACGCGAGACACCTTCGCGGCCTTTTCTGCTCTGTGTCCCCCCCCCCCCCGCCTTTACAGCCGAGCTCTCCAGTATGACCGCGCCTTTAGCTCCTTGCTTTATTTCACCCATAACAGATTTACATCGCAAAGAGTCTTGCTGGCTGGTGTATATGTGTATGTAAATTCGGAACGAGGTAGGCTCAGGAATTGTGCTAGCTGGTGTATTTCTTCGTTTTAAAACCTTGCTAGCACTTTTGCTGCTTCTTTTAGTTTCCCCACAACAGTTTTACATCATGCCTTTAGAGCCTTGCTTGTCTGTGTTTTCCCACAACAGTTTTACATCATGAGGAGTGACGCGAGCTAGGCTCGGGAGTTGTGCTAGCTGGCCTTTAGAGTCTAACCAGCGTGGGCGCGCCATTAGGTACCTGCTTCATTTTCCCCAAAAATATTTGCAAAAAGGAGAGGGCCGAGACAGGTTCGGTAGCCGGTATGACCAACATTACAGCTCTGCTGGCAAGTGAGGTGTCACTGGCGAATTCTCCGATACACCGCGTATACCGCCGGTATACCTAGTAATTCGAAGTGTATAAGAAATATTTCATAAGTTTGATAATCCTGTAAAAAATTAGAAATTTTGAAAGCAGAAGCTTGAAAACAGATGAAAAAAATGACTGTTTTGGAAGCGGGAGCCAGTCGGTCTTCCGCATCCGTAAGCGCTACAGAGTGTGGCAGAGTGAGAAGCTTCAAACAGTTCCTAATGCTGTCCAGAGAATTCGCTAGCGCAGGCGATGGCGCCGCATGCCAGCCACGATTACCTAGAGCTCCGCATGTTTCAAGGGCGGGGAAAGGCGAGGATGCGCGTCTGGACGGTCAGTAGGCACCGCAAAATATTGCGGTGAACAGTACTTTTCTGGTCGTTCGTAAGTCTCTCAAGTTTCTGTGAAAATGAAATGTGTTAATGATACAGAAGTTTGTGGTTTGTGTAATTGTTTTATAGAACAATTATTAAGGACGGAATTTTATAATATTGGGATTTCAGGAAAGCTCAAAATAAAATAGAATGGTAGAGGTAGCTTCCATCAAGTGCAGTATACTTAAAATATTGTTACCGGGAGAGGTGGCTCAGTGCATCAACGGATGTCGCTGCAGCACCTCTGACCGGGAGGTCCTAGGTTTGAGTCTCGACGGCGGTAGGATTTTCGACACTAGCTTTTCAGCTAGGTCGAATTCAGTCGCTGTCTGGAGGCTAGTTTTCCGTGGTTTCTCCGATCAACACCAGGCGAATACCGGAGCAGTACCCTAACAAACGGGCCACGGACCGCGCGCGATCTTTCCTTCCTCTTCCTTGTCTTATCCTGACCGGACGGGGACTTAGAACTTGTCCCGGCTGGGGCGGTGCCTCGCTGGTGGGGATACCTGGTTGAAGGAAAACCTGCTAGTCGAGGGTAGGTCGGCGCCGGAACTGGCTATCCAGCGGGGGAAGATACCCCCCCCCCCACCGAGCAAAAACGCACTACACTTTCGGAACTAATGACCACAGTAGTTGGCGTGCCCGGAATCACTAGCAATCAATAAATTAAAATATTGTTCATGATTCTCCAATGTGAGGTCTGGTACGTACATTGAAATCAGTCTCTCTCTCTCTCTGGCGTTTCCACTCCACGTAACGCCGCGACGCGAGCGACCGCGCTGGCAGCTTTCCCGCCCCCGCGCCCCCTCGCGGGGCGTCGCTCGCACCGCAATTACGCGCGTTGCCTCCGCGGCTTCCGGGGCCGCGCGCCGATGCTATCGCTGGGAGCGCCCCCATCGCCGCGCCGCCACCTCCGCCGCCGGCCGGCTTCCTCCTCCTCGGCGGAGCGCACTTGCCCCGGCCAGCGCCTCCTGCAGGGCCTTGCAACTCTCCATCGAAATGGGGGGCAATGCTAGAGGGTGCTACTATAGGAGATGCTAGTGTCACCAGATACAGGCTCGCCAACGTTTCACGCCTAAAAATTGGCTGATTTGTGAGAAATGTGGAAACGCGGGAGGTATGTAATTCGATCGTGACCACGCGTGACGTATTGCCACCAAATATCACGAAGGGTAAGTATCAGTAAGTATTACGTCTGTAGTGTGTGAGACAGCTGGTTCAAGTAAGAAGTGTGTGCGAGTTTTCTTTCAGTTCTTTATAAAGTTGCGCCTGAAATTAGTTTAAAGTTTTATCTGAAGTTTGGTGTGGAGTTAAAATTTTCATCAGAAGACGGTTCGATTCCCATTTGCTATTAGCAAATTTTTGTTTAAAAATTAGTTTCCACTCTCGTTTTAAATAACGTTGGTAACAGTTTGTATTTTAGTTTCTGTTAGAGTGTGATAGTGTACAGCACACCACTGTAATGGTCTCCACTACATTATATGGGAGTCATAAGGTCCTGGCTACCTGCAAGGGGCGAAGTCTATGCCGCTATACAGAACCTCCTTCGCAGCTGTTGAACCCTGTACGACGCTCTGGTGCATGCGGAGTGGTTTTCGGTTGAGAAGAGTGTATTTTGTTGACAATTCCACTCGTGATATTAAAACCAATAGTGTTTAACTATACATACAAAATTCACTAATCAGGGCGTGTATCTCAAAAAGGTTAACGCTTTTTCTATCCCATTTTTCTTACCGCTTCTCCCTACTGGCCAATCATAACCCTTATCAGTCTGGCGTGCCGTATGGTGCAAGCTGTACGAAGCTGTAAGAGTTCAAACTTTCGCCTTAAAATGTTGCAGTAATGCAATTAGAACTTCAGGTTGTTTTCCATAACATCCTGAAAGGGGCCACCATGTGCATTTCAAAATTTTCAGGGAAGAAATTATACAATGAAGTAATGAAAATTAAAAAAAACAATTCAGGCAGATAAGGGAAAAACTGTGACTCATCCATCTTAGGAGACGGTATACATCGATAGCCATGTCCATGTCTAATAAACCGCTTATGTATAATGATATAACATCTTTGATTTTAACATAGTAATTTTCAATATTTGGCGCACTTTTGAATTCTTTGGATATAATTTCATTCGTGGAATAGTCCTATAAAATACTACTCGTGCTTTGAAAATTCTCAGATAATTTTATCAACAATTTTCAAAGCACTCGTGCTATTACCTATGAAAATATTACTCGGATGATGTTACAGCGGATGATAAATGAAACGGGACGAAAATGTTCAGCCACCTGGCTTACAAATTGAATTTTGTTTTGTTTCTCCCATAAAAGTTTCAATTTTAATATTAGCAAATATTGCAATTCCATGTTATAAAGTTATTCGGTGCCAGATAATTGCATGATTAGACTTGGAATTTCATAACCCACAATCATCATTTTGAAATCGAAATTGAGCGCCTACAAACTTAGATGAATTATTCGCTATTACGCGTAATATTCATGCAGTCGTCTTCTCCTTGTTACATCTTTTCCATTGGTTTAATCTTCTAAATTTGTGTGCATGATTTCCTCATTCTGATAATTCTCTTCAGTTGTCTTCATCCTGCATTAATGGAGGATTTTGTTAATTCGTTGCATGGTTCTTCATTCCTTATCCGGCAATGAATTATCTTTTAATGGGGATCATCTTGCGTATTGTCCATTTACGATCTCAACCTTGTTGGATGTTTTGGCCGAAGAAGAAAATAATAATTCACTAGTAAAGCGATAGCCTTCGAGTCTCGACCTTTAGGAGCAATTACTGTGCGTTTCGGTTGTTTTAATGTAAAATATGGACGTTTCCGTCTTGTGATTGTGAAGTGATATGCCCGGGCAAAATAGCAATTCCGTGTAATATTATAATTTCATGTTAGTCTGATTATCATTCACCTTTAATAATTATGAATTCACATTTATCCTTCACAGTTGAGATGTTAAGGTAACATTCGGTTAATAGCCATATTCACGAACTAGTAGTCTGATTTTTACCGCTTGTAAATCTGTCGCTCCCGTGCTGTTCTCCATTGAGCGAACAATGAAGCTGGTAGAAACGGCGACATTTGCAATCCACACGATGCAGGCACATTAAGCAAATATTGCCCGTGGTTTAAGCTTTAAATCAACAACATCCATCTTTCACCAGTCATTTTATCAACATAATAATCAACGCAAAGAAACGAGCGCTACGAATTACTGTTAGACGACTATACAATAAAAATACCATTGGGGTAGTAATGAACATAGTAATGGAACTGAAAGAAACGAACGCAACCTGAAACTGGGCTAAAAAGCAGAGAGCATAGAGCGGCAAACAGAACGTTCCTAGAAAAGCCAAGCGTTTTCTAGGGAGTACGAAAAGAACCTTCAAGCAAAAGAAACGAGGGCGACGAACGTTAGACGACTACACCATAAAAATACCATTGGGGTATACACTTTTGGATTGATTGATTATTGATTCCGGGCGCGTCAACTGGTAAGGTCATTAGTACCGTAAGTGTGATGCATGTCTTTATCGCGGGAGATGGCGGGGATCTTCTCCCTCTGGAGGGCGAGATTAGGCGTCGACCTACCCTTCGTATCGGTTTGCGGGGTTTTCGCAAAGTGGGTGACACCGCCTCAAGCTCTAAGCCCCTGACTGATCTCCCGGGGTGTTTGGTAGCATAGAGAAAATAAATTATACCTCTTTAGTATATGGTGGTAGCATAGAGAAAAGAACATGGTGGTAGTGTTTTGCATGTAGATGTAAGTGGGGGGTGAGGATAGAACAAGGGAGAGGAAAGAAAGATCGCGCGAGGTCCATGACCCGTTTGTTAGGGAACTGCTCCGGCATGCGCCTGGTGTTGACCGGAGAAATAGACTTTTTGAGATAATCCGTCCGCCTCCCCCACTGAAATAGAATGCATGGAAGTAAATCTCGTGACGCATTTCTATCTTTACTGTGTGTACAATTGGGAGCAAAATCGTTAGTGTCGTAAACATTTATTTTGATGTGTGTTTGAATGTAATGTTCGAAAACTTCACGCGGAACACTTGGGTTTGGGTACCACACTGATCTATGGAATTTACCGAACCTTTGGGAACGGACGCTGCGTCTACCTGTCCGCGCAGGTGTGATGGGATCGTGCGAGGGAGGGGAGGGGGGGAGGGCGTTGAGCGAGGGGCGGTCCCGCGCCGCGCCGCACCGCTTTTGGCAGTTCTGCGAACGGCCGTGGGAGGCGCGGCGTTGCCAGCCGCCACGCGCCACCGCTCCCAGTGCGCGGTGCACTTGCTCTCCTGCGGGCTCGGAACGCCGCTAACAGGCCCGTATACGGCGCAGCAAGCCCGCCGAGAACGCCGGAGAAAGTAGCCGGTAGCTCGCTCCGCAAACACGAACGGTGTGTGGAGACATTTGCTTATACGGTCGTCACTACAGGAGTCACTACCAACCAGCGCCGGATTTAGGGACTGCGCCCCACCCACCCACCACCCTACACACACAACCACAAAATTTAGGGGCCTCCCTATAGGAAAAAGACCCTGCAGATATACTACAAAAACACGTAAAATAGTAGAATAAAATTTTGCAGAAATACAAATTAAAATGTGAGTTATTTTACTGATACAACAGTTGATAACGCAGCCACACACATACAAAAAGTAGTCAGACCTGAAGACTTGACACGTTTCTCTATGTAGTTCGATGCACTGAATCCGAATCTGCAGCCAGAATTGTGCAATCACCATATTGAAGATTGTAAATTTCACGTTTTTTTTATTTCTAAAAATTGGAGGGTGGTAGCGCAATTCTGCCTTTAGTTTCGGATTCAGTGTTACGAAATACGTAGAGACACATGTTTCAAGTCTCGAGATCGGACGACAACCCCCGAAAACGAAACAAAAATACAATTTCTCGGTGCTTTTCTGCGATTTAAAAAAATGGAAGGTGGTGGCGCAATAACGGCTTCTGATTCGGATTCAGCGCGTCGGCATACACAGAGAAACGTGTGAAGTCTTTGGGTCTGACAACAACCCCCGAAACAAAAAATACGGTCACGGTTTCTTGCGATTTTAAAGAAAAGCAGGGGTATGGCGCAATTCTGGCTTCAGACTCGGAAGTTTTGGGGTCTGACAATTATTTTTGTGTGTGCCTGTATCCTTATTTAACAAGCACAACAATATAACTCTATTCGGAATATTTTATAATTCTTTTTGCGGGGCGCTGGACCCTCTTTGGATGGAAACCCTTATTTATTTTGCACGAAGGTAAATCCGGCCCTGCTACCAACCAGGATTTTGCGACAGAGAAATACCATAGATGTAGAGAAAAAACAACTCAATAAATGAGTGTTTGTGTGTAAAACCAGATAACTCTTCCAAGACTCGTGCACATCAACATTAGTTTAATGTAATGAAGACGTCACGTATAATATCTCTTATCACCTACCAAACAAATAATTTATCCATGTCATTTTTTAAAATAGGAATCATAGTAAAGGTGGTGTTTATTCATGTTATCGACAATTTTTATGTCCCAAGCGGAAATAACTTTAAAGTTCGCATCGTGTTACAGCAACAAAACATCTTTCCGCCATGGTCTTTTAATTACTAATGCAAATTATCTATTATTATTATTATTATTATTATTATTATTATTATTATTATTATTATTATTATAAATCTATTACCCACTGTAATCTAATAAACCCAATAAAAGATTGCGCTTAGTATGCACAACATGTCTAAGAGAGTTTAATTTACATTAGCATTTCTTAAAAGAATAGAGGCTTATCTCAATCACAGCCTGATATATGACAAGTCATATGTATGGAGAAGACAAGGATGTTGGAGGAAACTGTCCTTTTGCCCGATATTCTGCTAATACGAAGGTTCGTGATTAAACTTTTGTTTTCTATTGTTCAACTCCCTGTGAATGGATATCGTTAAAAATTGTTAGCATTCACAATACTCCGCGTACGTTTTAAGTCAATATATAAACTTTAAAGAAATAAACAAAAGTTTCAAAAAATCATCTTTAAAAATATTGAACTTGTCAAGAGTTCACTTATTTAACAAGCTTTGAATTTAGCAAGTTAAGTTTCAAGTAAACAATTTTATAATTCAATATTTTACGTTTTCACATATACACTTTCAAAAATCTTAGATAGAAAACCGTTTGACCATCTTTATTCCATTCGTTTAAGATCGGATTTGGAAATTGAATGTTACATCTACCAACTATAAAAGAAGTGCAAACCAGATTATATTTTTCCAGAAGGCAGGTTGTGATGAATATCCTCATGAGTCATCAAGAATTCGATGTGTCATGGTACAGATGTAGAATACTTATAAAAAGGTATCTAGTAAAATTACACAAGTGAGTCATGATCTGACTGGATCACGACTTATCTCGAACGGTGCTCAAATTCCCTATACATTAACAGAAAACCTGTTTCGTTCATTTTCTCTGAAAACTCACGAACCTGCATACCCTTCTTCATTTCCTACTCTATGAGTTGGGAACGTTCTGAAGATATTAATGTGAAAAAAATTGTAAAACAATAATGGAAAGAAGGCGAGGCGAGAAAGAAGGCGAATTTGTTTTTTAGATGTTGTAAACCAAACGTCGTTTACAAATATTTGGAATTGGGAAAGGAAACAACCTACAGAAAATCCAGCTATTAATTATTAATTACATCAGTACGTGAAAAATAAATATCTCTTGTTTGACACATATTCTTTCATGTGTTATACTTTTATTAATTTATGCATTTATTATTATCATTTATGCACCCTGAAGAAGGTGACGAGCCATTATAGTGGTCTGAGTCAACTACAATCAAAATTTATGGCAAAACGCTACACACTTACTAGGTGTACGAAAATACCACATTACACAAGGAAAATGTGGACTAATAACAATTTCAATTAATAATTGAGAGCTCGTAATGATAATAATGACATCATATAAATAAATCAAGGTCATCATGACATCATATAAATTCAAAAAGCTCATTAAAATCGCAAATTTAAAGGTTAGTAAATAGAGAAGAGCTACAAAGACAAAAACAAATTATCGCTTCGCATACGGAATAATTTAATGAAAAGGTAATATTAATATAATTATAAAATCAGCAAATTAAACACAAACATGAACATCTATATGTTGTAATAGTACGCATCCATAACAAATTCAAGGTTCTTGTTTACATTTAAAAAGTTGAATATTTTAACCAAATTTTGATATGATTTAATGTGACTTCTAATGTTACCAGAGTAACACTTAAGATAATTTTATTTACTTTTACCTTATTACCCAGTATTATTTTTACTGAGATACGAGACTCTTAGGAAGCATCATTCTATTGTACCAACAAATTCTATTGCAGAAAAAAAATTCGAATATTAAAAAATGCCATCCACATGATTCCTGGAAGCCTCTTTTCATTGATGTTGGAATCTTACCACTGCGTTACCTATTTATTAAATAATATGTTGTTATTGTAAAAACTGACTTATTTAACGGTGGAAACATGTTTTCATGCAATACTGATATTTATAATTACAATACACGTTATAGAAATCACATTCATAAGGTATCAGTATCAACAGCTTACTCAAATTAATCTACAAATAATACATGTACGTTACTTAACAGTACATTGCCAGATGAATTTAAAAAATTAAAATCGATACTCAAATTTAGGTTTAAAGTAAATTCTTTTTTGCTGCACAACTGTTTCTATACAATTACAGACTATACTGTCCACCACAAAAGAAAAATAATGTTTATTTTCACAATGATATATTATGCATTAGTTTACATTTGTCTTGCACATTTTTTTAAAAAAGAGTTAATATGCCTGTAACAAGTAATGTACTTCAACTTCCGGACCAAAGACCCGCATCTCGATCAGTTTTTATCCAGTGTCCCTGATTCATTGAGCAAATATTGAGATGGCTCCTTATTTCGCTTCTTGACAGTAATGTAGCTTTACATAGTATGCGCATGTTTTGTCGAACTCTCCTTTTGCTTGCAGTGGTGGGAGTAGAGACGAAGGAGTGTAAATATTTTGTTAACAATGCAAAAAATCAAATCTGCAGTTCGTCTACCTGTGGTGAGGCGAATCCGTCTTGCGCCTCGCCGTTCGCCCTCCGCTCGGGCCGCGCTGGTTATGGTGTCCAGATGTGTAGGGTGACCGCTTGCCATCCCCGCACCCCTGTGTGTGCCCTCGAACTAGGGCAACGACACTCCTGCTGACGCTGGGATGGACTGGCCAGGCCTCATATAAGACCGCCTACGCCCTCACTTGTTTCCTGCTCTTCGTGAGCGCGGTAGTGATCGCCGGCGTCCCACTCTACTTGCTTGCGAGATGGCCGAGACGGGAATCGACGCCGTTCCGAACCGAGTGAATATACTTGTGCAGTTTTGTGAACGCACGTAAGGTGCAATGTACGTTCACGCCACCGCGGTGCAGCCATTCCTACCCTTACGGGCATCTATGGCCAATCCTGCAACATGAAAAGAAAAAAACAGATCAGTTAGATTTTAGCCAACAGGCGCACGCATTGCGTGTGCTGAGCCGAACCGAGGGACCCACCGCCAGCCTATCTGCCTCCGCCGCCGCCTTTGCCGCCGCCTTTGCCGCCGCCTTTGCCGCCACCACTGCCTGCCACCCTTCCCCCACCCTCCTTATGGCGACGACAGACTGAGTGCTGGGCTCCGTAGCCTCTATAACCGTACTTGCAACAAGGACTCATAATAAACCACTTTTAATAATCAACCCGGAGTTCATCTTTCTCCCGATACATACTCCCCCTCATCATGTCGTCACGACATACCGTCGCAACTAAGTTTTCTATAACTCAGGAGAGAAAATGTTTACTTTCTCAAATGTTGCGAATCTCGCGCTTTTTTCATTTTATTTTTATTAATATTTTTTACTTTTGTTTATTTTAATATAATTTTTTGTTCATTTTTCAACTATTTATGGTTAAAATGCTGGGAAGGGATTCTGGAGTTGGAGAGAAAGTGCGCAGATGATACTCCTCCCCCATACGTCATATATAGTTTTGTTGTTCTTTGATTCATATCAAACAAATACCTATTCGTAATATAACTTTTAGTGGAACTATAATGTTATATCTAGTGGTACTGGCTCAAGTTTTGTACATTGTGTAAAATTTACTACAGTGAAATGAAATAATATTTAAATAAGTCTTGAGACCAAGTAAGTGGTTGGACGGTCAATAACTTTATTGTATAATCTGATGGAATACTTGAAGAAAATTTAATTTCATGAAACCGATGTCATAACCTTTGAAGAGATTTGTTGCAGTCATTACGTCATTTTGCTGATTTATTCTGGAAATTATTATTTTATCCTTGAAATGTGGTATGTGATAAGTTACTTTTACTGGATACTGAGGGTCTCTGTCTAGGAATGTTGCGAACGGAACATTACTGTGAGATAAACTTTTTTGCTCAATATTTAAAAATTATGACTGTGGCTGCTTAGAATCTTATGGTACTGGCCTTGTCTAAGGAATAAAGCGCTGTATCCTGGGTGAGTTGCTTGTTTCATGGTTCCTTTCGTAACAGACGTTTGTGGGAAAATGATACAGCAGTGCTACTGAGCTCGTTATGAATAGACAAAAGTCTTTAGATGCTAAGAATAAATATTTAATGTTTTTGTTTATGTTCACTCGGTAAGAATTGAAAATGAGCAAGTAGCATTGTTGCATTTAGTGCATCAGTGGCGCGCCCATGTGGAGAGAGGGAGAGGGCTCTTGGCGCTTCAGACCCCCCCCCCTGTCCTCAGAAGCCAATGATGCATAGTAACTTGTAGTGCTACAGAACGCCATAGACTTTCGCGTACTAGTTAGTGTTGTAATTTCTTTGATCTGGGCTAGCTTTTCGGATTTGCCCCCTTTCTGGAAATGCGTAATATTGAGCTCAATTTTCACAGGAAACTTTTGAGTTTTTAATAAACTTTATAAGACATCATTTGAAGCCCATGTACTAATGGGAACAAATCGTTGCAAATGTAAATGTTAACGACGTGAAAGAGATGTAGAAAAATTTACATATTTGTAAGGTTTGAAAAACAAAACAAGAATAGATTAGAATGTCGTTTACGTGATCTTCTATAGTCTATTTAGCACTATTCCTAAAAGAGTTTAAAAACAATTTGGAGTGGTGTTTGAGAAATTTTTGTTTATTTTTTAATATTGCATGAATTTTATTCATTATTGCGCGAAAACTACTAAAATTAAAAGAAAATGTACATTACCTTAATGGAAGAACTAATTATGGAGAAAACGTTTACTTGAAAGAAAAATCTCTATCTTCAATTTTGTAGTTGTAGGAAGGCGCCGAAAAAAATTAAAAACATTTGCAATTTTCAAAAATTCATAGTTAACAGTAAAAAACAGACTCAAGCCACCTTTACGAGTGCATTTCACTCTATCTTGCAATTAATTCAAACAAAAAAATTGGAGTCACTTTTTGAGAAAATTTTGAAAATGTCCCAAAGGATTCACGTAAAATACCCTCAAAAATTAATAAGTGTGTTTCAAAATCGCAGTGCTTCGAGTGAGGCCATATCGAAAGGTATTTGTTAAGTTTAGAAAAAAAAACCTAAGTATAGTTTAGACGGTAGTGTAGTTCACATTTCATATACACCAGAAGGACCAGAAGGATGGACGATTTTGGAATAAAACACTTATTCGATGTGAAGTATCCACAATTTCCAAAATGTGACTACATAACGTGTTAGGAGTAATGTACTACATTCTAGTGCAGGATTCATTCCATATCAGGGTTATACAGTACAGGATTATCCTTTTTCTGTACCAGGGCCCCACAATACGAGTTTTCCTGTTCGAAAAAACACCGTTTTTTTTGCCGCAGCATTACATGACTTTCTTTATACTACTTATATTACTCCGTACGTATACGAGAAAATAAAAATAAATAGGAAATAAGAAGTTATCTTCAGCAATAAAAAAAATGTGTTTATACTAAATATAGATCACGCATACATGTTTCGAGATGTTTACCTCATCCTCATTGCTCCACAAGCAACATGATACAAAGCATGTCTTATAAATTTGTACGCTAGCCGGCGCCATATTGTGCACTATTGAGACTGAATTTTTCATTATTATAGAAGACAACTTCTTTTTACCTTTCCATATATATTTCAAAAAGATAGCTGCGATAACTATCCTGTTTACATAATACAAAATATAGATTTGTCTAATCATCTATGCTAACGAAGGCCTTTCAATATATCAATTATTTACGTTATATATTTATTACCTGTAAGTCAACAAAATACGTTTAATAATAAAAGAAAAATTCTTTATAAGAAAACATCAGCTCCGCCCTACACTAGGGTCCCCCCCCCCGAGAAAAATCCTGGATGTACCTCTAAATAATATTCTCTTTTTGGTTAGGCTCCGAATGGCGGATATTCCCGATCTTCAACTTATCCTAATCAGAGCTTGAACTAATCACGATTAGTAATCCATATTGATCTAAGCATGCTTTTTTTTATCTTACATCCCTTTATTCTGATCCTGTCGATTTAGCAAAGCTAAGATAAAAACTATACACATTCAATGTATAAAACACATTATTACAATATGAATTAAAAATAATTTACCAAATATAATTTAATATTATTTACTATTTCTAAGAAAATGAATACATTGTTTGTGGATATGAATACAAGCACTTAACACAGATGTGATAATAGTCTGCTTTTTGTGATGACCTTGTAGCAGTCGTATCATCGTTATACCCGGAAGAAAAGTTGATTTTCATTTTCCGAGGTAATATACAAGGCACTTACTATAATAGCAAAGTTTTACGTTTACTTTACGAAATGGATGTAAAGCCCTTCTACTTAGATACACCCAATGCAAATTGGATTTAATCACACATTCAAAGATAAGTCCCACCATCAGAAGTCAACAAACAAAAAGATAAAATTTGAAACAATACTAAGGACACATTGAAATGTCAGAAAACTGAATGTTTAAAAGTATAACAGTTGTGTACATTTTGTCTTAACTATTTCATATTAGTCCCATAAGTTTAGGGTGTCATATCCTGAGATGGGTCGAGGGAAGATCTCGCACTAGAACGTGAGATCCGGAACCCACCTACACGCGGCCAGCGATGCTTTCCCCACCGGGCGAGGTGGATCAGAGCATTAACTGATGTCACTGCGGTGCCTCTGACTGGGATGACCTAGATTCGAGTTCCGTCGGTGACAGGATTTTTGACACTAGAAAAGGGAGTCAAATTCAGCCACTGTCTGGAAGACAATTCTAGCTGCTGCTCTTATCAATAGTGTTCCGTGTTTTTTCCGATAAATGCCTAGCGAATGCCGGAGCGGTACCCTAACAAACGGGCCATGGACCGCACGCGATCGTTCCTTCCTCTTCCTTGTCATATCCTCGCCCCTTACATACACACACACTTACATGCTGGGAGATCCGTCAGGGGTTCAGAGCTTGTCCCGGCTGGGGAGGTGCTCCGCTGGTGGCAGATACCTGGTTGAGGGAAGACCCGTAGGTCAGCGCCAGATCTTACAATCCAGCGAGGGAAGATCACTGACCCCTCCCGAGTACAGGAGCATGAACTACGCGTACGGGACTAATAACCTAACACGCCTGGAATCACAATCAATCTATCAAAAAAGCCCACTAGGCTTCTACACCTGCGGGGTACCGACTCAGCTGGAACAAGCTCAAGCTCTAAGCTCTCTAGTTAAATAAAGGCAGATCGCGCATGGTACACGGTCCGGTGGGCAAGGTATTGCTCCGGTCTTCGCCTGGCATCGAGTCTACCGATTAAAGCAGCCGGCCGCTAGAATTCTCATCCAGACAGAGGTTAAAACGACTATCTAGTTATATCCACGCTTCGCGAGTCGGGGATTTATCGATCATTTCCAAACCACTCGTCACTCGCCTAGCTTACCTTCACGGTGACGGACCGTTCATACGAACGGAAACATTTTCTGGAGATTTTTTATCAATTGGGGTTCGTATTGCCTATAATCTTGCATACAATAATCAGTATTTTCCTCTCATAACAAAAAAATGAACATAATGTTTATTCAACTATATTAATTCATAATTAACACATTACTTTAGACTATTTTGGCAGCCAACCAAAGTCTATTACATTGCTTTTTCTTGCTTTTCTTTCTTTGCGAACAATCTTCGCATATGCTCTTGCGCTGTGCCGTCGCGTCGTGTCTCCGCGTCGCGACGAGTCTCTCTCTTCCACTTCACGTTTAATCTCCTCCTACTGAGATTTGTCTTCTCTTTTTGGGACTGTAATACACCGCACCCTTCCTTTTCTATCTATCACCAAGATTTTCTTTTTACTCCACACCTATTAATTCTCTTCGTACCTGCCCGGGCTCCCCCAGGCTCGTCCTTCCACTTTTTTCATTCATTGTTCTCCCCCAAGCACCTTGTATTTTTAAATAGTATCTGTTCGTGGCTTTGTCAGCAACGTGTAACTTACTCCTTTTTATAATTACCTTGACTTATTTGTATAATAATTCTTTGGTATATCACACATGTTAAGCCTGTATTATGTTTTACTTCAAGACCTTATCTCCGTCTTATCCTCCGTCACTCGTATTACATGCCTCCTTGTAAATGATAACAACACAATACACCCTTGTCAATCCAAACTATTCTTATTTAACGTTTTCACCGAGCAGAGAGGTATACCTATGTAAGTCAATCGCGTGGAATATCAAGTAGTTAGTTTAATTTCACATACAGTTGCAGATTCTACAGGCTCTGAACAGATGGGATAGAATCGAGAAGCGTAGATCTGTAGATTGTCTTGTCATCCTGTAGATTACGGTGTGAGGAACATTTATTTGAGGCCTTTGGCCTCAATATTTTAGTTTTTAAGGCCCTAAAACGCATCGTTTGAAAGTTATTTAACTATATATATATATATATATATATATATATATATATATATATATATATATATATATATATATTTTAAAAAACGCAGCAGAGTGCTGGGGGTTGCATTTGATTTGCATATTGAGATGCGTTTTATTTAAACAAATCTTTCATTTTTTTATTGGCAAAATGCAATTCGTCACGTCTCCGTTGAATTCTCTTTCTTTAGAGACCTCATTTATAAAGATTGGTTTCCTGACGCAAAAGGTGTGTGTGTGTGTGTGTGTGTGTGTGTGTGTGTGTGTGTGTGTGTATTACTGAAATAGTATAGCAGACGCTTCCACATTGAGATTCCCGGCGCCGAGGTCGGGGCCCACTGCGTGCCGCGGCGGCGGCGGTCGTCGGCAGCGCGCCCTGGCGGCGGGCGGCGGAAGCGGGCGCGTGGGCGCGGCGCGGCGAGGCGCGGTGAGGTCGGCGCGTCCCCGCCGCGTGCCTCGCCAGCCGCGCCGCGACCTCCCGCCGGCATGGCCGTGGCCGCCGCCGTCGCCTCCTGCTCGCCGCCGCTGCTGCTCGCGCTCCTGCTGGTGCCCGGCGTCGCCGTGCTGCTCTGCCTCGACCTGTGGCGCCTCTGCAGGTGCGTGCCTCCGGCCCGAGTGGTGCGCGTGGATTGGTGTGCGCGGGACGGTCCACGCGTGGTTTTAAATGTCGGATGTTGTCGCTCGTGTTTGGGTGAACAAGTGTAGGAACGATGTAAGAATTTATTGACGCTTCAGAAAGTGCTGGAATTGATGCGAGGAGAAAATTTGGAAACGACACGTTATGTTTAACGTACAGATTTACAGTGTCACCAATATAATAACCCGTATTTAAAGTTTTACTTCTTTTAACTTCACCTTTACTTGTTTTCTCAAAGAACTCACCTTGTCAGGGATATCTCTTGGTATTTTAACGAATGGTTTACGCCTAATTCATTATTTGTGTTATTTGCATATGTTTGCATGAAGTTAATCTGTCAGCGCTTACAATTTCGTTTCCTATTGTTTGATTGTTACACCGTGTGTACGTATCACACAGAATGGATAAATGAGTCGTCATGGACTGGTGGCAGCATGTTGGTGGAGCTAGTTGTGGAAGCAGCGGTGTGTGTGTGTGTGTGTGTGTGTGTGTGTGTGTGTGTGTGTGTGTGTGTGTGTGTGTGTGTGTGTGTGTGTGTGTGTGTCCACCAGGGGTTCGTGTTTAAGCGAGGAGCGTATCTTAATGCGTGACAGCGGCACGGTTGTGTAAACGAGGTGTAGCAATAATTGATATAAGATCTCAAATGGCGTACAGATTGGAAATAATTATATACTTCGGATGTTACGAGACAATTTTTGATTAGCGCGCTTATTGGCACGAAGGAGAAATGCTTTCAAGTATATCTATCTGAGCACACATATTTTATACAAGCATAATAATTATTTTCTCCGCCAAATGAAAACATTGTCCAATCAAAAATATCTCTTGATCTTAAATAAATAGTGAATGAAATAGAAATGGTCCCGTGATCGTCGCTAATAGAACGTGCATGATGTTCGTATGAGAAAGGTTTATTGAATTTTTTCCATTTCAATTATTTTTAATAATTCAGAAATCTCCACAAATTTGCAATAGGAATACTTGCCTTCCTTTACTATCGCCGGTATCAGAGCCTAATGCTCCGTGACTTGGCAGCGACGAAGATTCCGGAGTTACGAGGAGTAGCTGTGTGTGTGTGTGTGTGTGTGTGTGTGTTTGTGTTTGTGCGTGCGTGTGCGCGTGTGTGTGTGTGTGTGTGTGTGTGTGTGTGACGGCCATGGTTTCTCTTAGAAGAATACAAAATGAATGACAGTTAGCCCATTGTGCGCAGAAGTGTGTATTAGATAGTGGCATGCTTCAAGTGATGGATTAACAGTTGATACAAAAGTTTTCCAACGTGTTTTCATAGCGACAATTGCAGGCCCAATATTTTAATATAATTTTTTAAGCTCACCCTCAAATTAACCTAATTGTTTTATCTGAAGATATTATTTTCTCGATAGGTCAAACGATCATCATGATGTGAATTATGTGCTTCACCTGACAGCAGTGACACCTCTCCCCCTTGGTGCTTTGTTACTACCGGATAGGGGCGAGGTGCAGGAAGCAAGGCGAGGTATTTGTTTGTGCTTATCGGAACGAGTGACAGTTTAAGTTTGGAATCGTTGAATTTGATTGGAAAGAGTAAACTGATGAAGGTACGTTCATGAAATAGTACGTGATGAACTGCAATTAAAAGTTAAATGAATGGATAGACGAATGAAGATCAGCTTTGCGATATCTCTTGGCGGAAAAAAAACAGACGGTGTTGTGAATATGAGAGAGGCAGTGTACTATATATAAATTATGTTTTGTCATATGGCTAGATCAATTGCTTCATTGCTCCCAGGATAGTGAATGACAACTATAATTCAAGTAGGGGACATTTTAGTCTATTGTTTTACTACCCCCTTTTAGAAGATAATTTGAAGTTTTTGTAAATATGGACGTGACCTTCCTCCTTTTTATCCCGGGTACATAACATATTATCGTTATATAAGAACCAAGAAGTATGTAATTACAATATTTCCATGGTATGTAATTAAAAAACTTCACAGTTTTTATCAGTACATCTTTTTCCATTTCATTGTATGCTTTTCGTAGGTAAAAGTTAATGGAAATGCATCATAATTGTAGAACGTGCAATTATCATTCACATTCATAAACTAAATTACCTGTTCATTTTATTATTATTATTATTATTATTATTATTATTATTATTATTAATAATATCATTATCATCATTATTATTAGTATCATCATAGCAAGCGATATTTACGAAAACTTCAATTCAATTAAAAAATATTACAAGATTAGAGGAGGTTTCTGTGTCAAAGTTAAGTCGAACGTATCAAGTTTCACTCTAACGTACGCCTTCTGGGCGAAGACGCTTCCGTTGGATGAGTTGCAAACCTGTCCCGGGCGAAAGCGTGTTATCCTGGGCTCTGTGGGGTTTGAGGTCATTGGGCAGCATGTGCGTCTGGAACTAGCAAGTTGCATTGTATTGTCGCGTACAGGATGCGAGCGAGCATGTCAAATGCTTGGAGTTTCTTCCCTACGCACATCGTGCGCTGATAAGAAACGTACGCCTTGCGTGTGCCCACGCCTCACCTTGGAGAATCCAAGGTTTGCAGTGGCTTAACAATTGCGCATCAGAGAACGAGAGTATGTCGTGACAGACGCAGGTGTTTTAATGGAGTATTGTTTGGAAAGAAAAACCGTGCAAGTTGAATGAATCGTTTCTTTCGTGTCAGAAGACAATATTCAATGAAAATTAAGTCTTACGATGCATGGAAAATAGGATGTTTAACCTAGTGGTATAAAGTAAAATATTGCAGTAATTAATGTAGTATACCGTGGGATATAAATATTTTTAAACAATCTAATGTGATGTAAAGATACCGCTCATGAACATTTCATGCAATTTTAAAGTATTACCATAGTTAGAAGGTGCTTAAAAGAATCTACTGAAATTTTTATGGAGCACATAATCTATCTTCATTGTTGATAGATTGTTTTCTCAGTAATATTGGGTGCAAAGGAAAGAGACGTGTTAACGGCTATAGCGGTGCACTACTGCATATACGGCCCATGCATTTAATCCTACAACTCGTTTCTTCGTATTATAGTATGCAATCGTGAAGCTCCTATCTATGCATTCTTAAGTTGCCCATTCCGCAGGTTTCCGATTCTTCATTCCTGTGGAATCGAGTTACTACAATAATTCCCAACTAGAAGGTTGGTTACTTCGTAATCTACTCGTATTACTCAGCATTCTATCTTCGCCCGGTTTCCCTACCTGGCATAGGCCCCGCAGGCAACACCTCGTAAGTGAGCTTTTTGTGATGTTCACCGTTATGCGGCTGTTCGGGCGGAGGAGTTGAAAATGCCGACACTGCGTTGGGCGCCTGCAGCGCAGCAGGCGTACAGTGGGCAGACTTCTCTTGGGAACGCGGAATAAGTTTGAAAACAATGGGACATCTATCAAGTAAAACTTATTTTTAGTTTACCGGTATTTCGTAATTTTATTGTTTCTTCCTCAAGGCTGTATATAATACAAACACTTTCAATTGTGCACTATTAAATACTTTCTAAATAATTCCCTAAGTATTTATCTTGAGACTCTGTCACTTTATTGTCAATTTGAGAATATTTAGCGGCAATGTTTGAACATTTTTGACTTTAAATTCTGTAGATTAAGAAACGAATTTGCCACACACAAAATAGTGGAATTAATTCTCATGTGAATCCACTTGTTCTACATAAAAGGTCAGTTTAATCCAATTGCCTATTGGTTATTTTATATTGTACAAAATGTGTTGTCTGGTACCTGAACGTTGCTTTAACAATTAAAAAATTGCAAAATGATTCTCGAATAATTTGAAACTTGAATAACTAATTTCTAATTTTAACTCTGAAACTACATCATTCGATAAACCTTTTTATATGTGGACATTGTTGGAAAATGGCATTCTTCAGGCCTTCACTTACATTTGTTGCATTTAGTATTTGTCCTTTGGTACAATCGAACCTCAAAATTTTGGTATTTTAAATATGTATTTGCAATTATTAACTAATACGTTTGTAAACTTTTGTTTTACTGTTTGTCAAATTTTTAAAAGTACCTTATATTACACAACGTTTACAAGGATTATAAATCACATTGAGAAACTCTTGGCATCATAACGAAACGATTGATGGAAGATATAGGATATTGTTGTAGAAATCTCCTACTACACTAATGCAAAAAAAATATATTTTTGAAATAATATTAAATTAGTATTTTATTCACTGCAGAATACGAATGTCTAAATTTGTCACTGATTAATCTTGTACGAATAATAAAGGGCTTATACTCATTAGCAATAGCCACCAAATATACAAACGCTGCCTGTAGATATCGATAAGTCGTGTCATCTAGTAAATAATATCCAAAATTCAAAATTAGTCCAAAATTCAATATTAACTTTTGTTCGCTGACCGGGTAAGTGCAGCTAAGAACCACGGTTTTACAAAAATAATATTTTTAATAACGCTTCTGTAATCTTCAATCCTTCAGCACTTTAAAGCACTCTGAGAGTAAAATTTAAAAACAACAATTCCGCAATAAATGTTGTATATATACGCTATCAGATAGCTCCAACAACGCTCCTATGTCCATAAGCAGAATGATCGTGAGCGCGCGCGACAATCAGCAAAATTAATTCGAGTGTGAATGTGTTAAAAACGTACTTTTAACACTAAGAAACCCATTGGCAGCAGACACCGAATAGGAAGATACTGCAATCCTGTAGATTTTCTCAATGATTGATTGATTAGTAATTCCGGGCGCGACAACAGTTAAGATAATTCGTCCCGTCAGTGTAGTTCATTTTTGTAGTGCATTTTTATTGCAGGAGGTGGCAGTGATCTCTCGCTGGTTGGAAAGCTTCGGCGTCACCTTGCGGGGATATAAGAAAACACTGCAATCTTGTAGATAATGTCAATGATTGATTGCTTGATTAGTAATTACGGACGCGTCAACTGTTAAGGTCAATAGTCCCGTAAGTGTAGTGCATTTTTATTGCGGGAGGTGGCGGTGATCTCTCGCAGGCTGGCGAGCTCCGGCATCACATTGTGGGGATATGTGAAAATGCACTATTGGATTGAAGTCGTAGGCTTCCGCGGCCGAAGTCATGTGAATGATCTTGGCTGTCCGGGTGACGCCGCGTCGAAGGCTGTGTTGCCTACGTTTCGACCATCTCGCAACACAGCCCTCGATGCGGCGTCAGCTGGACAGCCAAGATCATTGAATTGAATTGAATGTGCCTTATTTTACGTGGCGAGACTCAGGCCATGAGGCCTGCTCTTCCGACCACGCAAATTCCGCTACGCTCCTTTCATCAACCATGGGAGAAAGAAGGTATTACTTGGGCGACGAAACAGGCGATTTGAATTTAGCTCAGAGGCATCATTTCGGCTTGAGGATCTTTTACATGCAGTAAATCTACTAACATGGGACAGCTGGCTTTACTTCCCCTCCGAAGGAAGGCGTACGAAGGATTTTTTCGCTCTTAAAAATCCACGGCTTCGAACCCGCAAACTCGGGTATAACAGTCTGATACGCTAACCGTTACACCATGGCCGCCGCACTATTAGCACTATTGGATTGGACCTTCGCACTATTGGATTTTTTGCGAGCGTGTTTTGGGGTGTTGGCCGAGGCTCGAGGAAAGCCCCTCGCAGGCGCCGTGGCGGAGCGCTTCCTTCCGGCCCCGCCGCCGACGGCGCCTATCCGGGTCGGAGAAAGGGCGGCCGCGCGCCGCTATCTCGCCCAGGTAGCGGGGCCCCGCCGCCGGCTATCGCCCGGGCCGCTCGGGCAGGCAGCAGGGAAGGCGGTACACTCTGTTCGCTTGTGGACGAGGACTTTGAGTCACGTGTGTAACTGTAAAGTGAATGACGTTATCGTGTTTGGATTGTTTTTTTTACCAGAGTTTGGTTTGTCTTTTACCAAAGTGACTTATGTTGTAACTGTTAATTATCAATAATACTTATATTGTGACCTAAAATCAAAGTGGCTTACGATGAGACAGTGTATAACCGAAGGGTCTTATGCTGCGATTATGTATAACGGAAGGATCTAATATTGAGTGTGTGTGCGTGAATATGTATGTGTGTGTATATGTATGTATGTGCATGCGTGCGTGTATTACTCTAATGTTGAGTATGTGTAACCGAAGGGACTTTTATAATTGAAAAAGATAACTAAACGGTTGTTAATTAATCATTTCAATGAAGTTTTCTAAGCCATACTTTTCATTTTATTTTAGTTTCAGATTTCAATCTTTGAATATTTCAGGAGAAGTGAAATATTACATATTAAAATTGTTATCAAAATAGTAGTTGAACAACATTGAGTGACAGAATTATAAGTAAAGGGTCAGTTTTATCAAATTTATAAAAACACAAATTCATAAAGTTGAATTATTATCTTGTTGTAATTTTAGTTATTTTGTTAAATCTACCACAAACTGTTTTACCAATATGTACGGTGCTGTATTTACTACCTGGTATACAGAAATATTCAAAATATCACGTCAAAGTTCATTATTAGTCTTTCAGTATCTACATTAAACATTGACTATTAATGAGTCTGAGACTGTATGAGGCTGTGATTAAGAATGAGACAGAGACTGTGAATGACGTTGTCAATGGGACTAAGTATATCCAAAGTGACAAATCGAAAATACAATTAAATTTGTTGAATACAGTGTTTTTGTGATAATCCCCCCCAAAAGGTAAACAGTGATAGTATATCTTCTAAAATTCTCAGAAATGATAAAATAACTTTCGAAATTATTGAGAACCACTGGGTTACTTTAAACAAATATTTCCTCGAGAGGTGTTCTAAAATTCTTGCGACAGTTAAAATCTAATTTGATTCAAAGAAGACAAAGTACAAATGACTACCGTTGTTGAGATAGGAAAGAAATGAAACTTTAACAAATGTCAAAAATTAAAATATTCTTCATTGTTATGAGTCCACATTAAAATATGACCGGGAGGGGTAGCTCAGTGCATCAACTGATGCCACTGCAGCGCCTCTGACCGAGAGGTCCTAGGTTCGAGTCCTGACGGTGGCAGGATTTTCGACACTAACTTTTCAGCTAGGTCGAATTCAGTCGCTGTCTGGAGGAGAATTCTAGCGGCCGGCTGCTCTGATCGGTAGTTTTCCGTGGTTTCTCCGATCAACACAAGGCGAATGCCGGAGCAGTACCCTACCGAACGGGCCACGGACCGCGCGCGATCTGTCCTTCCTCTTCCTTGTCCTATCCTCTCCCCTTACACACTCACTTACACTACCATGCACTACACTACTACTTATTCCGGGAGACCGGTCGGGAGTTTAGAGCTTGTCCCGGCTGGGGCGGTGCCCCATTGGTGGGAGAGTCCTGGTTAGGGGGAAACCCCACTAGCCGACGGTAGGTCGGTGCCGGATCTCGCCATCCAGCGAGAGGAAAATCACCGTCATCTCCCGAGAAAAAACATGCACTACACTAACGGGACTAATGACCGAAGCAGTTGACGCGCCCGGAAACACGAAAAAATCAATCAATCAATTAAAATATGTATGACATTTTCGGAGTGAGGGTGGTATTTTTTTTCAATTTACGAAGGGATTTCCACCTATCCCTTTCTGCTTCACCAGCTGAATTCGACACTGTCACTGACTACCTTCCCCGCTATCCGTCCGCTCGCTCGCGGCGCACGCGGGAGCGGGGCGGGCGAGCGGATGGGTGCTGATCCTCTTTTGTTTTGGTCACGCAGGCGCGACCCGGACGGCCGCGACGCCTCGTCAGCCAATGGTACGTGTGCCGACGCCCACGCGGGCAGCCGACGCCTACCTGCCCATCGGGCAGTGCTCCGCGCAGCCGCGGCCGTGGGAACTCGCGGGCGCTCGGTGGCACGGCGAGCAGGGCTGCCCAGCGATTGATTTCAATCGTTCGGGCGACGCTTCGTCGAGGGCTGGTTAGCCAACGTTCCGTGGCCTTCTTCAGGGCTGATGAGTCTAACACTTCATACAACTTTGAGATTGAAATACATACATTTTTCCGGGGCTTATTCAGAATTAAAATTTATAATGTTTCGAGCGTCCTCGTATTACCTTCTTTAGTGTTGATATGCCTAACGTTTTGGCCATCCTTCAGTGACCTTTTTGATGACTCCTCGGCTAGACGTCGAAAAATTTTACTTAACTACGGGATATACAACGCTTGCAATCTAGACCGGAAAGACATATTAAAAGACAACTTCTGCTCTATTCAATATGTGGCGACTTTTTGAATTACGTTCAAATTATTTTTAATCGACGGTTTCAATAGTTTTTAAGTTAAAAACTCATTTACTAAAAGTAACGAAAATAGTTAAGTAATTTTTTTTTATCTCGATAAAATTTTGTGTTTAAAATCCCTTTTAGAATTGGTTTCGGTTACATGTTACTTAAAGCGGAACCGGATGTATGTTTCACTATGCCTTAGTTAAATTGAAAACGTTTGCACTTCATAGACTGTATAGATAAATATATAATTTTTATTTTTCTCAACGCTTTCGCTAACTTAGGGTTGTTCCGGGATGGGTAGGAGATCTTCGCCATCTTCTAGCAGCTGACTCGATTTGACTACCAGAGCGCGTGTTTCCGAGCATCGTATAGCTTGGATATTGCGGCATGAAAGATGTAGACACGTGCATTTACGATCATCACAACAGGGCTCGCATAATCGTCCATCTACAAAAACCGTTGTGCTTGTGGATGTTCACCCCACCTCATCCCTGATCATCAGATGTAGACAGAACTTACTCATGTAATTTGACAGATGCGAACCATACCTTAGGAATTGTACATATCGACGGCCCAGTTACAACAGGTAACAACTCGAAATTCCAAGTTTTGATATATTGTCGTTTTAAAGTATAATATCGTTCTGGAAATGTCGATTACATCATTTTAATTGTAATGTTACGTCATTAATTACAATTTGACGTAATGTTACTGTCGTTTTCAAAGAGAGATGTAACTTTAAATTGGCAATGTCCCAAAACTTAGAATTTTGAGTTGTCTTTTGGAATTGACCCGCCGATACATCATAAATATTAGGTATATTGTACACAGTTTCAATTTTTAATGGTAACAAAGTTGATATTATTGTAGGCATCTTTTAGAGCATATCGAATTCATCTGATTCCGAAAAAATACTAATCTTTATAAGTGATTCGTCAAATCTTTTGTGCACTAACAGTTGTGTTTTCTTTTTAATTGTATTCATTGACTGTTCAAATGCAGAAATGAACACTAGCTGATTGAAAACAGTACATTCAAAATTAATGAAAATTACTTTTCAGGAATGTCTTTAATTCTCACTTCATACAAAACCAATGCTGCAGTTTTTTTACACACTTCATTTAAATGTGATCCTTATCTTAGTTTTTACATTAAACGTTTTACACACAGAGGTCCTGTGTTTGACACGATCCATGTAAAGATACCATATCATTTTGTTTTAATATCGGGTATTCGACCATTGTAGAAATCACGACCGTTAATAAGTAGTAGGATAATGGATCACAGAAACTAGTGTAATCCATTAATTGACCGATCCTGTGATCCATTATCCTACTATCGGGTATTCACTAACTTCCTTCACTAGTCACCAACGTGCATTATAAATACACATCTTCGATGACTACGGGGGTATTTGCGAAATGAATTCATTTATATAGTATTCGTTTATTTCGTAGTATGAAACTTACTGTAATAGACTGACAATTGGCATCAATAATTATTGTTCGCATAACATTTCATTATTATTATCTAGAGAAGAAATAACACCTTATCTTAACAGATGAATACTGAATAATAATTTAGAGTATTACAGTATTCTCTTACATATGTAAATTGTGCTCATGAAAAAGGGAAACTTACAAAATCATGCTTTCCATGTTACTCTACTTTAGAAAAGAAGAGTTCAGAGCCCGTGTTAAATGCTTTGGTGACACCTTGGATGCGATAAACAAAGTCATTAGAACGTCTTTCTGGAAAATGAACTGTGAGTCATTTCTTCCGTTATCTAGCTTAATGAAATGCGTTTTAGAAATTGGTAACCTCGCATAATTATCCTGTGAAGACAGAGTGGTTATATTCTTTCCACCAGAGATTTTTGAAATATATTAAGCGTCTTAAAATTATTTTTAGTTATTTATCAGTTTAACAACATTGATAGATATAAATCGTGTAATATTATTCAAATAATTTAATATACATCAATTTATTTTAAGTTAAATGTATGTAGTCTATTTTGGATTTACACATATACCTCTCTGCTATTTTTCGTAGGTAACGTATGAAGGAAAAAAACGTATTTTGGTAACACAATATAATTTTTATTCGAACAGAAATACCAAATGGTGGTTGTTTAAGTTCTTATACGCAACCATGAGCTGCATCTGGTGTCCTTGCTATCATACATAACGTATCTATACAATCTACCATACCCTGTAAGCCCATCATCCCGAGCACGTCCAACATGCCCATCAACCTCAGAATGACCATCATTCCTGCTAGCCCCTTTTACCCAGCAAATCGATCAAACCTTTCGTACACTTTCTCACCGGAACTCACGTACTAATGATTCAGATTGCCAACGCACCAAGTAAATCGAAAATAGAATACCGCGCCGGTTCTCTTCCTGCCGCGACACCGTTTACATATGTAAAGCGGCCTGAGATAGGACTCAGCGTGTTTACTCAGTGAGTCTCACTTATGAGTCACTGCACACTGTGCCTTCCTGCGTCGCCTGCGAGTTTCCATGTGCCGTGGGAGCGTGTGTACGCGCCCTGCTGGGGAGTTATTTTGCAATCGCCAGGCACCCGAGAGTTAATGCCATCCTTCATCTCTTTTTCCTTGAACGTCTTTCCTGCATGCATTTAAAAACACAGTGGTGTAGGTGTTTAATGGCAGTTTTGTTACTCTAAAAGAAGCACGAAAACAGAACAGGAGACTTTGAAATTTGGCGTTCGATGATTCTAAGAAATGTTTTCTTCTCCATATTTACACGAACATTGATCCTGCATTTCAAATTTTTTCCTAATTATATTGAAGAAACGTCCAAGATAGAATAGAAGTGATGATGTACAGAAAAGATAGATATTATATGGTCGTATTAATGATGGTGTTTGTAGCACCTGTGAAACTGACATTTTGTGGTCCTTATATTAAACAAGAAAATGTTCAGATACCTGTTTGAAGTAAATTATCCCTAAACAATGTTAAAAAATTTATTTCAATGAAAACGATCGCATATATGCCACTGAGCTTTATACACATTTCTATATTTGCTATATTAAATGCTCTGGTAATGAGTGTTTTCAATGAATAGCCAATCTTGTGAAAAGAGTTATTTAAAAATGATGTATTCACGCGCTGTATCGGAGATGGTCATAATTTGATGAAAAAACATCACCTATTCCAGAACTATTTTTTGGCACGATTATGCTACCCACTACTTCTTGTTTAAATGTACGAGTAGAAAAAGTGTCGATCTAATTTGATAATTTGCTGTGAACCGTATTTCCGTCACATCTTATCATTTCACGTCATATCTTACTCTTTCAGATATCGAACGTCGTTATGTATACGCAATTATCGCTTCTTAATTTACTTTCCTCGCTACAAATAATCTTTTCATTTTTTCACCTTGGTCAACAAGCCAATACTCCGAACAGAATAAAATCTCGTTTTCCCAAAGATATTTTCAGACCCCCCTGATTCAAATCTCCCCACATGTTCTCTCATAATATTTTAATTAACACCCTCTCCAAACCTTAACAATATCAAATTCAAACTATCTTCCTTTCTCACCTCACCATAAAACATAAAATTTATGTCTTTCTTTGTGGTTTAACACCTCAATAAGACAATCAACTTAGGAAGTTTTCCAAGAATTATATGTTTATGTGTATTCACAACTCTGTAGGACCATCTGGTCGAGCAGATAGAAATAAATAAAAAAAATAAAAAAAATCTTTTTCCCGCGAGCGAAGTTGCCTGGCGATTGCAAAACAATCCTCCAGACGTCGTTGTACCTTCAATTGAACTTTGTCGCTTGTGGGCGGTAGGGCGCCACTCCGTGCTGGTGGGGAACGCGTCCTTCGTGTGGAAGAAGGGGCCTGACAAGAAGCCACCAAGGCCTGCGGATGTGAGCCCCGTCTCCACAACAGTGGACGACCCTCCTGGTGAGTACGCACCTTCGCTTTCCTACACTTCGGTTAAATCGGAGAGACTTCCGATGTTTGAGCAGTTGGTACGCGGTTTTCCAATCGGGAGCTTCTTTACGACTTCATTTGTGGTATTAAAGCTTCCGATTGGATCACCGCGATTTAGCTGATCAAACTTTAGAAGTCATTCTAAATAAATCGGAGAATGGAATCACTCTCTGTGTGCTGCTAACGCCGCCGCCACCACTACCACTACAATGGGATCGTGTACGTAGAGCTGCATGAAAGGTTGATGCTTTACGGGGTGCTTCGTTGTAGCATCTCGTTTGAAATATTTTCCACAAAAGTATTATTTTATAAAAGTTTTTTTACTTTTTAACAATTTTAAGTGGACCTTGATTTAACTTTAAGACATTGGGAGGTTCAAGATGGTCTCTATTACTTTTGATGTTGAACGGAGTTTTATCTAGTACAATGCAATATAAATCGACTTTAAATGAAACATTCTACTACATAACGAAGAGGTAAGGAAAGCATCAATCGTTAATGTTACACAACCTTCATAACATATCATTAAAGCAGAAACAGAACAAAATTTCAAATTACAATTCGTTCGCAAAAGAATACTGTATAAAGAAAAATACAAATTTAGTCTGTTGAGATTATACCAATTGCAATAACATTAACTGGTCTTGTTAACAAAAAATTAAGTATTATTTGTAAAAATTAGGACTTCCTCCTACAAAATTGTTATAAAAGCTCAAACTTTTCTCATTCTTGGAGCCCAGAGTGAGAAAAACCCAATAATAATAATAATAATAATAATAATAATAATAATAATAATTTCATCGGTTTAATATATTCGTATTGAAGTGGCTTAGTAACGTTTTCATTTTATTGACATTCGACTGTTTGTAACTAAGATATCTACATCCTGCATTGAATTTGCGGTTCACTTTTCGTGAACTGATGGCCTTCAGGAGAATCGATCGTCTGAGATATTTCTACTAGGCGGTCTGTTTCTTTTGCAGACCTAAAGAAAAAGCCTTTCTATTAATGAGTGAGCGCATAAAATTTTGAAGAGCTAGCATTCGAAATTGTCTGTAAGTGAGGGTTTGAAACATCCGTTAAATTTTGTGAAATGTCATTTAAAAAAAATCTGTCTGGGGAAATATGAGAGCTTATGAGTAGTGCACATGTGGGTAATATATTAATTCATAAAGAGAGAAAGACAAATGTTCAGGAATATGCTACGCAGTTCAATTCAATTAAGATGGCAGTCGTGACTCGGAAGCAAACAAACAAACAAATCAAATTTGTTCTAGAATATGATCCAGACGATCGGGCGTTACCAAGAAAATAGTTAGTAACCATTTCAGTATGAAAACCGGAAACGAAAGGTTATGTTATGAAAAACAAACTTCAAATCTCAACAGAAACCGAATCAGAAATATTTCATTCACCCAAACCGGAACGTTCTTTAAAATGGTTTAATACCTATTTAAAAATGCTTCATCTCAGTCTCTAAGTTTCATTCACTTGTGTTTCAAAGGTTTTCGCTTCTTCTCTCAGAAATACGAGTGTCATGCTCAGGGTATAAACTCGCCTGCCTCCTACTCGACTTACGCCACACAATGGGAAGGAAGAGGAAATACTTTCTCCAGGTGCGTCATTCACAGTTCGCAATCTCAGAAATCCCGCCTCGTGCCCCCACACAAAGCGCTGGGAAGAGGTCAGACTGACCCGTATGCTACGCAACACGTGACCTCTCCACGTGACTGCACCTGACCGCACGTAACCCACGTGCATCACGTCAATGCTTGGCTTTTTTTTCTTATTTTACTACCATGTTTACTACCAAACGCTGGGTTTTAGTGTCATCAACATGTTGAATGATTGTACACAAACAATCAAAAGAAAACTAAAGAAATAATAATTCTGAATATTTTGTTTGTTTTTTAAAACAAGAAAATATTTTCGAAAATTGAAATGAAAGTCAATGATAACATTTGCCTGCTTTAATTTCACGCCAAAGGTGAATATAGTTTTTTGACTAGAATTTTATGCACATTCCTCCCTTTCGATGTACAATGAAACACGAATATTAGTGAAAGTGAGTGGTAACTCACTTCGTGTCAGGAAAACATGAAAGAAAAAACAACTAAACATCCACTTTGGTTCTGGGCTCTTTCAATTTGAATTTCCTTCACTAAAACCGAAATACACTACACTATTTCCCGTTCGTTTTGAAGGTGGTGTTTCTCCTTGTACGAGAAAACTTCGTTCATTCGATGCAGATACATATAATTCTCTTTCGATATTATTGAGCTCCTACTTTCTAGATACGAAAGAAAGAGGATTGGTTATTTCGACAGCAGTAATAAAAAACGTGAACAAATCAGCTGTGACGCTGGCATTTAATAGAAAGGACGTTTGGACGACAGCGTCACAGCTGACCAAGTGTCGTCGAACTGAGTGATTAAATCGAAGTATAGCTCGTTGTTCGATAGAGTTACTTTTTATTAACCAGGAACGAAATGTTCTATTAACGTATGTTGTCAACGTCGCTCATTGGTATCTTTTATTCATAATTCAACAGTATTGGTCAAGGAGAATGGTAGGGAATTCCGAGCTGAAGAAAAGTCATGCGCACACTAAAGGTTGGCTCCAGCGGTGGTTGTGGTGGTGGCGGGGGAGGGGGCGGTACCTGGCGCGCGTTGGGGCGATGGCTTCAAGGCCGCGGCCGCGCGGTGAGTCACGCATTGCGAGCAGGCCTTGCCTGCGACGGCGGCGGCGGGGCCGCGGGGTCGACGGCCGCCGAGCCGGTGCCGGACATCGCCGCCGAGCTGCCCTACCTGCTGCCGGCGGACGCCAGCCAGCCGGCGCAGCCGCCGCCCGGGAAGAAACTGGAGGACGAGGACTACCAAAGCCCTGGCGGGGAGCTGCCCTACGGCGCGCCCGCCGACCAGGTGAAGCGATCAGGTGAGACAGCGCGCGCCGAAATAGCTTCAGTTATTATTCTAGTTGTGGCTTTAATATTACGCTGAAATGTACCTTTGTGGTGTAGCTCTGTGGTGTAGCTTTGTGGTGTAGCTGTGTGGTGTAGCTTTTTAGGGTAGCTTTTTAGGGTAGCTTTTTAGGGTAGCTTTTTAGGGTAGCTTTTTAGGGTAGTTTTGTAGGGTAGCTTTTTGGGGTGTAGCTTTGTGACGTAGCTTTGGGGCGTAGCTTTGTGGCGTAGCTTTGTGGCGTAGCTTTGTGGCGTAGCTTTGTGGTGTAGCTTTGGAATGTAGCTTTGGGGTGTAGCTTTGGGGTGTAGCTTTGGGGCGTAGCTTTGTGGTGTAGCTTTGTGGTGTAGCTTTGTGGTGTAGCTTTGGGGCGAAGCTTTGTGGTGTAGCTTTGGGGTGTAGCTTTGTGGTGTAGCTTTGGGGCGTAGCTTTGGGGCGTAGCTTTGGGGCGTAGCTTTGGGGCGTAGCTTTGGGGGGCAGCTCTGTAGGGTAGCTTTGTAGGGTAGCTTTGTACGGTAGCTCTGTAGGGTAGCTCTGTAGGATAGCTCTGTAGGATAGCTCTGTGGAATAGCTCTGTAGGATAGCTCTGTAGGATAGCTCCGTGGTGTAGCTTGGCAGGGTAGCTTTAGTAATAACAGCTTTGAAAAGTGATGAAACTTTACCAACAATATTGTTTATCTATTGCAATAGAATATTCATCAACCACTCCTGAGTTTTGTAAACAATCAAGTACAATATTAAAAACACTTAAATTAATCTTTAATTAACAATGCGTTTCAATTAAATTTGTTTTTGAAAAACACTGTGCTTGTTTCTCAGAAACTCTAGGACACTTAACGCATGTTATTCTAATAATAGTAATAGAATACCAACAGAACAGAATGGCAGGTGGTGGAATCACAGCAACTGTGTTTAATAAAAACACTACAGTTCTTAGTCATTTTATGTAACCTGGGGAAACCAGAATTTTTATGAACTCGCTTGTTCTCGCACCTTGTCTCGCGCATTATTATGGGCTAGAGACATTCTTAATAACGTTTATCCCAGAGAGTTTTGGTGTAATGCTGAATCGTGAAGTTGACTGAGAAATATAAAATAAAAATCTACCTTTATATAAGAAAAGCATGGACCGTACAATGGATGACAAAGCAGTAAGAGAGTTGGAAGGATGGGGCGGGGCGTGGGTGGGGATAGAAATAAAATGTGATCCATTTCTCGCAGTAGATTGAATTAAAATATTTTGTTGTCTATTAAATGATCAGTGTAGCTGATTAGAGAAGTAATATACTGAACCGAGTAGTTGAAATCGATCCTGTCAGATTGCACAAACTTGCTGATTTTTAAGGAGCATTTTTAAGGAGCAAATTCTCATTCTTTATCTTCATGTTGCCTCATCGGTGGTATACGCCGGAGATGATTCTTAGCGGCATATTGTAATGCAAAATGCGGATAATTCTATTGTTTTTTATTTTTTTGTGTAGTCAGAACTGCCCAAGTTACTGCGCACTTTTCGGTCGATGCGCAGATAGTACTTCATGCTGTGCGAGCGTTAAGATCGAGTACAAACACAGCCAGTGGATCATTCTTTGCATGCAAGGTCAGATGCTAGTGCGCAGTACTCAAGGACAGCGAAGTTGACAAAGTGGGAAGAAAACTAAATATTAGGAGGCTAAAACGCAAGTAAAGGTGTCCTGTATCGTCGAATCACGTCTCGGCCCAGAGGGCCGTGAACTTCAAACCCAGAATCTTTTGTCCTTGTTTCCTGTGGAGTGGTTCGTGCTCTGCTAAATCCAAATCCTACGAAATGGGAAGTGAATTAGTTTTAGTGTCATTGTCAATGTCGGGGGCATGTTGAGAGCTATTTTTCTGATGATTCGTGAAGATTTTAATTTTATAGTAAATGAAATAAACATTCACGATATATGAATTTGTATGCTTTTATTTTTGTTTTTGTGTTGTACTTTAATAACTCCTCAGTAAAACAGTTCAGGCATCGAAATCTAAACAAGTGCTTTATGTCAATTTGCTGTATAAATTCCCGCAATGTGCACTTCACGTAAAATAAAATCCTCTACATGTAGAGTAAATTAAACAACCATCTGCTCTGCTTGTACAGTAATCCAGTTCCACTATAGACGCTACTAGATAGAACAACAAATAGAACATACTAGGCAACTGGAAATCGTTTTCCAATTAGCTACTATTTTCGTAGCACCCTCCGTCCTTAAGAAAATCGCCTTTATATCAAGAATGTAGTTACCATGACCTATAACCACATCCTCAGCAGCTCGTCTATTCCTTGAGCCACGTAGCCTCATGCTACTCTATGGAACATATTTTTCTTGTCTCTGTCAGTATTGGAGCACAGGCCTTTGCGCATGGAAAGCGAGCTAGCTGAACATGAGCCATTCGGGGACTAACGAACAACGTAGGAAACATTGGATTGTTTTAGTGAATATTCTCATGCCAAAATCTCAATTATTCCGACGATTTACTTTTTATATCAATAAAACAAGATTAACATTGAATCAAATAAAATAAATTAAATGAATAATTAGTGTAATTTATAACATTTTATGTTCACATATAATTAATGTTACAATATAATAATTAAAATTTAAATGATTGTGATAAAGTAATTTTTGAAGGGGGCGAAAAATATTAGCCTACTAACCGTCTCTATGTTCATCTTTATGAATAATTGTTTAATTATGAAAAAAATATTCAATTTTATTTATGTATTATAAAAATTTACGTATAGGTTTCAAATTTATTTTCAGCTTAATTGCTTAACAGTTTAAGAATACACACATTACAAATCAAATCTCTTAAAAATATTGACATTTGGAAACATGATTACAACTATATCCCATTTTAGAAGATGAAATCAAAAGGAAAGTCTTTCCTTGCCTCCCCTGACTGTTTTTCTAGGGCTCATCATTGTCCACTAGATCGTTTGAAACTGACCGGGGAATCCAAACTCTGACATTAGAAACATATGGCGTCAATTCGGAAGAAAAGATATTTCATTAGTGTTGCTTTGCAACCTCAGTTGCTACTCATTGTGAATTAAATTGCTGATTTTTAGGAAAATGTAATTTCATCCCTGGAAAAATGTGTTCGAATGATTTTGAATTTGTGGTCTGTGGAGTCGAAACAAAGGGGTTCTACGGTAGTCAAGTGTAATTTAGATTCAAAAATTTCGTATAGCATTGTCAGTTTTCGGCAACAACGATACAAATTGTTGTTTTGTTGAGAAGAAAATGCAAACCATTTCACATAGTACTTGTTTCGTTTCAGCGCACATTCAGATGACTTTGCGTGCAAAGACCATACGAAAGGAGGCGTATGTTCTCAATTCGCGATGTATTTGCTTGTATGAGACTCGCTTCTAATGACACGGGAAGTAGTTCAAGTCAAAGAAGCAGCCAAGAATAATTTGTTTTTTCAAATCTTAATATAATTCCAAGTATTTTTAAAATTCCTTTCACAGCGCTAATCGTAAAGGGACGAAAATACCAATATATTTTTCAATATAATTTTCCTTTAAAAGTTATACAGGTGATATATCGTTTTTTATCAAGGTTGATGAGGATTCAAGTTTGGTAGTAGCACACTCAGTTCAGATGAGTCAACAAATGTAGCAATTATCTAGTATTTTTCTCCCAAAAAGCAACATTTGTACTATTACTGACTTTGATATAAATGTTTAACGAAATCGAAAACTTCATTATTAATGATCATTGATGTTGTGGAATGGTTTACTTTGTTATTAGTTGGTTGGAATCGATTGTTCTGCAAGTACATGATGTGTTATTTAAGACAAACGTATAAATCCTAATGTATACAGGGAAATACGTGGCATTGATGAAAATGACAAACCAATTGTTGGTAGTACAAAATGAGGAATGTTTTCAATGATCGACCAGAACACGATTTACGATAAACAAAGAATTATGATCGTTCTAGAGATTACAATTTTAAATTTTTCGCGTCGCTGATATAGAAAGTAATAGCTTTTGTTTTATAAGAAATTCGTGTTTGGAGTCTCGCAAAAATATATAAGGCTGTTCGCCATAGAGTGCAGTGAAATAAGGCAAATAAGTTTATTGTCAATATTTTTTATTGATTACACTAACACAATATTTTGTTTCATTGGTTGCAAGAATAGACAAGTTCTGCAGCAACTAAGTATGAATTGTTTTGTAACGTTAAGTGCATGACCATAACAAGCATGAAGTTGTGCTTTGTTCATTGAACGTGTTCTTTCAATGCTTGTGTATTGTGAAGACACTCAGAGGAGTTTTTACGTGTAAAGTCATTATTTAAATGACATACAAACTGCACATTTGTGAGCAGTACTGACAATGCATCGTTATCACTTATTGTTCAAGCATGAAAAAGCAAAATACTGCTTTTGTGACCTGTGTTGTCAAAATTAGGCTAGCGTGATGTTATTCGGGAAAGTGCTAACGCGTTTATACTTCAAAAATACACAATTATTTATTTTTTATTATTTCCTAAATTTTATTTAACTAAACTATTTCCTAATTTGTATACTTTTATGATTCCTTAATAAAATGAAAACAAGTTTATATATGTAGTTTCGGATTTTATTCAGAAAATTAAAGGCGTTTTGGAATAGTTCGTTAATTATTAAGTTCATAAAGTACCGTCTTCAACGCCTGCAAGTGATAAACGTTTTTTCGTAATACTGTCAAGTTTTTCATGATTTAACGCATCCATTTCAGAAACAAAAAGATAGTCTTAACGTTCTCCTAAAGTCACTTTTGGCGTAATTTAAGGATTGAACATTCCGTCAACCTTTAAGACAACTCGAAACAAATGGGTTTTAGTTAAAGATGGCTTATGAAAACAGATATTCCAAGAACATATATTTTCCGTTGATATGAAATTTTTTATTGAAAAAGATGGTATTACGAAAAGTATTCGAGGACACACGGCGGATAACACAAATAACTAACACAGCTGAATATTTCTTTTTATGGACCTAATTTTGTTATAAGTGTAACACCTTTTGTCAGCGCCCCTTGCGGTGGTGCGCGAAACTAACTTACTTAACCTAAACGATTGTCATCTAACACGATATTCGGAAAATGTATTTTACTGAAACAAACGAACTGAAATAACATTAAATATTGAACATGACGATAAATATTCTTTATCTACTTGAGAAAGAAACTCACATGATCTTTCGTCACTTGTGAGAAAAATCGCGTCATACAATAGTTAACTTTTCTTCATAATTACAATGCGTCTTCTCAATAACTGTGCGGAGTCGATCATTGCAAACAGTTCTCATTCTGTACTAACGGCTATTAATTGAAAATAACAGTATGCAGCTGGCAGTGATTCACTTGGAATCAGAGATTTCATATGTTTGTGAGTCATGGAAGGGCACGGAAGGACCGTAAAGTCGTATAGTAATTACGCGTGTTCTTCAACCGGCGATATCTCCTGACGAGTCGTTCTGTATATGTAATGTTTCTTTATAGGGTTTGTAACTTTGTTGAAGGACAAGTTATTAAAAATCGTCGTGAACGTACCCAGTAAAAAATTCGTATCATCGACAAAATGGTGCAAATAAACAAGTCAAAACATGTTTCATCGGAGCTAGAAATACGGAGGGGTAGGGGGAGAGCATTTTCAACATTTCCTGAGTTTGTGTAAATGCGCGCAGCGCGCGGTAGCATGATCATTTCCCTGAGAATCGAGATCTCTAATGGGTTCCTTAAACTTAGTTTTTGGGTAGACATCCTGTTTTTATAATTAGTAAGAGTTGTATTAATTGTGTTTGTAACTTTTGACAACGTATAAAATTAGTGATTATCGAGGCTCGGATTCCGATGTCATGTCATATTTTCATTGGTGTATTTTAAACGTAGATAATTTGTAAATAAATCTTTATCACGCCATATAGGTGATAGAAATGTATAGTTATTGAGCTATTTTTTGTAATTTTTCAATTTTTAAGTTATTTTTTTATCTTTGCGTCATTTTTGTCATTTTTACTCATTTTGTTTTCGTTTCGTATTCTTTTTGTTCGTGAATGTTTCATGAATTTACAGTGACACAATAAAACGAAGGTCTCAAAATTAGGCAGATCTTCGGTAACTTCCTCGACCTTTCAAAACTGGCGGTTGGAAGTTCGGGGTTAAGGATTTCATTTCCTGCTAAAATGAAGACTTTATATTAAATATAATTAGTATAAATTCATTTTATTTAAAATTATAAAAATCATTAAATAAATATTTTCATTCACAATTTTTGAGTATTTAAAAAAAAGTAGATCCCTTTCCGTTTATTGTTAAGTCATTTTATAGGCCACTCGCAAATAATTTGTAGGTCCTCGGAATCCGAACCCTGGTGATTATGCTTTGAGCACTAATTTACATTACTTTAACTTTAAATACACCTGAAGTTAATACAAGATGCTAAATGAACATGTATTAAATGTGTGCACAGAAGCAACAGACGAGCCGTATTATGCAGTGCCATTCCACCGTGTCGTACCAGTGCATGCTGGGCCGACATCACAACAGCCAGCACCGCTACCACCACCGCGCCGACGCCAGGCGCGCGTCACCTGAGCAACGTCGTCACCAACACCTTCACCATCACCATCACCATCACCATCACCATCACCATTACCATCACCATCACTATTACCTTCATCACCTCCACTGTCCATACGATCCTCGCCCACCGTAGCTGTAGTTTCGACAAACTGCTTCTCGTAGTCTTAAGTCGTAAAAATGAAAATAAAATGTCGTTCTTCCTACGAGAGTCTTGTGTTTTTTTCCGCGGGGCAGTGCCTTTCCCTTGAGGAAACGTGTTCCGTGGTTTCGAGTGTCTGAGTGGGTGAACAAGTCACTGCTTGTCCGCTGAGAAAAGGTTGAAAAACAAGCCCCGTATTCCTTATGAGACATTTTCGGAGATGCGTTCGAGACGAAGTCCGATATTTTTTGGGGGTCGTCTGACATATCAATCATTTGTGAGGACTGATGGTATTTGGAGATTTTCGACCGCCTAAAGCTCTCGAAAATGAAGTTGCTAACGATAATTATTGAATAAAGCTTAGCAAAATTTTGAAAGAGGAAATAAATTTAGCCGAGCGTTCCGTTCTCGAATCTCACTGCGCTAAAATTAACGTGAAAGGAAAATAGTTGATGTCGTGGAAACGTTATGTAACAATCTATGATGTGTTGAAAGACACTGTATTTTCTATGCCAGGCACCTTCTCTTTCGGAGTGTCTGAATTGCTCGATAGAGGATAAACCTAGTCGATGACGGTATCGCTGGAAAACTTCTTCCTGAACTTTACGCGACCTACAATTCAATAAATATTTTCTTAAAAGTTGGTTGAAATTAGCTTTTACCATGATTAAATTGGAAATTTCAATCTTTTTTATTTTATCTTATCAAATCTTCAATATTTTAAGTGCGTCAAATATAAAGTGGGTGAAACAAGGAAAAATAACGAATTAATTTAGTCAGTATATAAAAAATTTAATGTTATTATCAGCTAATAGTATTCGAAAATATAATTCCTGGAAAACCTTACTTCCTTTTGAAAAGCGTAAACTTGTCCAACCTGTTTCTTAAATTTTCAGGCCGTTGTAAAAAATGGAAGTAAAGCATCGTGCGACCTACGGGCGTATATTTTTAAAGAACATCAACCTCGTCATCCAAGAATGTGTTCCTGATTCTCTAAAGTGCCCGAGTGGAGTGGGTGAACGGGTATGTGTCGATGCCCGGAGACAAGTAGACGGGGAAAACGTTTATAAACGTAATATGATTTCTTGAATCACAGAGAAATTTTGTTTTCTTAATGTATTGTAGTTTAGCATTGGAGTTTAATGTAATGAAGTTAATATTTCATTTATTTTTTAATAAAGCAAAAGAGAAATTTGTACTTCGGAAAAAGTGTTTGCTCTATGAAGTCAGACATCATCCATTGAATGTAACGAGAACCCAATGAATCAATATAACTATGCAAGTCGCATTCGGAAAATATGAAATTCATTTGCATGATTAAACTACATTCGAAGGGGGCTTAACACGCCTGATTAGTTTTGTAATATACTTTTATCCCATAATGGAAATACAATGCATTAATTTGTTGTACTTATATTCCTTAGTTTACTGTACTAATATCTGGGATATGAAACGTATTTTTGAATGAAATGGAAACTCTCAATTAAGAATTGAGTAACTTTGTATTCATTGTGGTAATACAATCACCTCTTTGTTAGGTGCATAATTGTATTCCTGTTTATTTACAGTACTCTGGAATTTCTCAAAACAACAAAGGTTATCATGATTATGAACATTCTGAAGTGTAGTTGAGAGATTTTTCGTATGAATACTATTTTTTTAAAATATATTCCTTCAAAATTATGATGAATGACCTTCATACTAAAAAAGTATGTCGTGCTTGGAGTGTGGAACCAATGTCGACGGCACCGAATTTATTGGATAAATTTATTTCTCCTACTCTTAAACGTATTGAATTGCTTTCATGCATAAAGCATCTGTAGGGTTGATATATGAAAGTTGTTGTGCAAAGTTGGTATACGAAGATCTTTTAGGGATTTGTAATCACCTTTGTTTCAAAACAATTTTCTAAATTTCGTAACTACACTTCTCACTTCACTTCTATGTTAGGATATCGTGAAAATAAGTAGGGAACGTAATCTTATACACATCCAAAATAAGATTATTAAGTTATAAATCTAAAACATTTGTTTTACTGTACTTTTTAATGTATTCTCAGTTGATCAGCGGAACAATGTTTTAAAAATATAGAAGAAAGTAGGAAATACATGACAGAAAATTGTATATATTTCCAGTACAGACTCACAATGTCGATTTAAATGTGATTAAAACAAAAAGACATTGTATATAAGCCATCAACCAGTAAAGGTATTTCCATTGAAATTGATATTTCGGGTAAATTTTTATCTCAATTGCCCAAGTTTAAAGAAACATATTTTGTGTTTCTGATTTTGATAAAATAACTTTTATCATTAATTTTTTCATGACAAGATTTCATAAAAACACAATTATGTTAATTTAATATTGCAGTACTTGTACAAGTAAATAATATTGCTTGTACATATAATTGTTTTATTAAAATATAAAAAAACAAAGTTTTATAATTCATTAACTCTCCCATTGGCGGATTTGTAAAACAAAATTAAATCTCATTAACATATTTTAGTAATTGCCTCTCTAATTCGATTTAATGTTAATTTCTTCACAACACACAAACATGTATGATATTTTAAAATTAAATATCTTTTGGAAATATGGTGAAAATAGAAATTCAACTATTATAAGATAAAATAAACTCAAAACAGTACTTCATATGAAAAGTTCGTTTTCAATTTATTTGTTAAAGCTTTTTTTCTCATTGAAGATTAAAATATCAATGCTTCAAAATCGTTTATTGACAATTTACATAATCCCAAACGCCACACAATATACTGTCTGCATTCTATCACACGTCTACAATGTGTGGAAATAGCAAAAAAATATAATTTTTAATATTGACGTTTTGCGTTCTAGTATAAACAGTATTACATGCAATGATCATGCAAAAAGTGAATGAAAAAATATACATTATAACTAGAATTTCTTGTTTACTTGAACGAACATACTAAAACTTTCATCCTCTTTTTTGTCTTTCCTTCCAGAATATTATTTAAATATTACGACTTTTGCGACAATTTGATATGCGTAAACTGATATAGATTCTTTTTAATAATTACGAAATTTTGAATTTCATCAGATTTTCGTCTGGTTTCTTTGATTCTTTGAGCAAATGCTGATATTGCCCCTTGTTTTGCTTCTGGACATGAGTGTCCAGAAACTCTACGTGCAATAAATGGACTTCACGATCGGTGCACGCTTTCCTGAGCTTAGTGGAGAATATAGTTATTCAAATAATCGTTCTCTAAGTTCTCTTGGCAATAAGTCGAGTGTGTCAAGAAAGGGAATAGCCAACATTTCTAGCTGATTTGTCATTGCAAATATATTTTTATACGGTAAGTAATATTTTCTTACTAATCATTGCCAAAAAAATGAAAAGAAATGTAGTTGCTACCTCGGTGCATAATGCAAGTTAATATGTTAATATGAGTTAGAACAAAGATCCCAGGGCTCATGAAATCGTTCACAGATTGCACTGCTTCCTGTATTACGTGCCACAGTTTCTAACTTTTTCCACGTTAAATAATAGTAATTAATGAAATGAGTGGATAAAGAGGGTTATGAGTGGCAATATAAATATAAGTAGGTAGTAATATAAATAAATATATAAAAGGATAAAGGAAAATATGATACGATAATAACTCCGATTTCTAAATCAAGTCCTTACCAAGGCCTTTCCTCTTTGTGTAAATTTTAACCTTTCGGGTACTATTCTCGGTTCAGGTTCTACCTTAAAATTTTGTACTAGCTGATGTTATCACAATAAACTATTTTCTGTATTTAGTGTTCCTATACCCCGCCCCGCCTCGTCTCGTCCGGTGTCACCCTGCCTTGTACCGCGCACCCAGATCTACTATGTCTTTCCTCATACTGGGCTTCCATGCCTCGCTCGTTGTTTGGGCTCCCCTCCGCCTTGTTTGCTACCATCACCGTTGCTTCCAACATTGTTGCTATAAACACCATTGTTGCATACTCCAAACAAACGTCTTAATCTAATTTAATTGCAATTTTTAGCAAGTCTAATTGTGCTATTGAAATGAATATAATTTATCGAATTGAATAATTGAAAAATGTATCATTTTATTTCAGACTATTGCTTCTACCTTGCACCTCCATTTTCAACATTGGCAAATACACAAATTCAAGAATCAAAATCTTTTCCCGTTTCCCCAAAGACCTCTGTACTCAGGTTTACGGGAGGGAGGAGAGGCATGTATTCAAAGCCTTTTATGGCAAACTCGTGTTAAAATGACACGTAAAATAATTTTAAAAAACGTATAATCGCCATCAGGCAAATGTTACCATTACCTAAAAGAAAAATTCAAAAAATTAGGAAAAATCCAAAATCATGTATCAATTCAACTCCCTGAAAAGCATGATCTGCTATACAATAAATAAATAAATAAATAAAATTAATAATTGAACGAAGTGAATAAAAAATTCATAAGAGCGGAGTGAAAGTGTTCATTTCTTTAAAAGATCAAACAATCATTCTTCTTTATATGAAAGAAAATAATAATTTTTAAAAAAATTGACTAAATCGTGTCCGACAGAAGACTACCTTTCAACGAAAATGCCTGTCGAAATCTGTTTAGACGTTCAATGTGACGATCTGTTTGGAAGCTCGAATCGAACAGAAGTAATCGTAAAAACAATCGAATTAGCTCTAAATGAACTAAGAATCGTACGATATTATTAAAAAAGGCATTTCTTTTGAAATCATGCGCGCACGCACACACACACGCGCGCGCACACACACACACACATACACACATACACACATACACACACATACACACATCCACACATACACACATACACACATACACACATACACACATACACACATACACACACATACACACACATACACACAGATACACACAGATACACACACATACACACACATACACACACATACACACACATACACACACATACACACACATACACACACATACACACACATACACACATCCACACATACACACATACACACATACACACATACACACATACACACATACACACACATACACACACATACACACAGATACACACAGATACACACACATACACACACATACACACACATACACACACATACACACACATACACACACATACACACACATACACACACATACACACACATACACACACACACATACACACATACACACACACAGAGTATATTTATATAGGAAAATATTTCGCCAAATCTATTCAATATTTGACCTTTAAATCATTTTAGATACACTTTTCAAAGATATAAGCAGTTTTCGCGTATTTTTTGTTATATCGTTACAGTGTGTTAGAAGTACCTAAACAGTAAGAAGTTTGGCGATACACGACTTAAAATTACCTGCATTAATTTCAAGTCCCTATCCTTGTCCAAATCGCTGTCCCGAGCATTTGTTTACTGTTTTTTGTTCTATCTTTCCGTTCATGTCTCCTTTCTTGTGTCCGAGAGGAGTATTTAAATCACCAGCAATACAGGATACTCACTCGCCGAGCGGTGATGGAACTTATCCCGGAGTGCGATACTGGGCGAAGAATAGGATGACTACATGGGTTTCCTGGCTCAACGATGGCTTGCAAAATGGAGTAGCCATTGTTAGGTGCCCTATCTGAAGTAATAATTTTCAAAATATTTCTTTAATAACGAATTTCTATATCCATCATTTAAAACTCCGTAATGGTAACTCGATCTGACATTCATGGCTGTTTCACGAAAAACATAATATTCCATTCCCTCTAGTTTTTCCATTATTTCTAAGGAATTGTTATCAGAATTCTAACTTTAATTCCTTCCGATTTCATACATTAGTCACGACTCGATTCTTATCACTTTGTTGGATGAAATCGTATTTAATTATTGATTATACGACAGTTTACCTGCAACAATCGAAGGAAGTTTTTCCTCGCGTGAACATTTTTAGTGGTGCTGTCTAGGTAGACAAATCGTGTCGTCTCTACCCTTATCTCATCGGTTTCAATAAGACTATAAAGGTGATGTTAAAGAGGGGGAACATCCCCAATAATCTGTTCGACGCGTTCATCGCCTAGATAGCTTAGTGCTAAGAACAGCTGGATGTATTCCACGAAACCAGTATTCAATATCTGGTCAGGATGACCAATGCTTTGCACAATTTACCTCCGCGGTTGCTCGCGCAGAGGGACACATTTACGTCACGGGCGGAGGAGGTGTAGTAGTTCCCGGGAGGAGGTGGCGTCCGCGGAGACCGACTCAGCAACGTCGAACGGAGTCATGTTCATCCACCGTCCACTCCAACATCTCAGGCTTTTCTTGGCGCCGGCCGCCAGGAGGGCGCGTGGAGTCACCTCGTTCTCAGACCACAAGAACCACAAACCGAGTACCCGGTGCAGAGGTGTCGCCCCTTCGTCATCCCTGGCGTTCACATTGGCCCCCGCGTCGAGGAGCACTGGAACACAGCTTCCGTTGACGTCGTATTCGGCCGCGTAGTGCAACGCGGACCATCCGTTCGAATCGATGGCGTTCACGTCGGCGTCCCTTTCCAAGAGCAGCGACAGAACGTCTGGGTTCGCGTTATGCCACTGGAACGGGATATAAAACGCCGCTATCAAGGGAGTGGTTCCATGAGAGCTTGTGTAATTAACATCGGCACCGGAGTCTAAAAGTCGACGAACGTCTTCCACTCTTCCTTCGAAGGCCGCTGCGCACAAGGCCTCCCCTGAAGGGGAAGGTTTTGCGCGCGCCCTGTCCCTCCTCGCCCTGACCTTCCGCAGGCGAAGTTCCAGCCACTTTTTTTCGCTCTCTTCCTCCACTGCTGTAGTCATTTCTGTCGCTGACGGTCCCAGCGCACTGTCGACTGGAGGTTGAGGCGCCGTCGAAGCGGTTATGAAAACAGAGGATATGGGTGTGGAAGAAGTGCCAGCGGTGGATATAGGGGTGGAGGAAATGAAAGGAGGAGATGTGGGGGAGGAGGAGATGAAAGAAGAGGATATGGGGGTGGACGAAATGTAAGGAGATAAGGGGGTGGAGGAAATGAAATTGTAGGGTGAGGCATAGGGTTCCCCAGCAGAAGGTGACTCAGCCATCTGCCTCATAGGTGTTCCTAATCGTAGCTGTTCCAATACTATTTCAATTGTCCCCTCGAGTTTCTTCATCCTTTTTTCCAGCCGATCTATCGTCGACTGTTCTTGAGACACTGCATGCCTGTCTCGGATCTCTGGCTGGGCCGTAAGTTCTCCCAGCCTCTCCTCCACGCGTTGTATTCGCTCGTTCAGACCGCGTCGCAAAGCGCGGACGGTTTCGTCCCGTTCCTGCAGCTGGTGTTCCATCCGGCGCAACGTGTCTTGCAACGCCGTCGCAGCCTTCTGCTCGTGCTGCCGCAACGCCTCCTGAATCCTGCGCTCGGCCTCCTGCTCCTGCTGGCGCAGGGTCTGCTGGACGGTGTGTCGGAGAGCGCGATCGGCGCCGTCGCGGTCCTGCAGTTGGCGCTCCACCTGGCGCACGGCCTCGCGCAGCTCGCTGGCCGCTCTCTGCTCGTGCTGGCGCAGCGCGTCTTGCGCCTTGCGCTCGGCCTGCTGCTCCTGCAGGCGCAGGGCCTCTTGCACGCGCAGGAACGCCTTCGCCACCTGGTGGAAGGCGTCGGCGAGCGCGGCTGCGCCGTTCTCTCCGGTGGCGCATTCTGGGTCACGAGGCATAGTTGCGGCCGCATCTGTCTGAAAATATTAGAAATAGTTCATTATGCAACTTATTTATAATGCTACGGTTTTTCGCAAAAGTATGTGTTTTAAAAACCAGTGACTTTGGGAGCGAGTTTTCAGATTTGTACGTATGGTGTAAAGCAACATTATGAATGACCTCCATACAGATTTATGCATTTCAGCATTATAAATTTGTAAAAGGACCAAAATTATTTTTTTAAACAAATTTCAAAATCACTTTTGCGGTTGAAAAAATGTATTATGTTACGCTGGGAGAACGGGTGGGAAGGGCGGGCCAACATTAAATCTTCTAAATTTTTGAAATAAGCAAATGTTCACTGTTTTTAGTCTGTTCTACACCACACTTATCGAAGATAATCTAATTTCTTAATGGAATATATAGGTCAATATTATCTATTTAAATCAATTTAAGTAGTGTCTTGAAGATATTCGCAAGTGTTTTGGAAAAACGTAAGCAAAATTTACGCTTGTTGTACGCTTATGTTGTACGTAAGCAAAATTTGCTAAAAAAACATTAAAATTTCGAAAAGGATGCCGCTATCTTTACGTGCAAATAGAGCACAATGTACTGAATCGCAAGGCATAAGCGCTGGTGCTAATTCTATGAAATTTTCGTGCATATAATTTTTTGGAACAGCTCGCCCGTCTTTAATACAACTAACAATTAACATTTGTATTTTATAGCTCAATGCATTGGTCGACTCTAATGCTTCAAATGATTTTGTTTGAAATTTCAAGAAATGAACAAAATCAAAAAGAAATAAGCTGAATCATGTTGACAATTGATGTTCGTTTAAATAACCCATAGGGGGGAAATAAGAAACGAAATTTTTTGAAAATGCATTAAAAATTAATGGAGATTTATAACAGATGATGCTGTGGTTATCTTACCAGAGGTATTGTTTCCTGTTCGCTGGTATTATCTGGGAGCGATGTACTCGTGTATCTTGCGCTCACTACCCGGGAAGATGTCATTAGCCCCAGGTAAAACAATAAGGAGATCTTCATCCTGAAATCACATGTATTCACATCATGGAAATTAAAAATCCAGTCAGGTTAAGAAATTTTGTTTTAGACTATTGCTATTGGCCTCGTTGCGATTACTTGGAAGGCATTTCTCACTTACAAGGACTTCGTTGATCTCACACGCTTGGAAACTTCGTGAAAACATGCTCGGAATAAAAATAGTTTGTTTCAGAATCTGTGGACTGGTTGTTCTGTTCCCGCATGTCATTTTCTATATACTAGTATTGTATTAGTTGAATCATGAACCTTTTTTTCCCAGTTGGCATCATTAACTTATAATACAGGCGTGTCAAAATGTGCCTGCATTAGCCCGTTTCCCACTTGGCAAGCTCGGCTAGCCTGCGGGCGGGGGTCACGTCCCCTGGCACCGCTCTGATTTCCCCTCCAAATTCAGAAAGGGGTGCACACGCGCAAGCTGAAGCAGGGAATGCAAGCGCAAAGCGTGCTCAAAATATCACGACGAATAGTTGCTTCATACGAAAACATGTGTGCTATGATTTCTATCTCGTAACTGATATTCACAATTATTACTTTATTTCATAAGTTAATTTTCTTTTTAAATTTCCCCTTTTCAATTTTTGTGAGACAAATTATTCGATTCTTTTCGGTTTGGGTTATTACGTGATTTGTAATTTCTTTAATTTAAATCGCTCTGCAACTACATGGTCATCAGCGATGAAAACATGTTTTTCAATTTTACATTATATGTCAATAAAGACAGTTAATTAAAAACATATTTGATGACGTTGTCTTTTAACAAGTGGAAACATTCACAAACAGGCACATTTACAACAAGCATGTTAATTTTTTATTTTTACAAGAAAAGAATATATATCCAAGTTTGCAGCTCATAAATATTTAATAATTTTGTCACACTACGTGATTCTTATTTTTGTGTCTAGCAATAATGTGAAATATAGTACTATATGAAACCTGTCTCTCCTTCTAAAACCTCGTCTTACAGGAGACCTTTCAATAGGGGGTCTTTCGTACAAGGGATCTTTCAATTGGTCGAAATCTGGCATCATTTTTTCTACTGATATATATTCATTATTTCTATGTGTTGCGAGAAAATTAGCTGCCGTCACGCACTGAAAGTTACTGAAAATATTACGGAAGTTCCACACTTTCCACCACGCAATTAGTCATTGCGCGGAGTTTGTGCAGACCTGCCTACTGTGAGAGAATAGAGAGTTTTTGCACTTCGAAACGGCTATCGTTAACAGTTATAAATACTGAAACGTCAAATCTTGTATGAAGCTCGAAGATAGAGTTTGTGCACAACGCTTACGCACAAAGGTGCTGACATCTGGTAACAATAGTATTAAGTTACACAAAAGTTTGGCGACTTTTCCATTTCGTTTATGGATTTATTCTATTGGGTGAATTGTGGTTTCAATTCAGTACTTCTATTATTTACATCGAAATCATTTTTTTGGGGGGGGGGGGAACAATACTAAGAAGCGATTGACAAGAGTGGCCAGGTGTTCACTTGTTTTTATTCTCCGGATGTGTTGCTCCCTGCTATGGAAGAATTAATTGAAGCAAGTGTACTAGGGAATATTGATATAGGTGATGTAGAATATGTAATTATGCATGAAATTTTAGAACAAAATCGACCTGTAATTACAAAGACTAAAATTTGGAACGTTGAATTGCTTCTGATTTTGAAGGGCTTTCCGGTTTGCGAAATCACAAGAATTTAAATATTCCTCCTCACTTGCTTCCTCTTGTAGTGTGGAAGCCAACACTTTCTTCAATGGCATAATTCATGATGTGCAGTCGTTCTTAGTGTACTAAGAATCCTAAACAAGCATAACCGGCAACCTATTCGGTACACGTTATGAAGTCTCGCTTACCGTATCGAGCCAGGTGAACGCTTATGTTTGCTACAGAGACCGTGATTGATGTTACAGGCATCACTGGCAATAGCCGCTTATATTTAAGCAAAGCATGAGCAAAAACTCTCCAAAGTCAGCTATTGACATTGAGCTAATGACATTGCTCACGCTCTTGACAAGCCCGCAATGCCGCGAGGCGTAGTGCATGTTCTTCAGGACACTAGTTCTTCAACATTGACATACAGAATCCTAAAGTGATGCCAAAGTGCTCCCGTGGTATACGAGTATCCTTAATAGTTTGCCAAACTTCGATTATTTTGACAAAAACACAACAATGAATGATGATTCAGTTAAATGAGTTTATTATATGAAAGCGTAGGCTTTCGTTAGTTATACTCTCCGCCAAAAACTCATTTGGTTCATAATTAATTCTGGTATTGCCTGATGAGTTAGCCCGTAAACCTTTTGCTGGTTTTATTTTCTTGTATATTGCTATTTTTGTTTTTCGTTTGTTTTCCTTGCACTAGTAACTCCATTGTTACTTTTGTAGTTTTTTGTTACAAATTATTATTACATCATTACTGTCTATTACATTGTGATATATTGCAAATAAATGATTAACTCGGATCTTATATAATTTCTGTTCATTCACTATTTATGTCTTGCGTAAATTTCGCCTATAGGTAGTTCCTGGGTTCCTTCCTTATTACTTACTGCAGGCGATTAAATGTACGATTACTTATGCTATTTACACTAAAATCAACATGTGAACTCGTTAAGAAACGTTCTCAATTGCAGAAATGTAATTCACTTATCAGTGCAGCTATACAAACTGTCTGAAGGTGCAGACAGTTAATGCCAATATTGTGCATGGACGGAAATTACTCTGCTTGTGTAATCGATCCATACTCCTACTCATCTATACTCGCTCACGAACAGATTTGAATGAGATTCTGAACTTTTGGAGTCGAAGGGTCTCTCTTGTTTGATCAAGCAATTGTTTGGGGCATTTGGAGATAGTGAATTACTAAGTTTCAGATTTTCAAATGAGTGTGATGACACGCGATATCAACTTGTCACAATTTTTCGTAGCTTTCCAGAAAATTGATTCTTTTCTGTTGTAACCCTTAGCCACTGTCGTGGGTCTGTTAGATCCAAAAAACTCATTCTAGTTCTCGTACCATCATGATGGTTTCTGTTTCTTTGCTATTCTCAGAAGATGAGTTTTTGAAGTGACTGTTGTGATTCGTAGAGTAGATATACAGCTTGTGTTACTCGTTTCTGAGTTTTTGTGGTTTCTTGGGTCTGAGAGACCCAGGGCAGCAGTTATGCAAGTTTTCCATAAGTTGTCCCTGTTATACATATTAGTTTTGTTGCGTTTGATTGTTGAGAAAAGATGTTAGTTGTCGGAACAATGGCAGATATACCCACAAGACTCAGTGTTTGTGATGAGCGGTTTAGTGCGTTTATAATTTCAATATTAGATGAAGATAATTGGCTAGCCTGAAAGCAAAGTGGTCTGTGGTACTTATGGTACAATGTGACTTAGACTATTTAAGAACTGACTAACATTAAAACCATCTGCCAATACTAAAGTGGTACTTTTATTATGCGTCACCTGCAACGACAAATGACACATAGACCACTTCAGAATGTTTAGATACTCATATGTTCAGATGAAATTTATCACAACCTGGATTTTAGTCAATATATTTCATAGACCACTTTAGTTCCAGGCCAGCCCTAATATCGATGTATGAAAATGTATTCCAAAACGTGTCTAAGTAAGGTGCTCGTAATTTTTTTGCACAACTTGTTTCAAAATTTAAATTTTCTACTTCGATTCATGATTACTTGTGTACTAAAATTTAATTTGATGTACTTTTTTCATGGTAATACTAATATTGTTTATATTATTTTACAAACTGGCATTTTTTAAATGTATTTTAGAGGATGGATAAATTACTTCCCTTTGACTCACCTTATAATCTTTCAACATTCTAAATTAATTGCAAATGGGTAAATGTTTATTTCATTCATTAGCTCATTTCTTACTATATCTAGAAAATATACGAGTATAATAGTAAGTCTAGGTCTGTCAGATCCACAGCGGTGGTTACTTTACAAAAATTGACGACAGTGATTAAGGATAAAAATCATTAATAAACTGTAAATCTCCACAAGTCTCCGAAATGTTAATGGAAACGCATTTACAGTTAATTTAGAATTTTAGAAATTTTGATAATTTTAGGAACGTTCAAATAAACAATTTCTTGATACGCGTATTTTTTTAACTAATAAAAAAGCATCTTATTCTTCATACCGAAACGATATTCTAGAATGTTATCTCTAAGGAACAAATAAACATCACTCACATTGCGGATAATTATAGTGAATGCCGCACATGTGAAAAATATTACATAACAAGTACTCACGTGCGATGCGTGCCGGTCAGACAGTTTTTGCAACTGGCTTAGATGCTCGCTGACTTAGATGTCACTAGTTACGTGCCTGTGAGCTACTACATCAATTACGATACATACGCGTGTATATAAAGCAGAACACTCTCTCAAGAACCGATCTTCTCCCTCGATGACGCAAGTGCGCTTCAAAGAGATAGCGCTTGACCTAGCGAGAGATTCTGGCCCTGCGTTGGCAAGGTTAAATACCCAGCTGTTGATATGAAATATTCGCTCGAAGATGAACTTCGTTACGAAGTTGTATGAATGGGTAATTGAAAAGTGAATTGGTTTTGTTTATATTAAAGCATGATTTGATAAGTAGTCCACAAATTCAAGAGTTTAATAAATGTCTTTTTTGAAGATATTTCAGTAGCAGCGCAACAAGGGAAAGTGCCACAGAAATCACGTTTTTTCGATAAAACACAACAAATAGTAAGGTTAATTACTTATTGATTTTATAAACGTTTTAATTATTTATTATACTGCTCATTCAATTTTTTGAACTATGAAAGAGCGGGGAGTCATTGCACATACATTGAACTGAGCGGAAGAGTTTTATAACAAAATTGTATGAAGGTATGCTCAAACAAATATTTTATTCACGAATTTGTTGCACAATCCCAAAACACACACCGGTAGCGGTAGCTCAGTGCATCAACTGATGTCACTGCAGCGTCTCTAACCGGGAGGTCCTAGGTTCGAGTCCTGACGGCGGCAGGATTTTCGACACTAGCTTTTCAGCTAGGTCGAATTCAGCTGCTGTCTGGAGGAGAATTCTAGCGGCCGGCTTCTCTGATCGGTAGTTTTCCGTGGTTTCTCCGATCAGCACCAAGCGAATGCCGGAGCAGTACCCTACCAAACGGGCCACGGACCGCGCGCGATCTGTCCTTCCTCTTCCTTGTCCTATCCTCTCCCCATTACACACACACTTACATGCACTACACTACCACATATTTCGGGAGACCGGTCGGGAGCTTAGAGCTTGTCCCGGCTGGGGCGGTGCCCCGCTGGTGGGAGAGTCCTGGTTAGGGGGAAACCCCACTAGCCGACGGTAGGTCGGCGCCGGATCTCGCCATCCAGCGGGGAAGATCACCACCATCTCCCGCGGCAAAAGCACGCACTACACTAACGGGACTAATGACCGAAGTAGTTGACGCGCCCGGAAACACAAAAAAATCAATCAATCAATCAATCAATCAATCAATCAACCAAATCACACTTTCCGTAAGGACTTTCTCTCCGTACGGTTGGTTTCTGAAGTGATCCTCAATGGTGCAATGAAAAATGTTTTTTTTAGGACAATTTATTTGCTTGTCATGTGTCTTCGCCTACAATCACACTGCCACTGATGATGTCTATTTTGCAACATTTTGCATTAGGCCAATCGGCCAGGAAAACAAACATATTGACCCCGGCCGTGAAAGCCTACACTGCTGTCGATTTGATTTACTACTAATAATGTCTCTGAAATAATAGTTAATTTAAATTTTGATGTGGTGCAAAAAATGTACACTTATAGCACTTAATTATTCGAACAATAAAAATCACTTAAGTACTTGCGTATGCACAATTGAGACTTCTAGACATTCTTTAATTTTCTTTTTTTATATGTACACCCCACATGCAAAAAGTAAAATAGTTTATTGCAATAAATTCTATAGGACAGATTAATGATCTACAGAATTTAATATTTCTTTTTCGAATAATATGCAAATGAGATTTAATACGGATCTGTCCTTTATCCGACATATTTTACTATCTGAAAATTTAAATTCAATTATCATTTTTTTCTCTTCGAAAAAGTAATAAATCTAATTATAGTATCATCAAAAAATAAGTTTAGGTATTCATTTTCATTGGTTTCTAGTAAAGCATTCAATTTATCCCAGGAAGTAAATAATTTAATACAGGATCTTGTTTTCTTGGTTGTTTTTGAAAACTTTTCTTCTGTGAGTGGCAGCTATTCTGAAATAATATCAGTTACTATATTGGCAATCATTATCTGTTGAAGAGCTATCTTCCGGCTAAGTGTCACTATCGTTCTCACTCACAAGAAGTTTGTTTATTTCCGTCATAAAGGGTACCCCTGAATAAGATGGTAAAAAGTTCCCCTAAACTAAATGACGTATGAGTGGTTATATTATAATTCTAACAATAAAAAAATAGTTTTGAAAGGTTTTTTAGCCCCCGTTCCACCACTCACACCCATCTACAGCCAAACACGTGTTTTTTACTTTTATTTTTTTTCCGGCTACTTAACACTATTTTATCTAACTGAAAAACATGATAAATAAGAAAACAATTTGTACTATCAGAAAAATAGTTTTTGATATTTTCTCAGACCAAAATTCTAACACAATTTTTTTTAACATGCTTGGAAATCATGGAACAGGCTTGAAAAAATCTCAAACGTTTCTGTTAAAACACAAATTGTTGTGAATTTGTTTCAGATTTCGAGCGCTCGGCTGCAATTAAAATAATAAAAACCATTTTCCCTCCTTTAAATCACCTTGACTTTAAATATACTTTGAAAATGACTGCAACAGTTCTGTGCATTTATTCTAGTGTCTATTATACATTTGTATACATTATTGTAGCACGTAGTAATATTTTGGTTTTGGAATTTAGTTATAAATTATCATTTTTTAATGTTTCTAATCCTTTGCAAAGGTACATCATACGCGAAGGAAAGACAATAGTTTTTGGTAGTTTGAGAAAACAAATCGGTCACAGTTGAAGGATAAGTGGGGGGGGGGGCATGTGGAAAATGATTATGACCATGTTGAACCTAGATTTGTCAGACCTGTTTTACTGTGTCTTAGAACACCGGCCCAGGCACGAAAAAGTATTAAAACTCCATCTCTGAACGTTAGTGAATTTTTTCACATTTTTTAATGGGCCATATTTTAAAACTAGAGGCGCTACAGAATAGAACAGACTTACTCGCAGTAAAGTTTTCTAATTTCCTTTTAGTGGAATGGTACTGTACAGTCTTGCTCGTCATTCTTGCCTGCTGCTATCTATCGCCACCCAAACTACTTTATTTTGAAATTTTTTCAACATATCGGTTTCCAAGTAGTAGAGCCCAAATATTAACTTAAGAATATTAAAGAAGGCTAAAACTTCGTCCTAAATAGAAATTTTTATTGAAAAATTTGGAGCCTTTTTTAAGAAAATGGCGTTAAGCGTTACTGCAAACGCGAAATTTGAGGCTCTTTTTCACAGGAATCTATTGAGTTTTCGAAAACCTTCATTTTAAGTAATTTAAAGCACTTTTACTCAAAAATGCAATAATATATACAAATCCATTGAAAAGTGTATATTAGCGGCGTGAGAGAAAATTACATTTGTGTCATTTTATTAAAAACAAAAGAGGACACCAAAATGAACATTACGTAATATTAAACAATGTCATTACTACTATCCCTTGCAGAAATTTGAAGGAAAAATTTGGAGCTATTTTTGAGAAAATGGCGTTTGAACGTTTCTGAAAATGCGGAATTTTGAGCTCATTTTAACACAAAACTGTTCAGTTTTCGAGAAACGTTATTTGACATTATATAAAGCACATGTACTCATAAATCTAATAAAGTGAAGAAATCGCATATAGTGTAAATATTTCCGACGTGAGAGACAAGTCAAAAAATTAAATTATTGTAATTTTTGGAAAAAAGAAGGAATAGAGCACTATAGCGTTTATATCATAGTATAAGGTTCGTTTGGCACTAACACAACCAAACATTTAAAGAAAAGATTTGGAGCCGTGTTTGAGAAAATCTTGTTTTTGTAATTTTTTAAAATTTCCTTTATGAAAGAAAAATGACCTTTACGAAAGAAATATTTATGGACAACAAATTCCATTTGAAGGAAAATTCTCTGTTTTCAATTTTGGAGTTGTAGGAAGACGGCGAAAATAATTCAAACTTTTGCAATTATCGAAAATTCAGAGTTAACCGCGAAAATCACTTTTGCCAATGCCACCTTTATAAATCTATTTTACCCAATTCTTTCAAGAAATTTAAAGAACAAATTTGAAGCCGTTTTTGAGAATATTTTGAAAATGTTTGGGGAGCTTCATGTAAAGTACCCCCAAATTTTAAAGAATGTTTTTCAAAAGCTTAAATCTTCAACTAGAGCCAGATGGACAGGGTTTCTTCAATTTGGAAAAAATCCTACGCATGATTTCGGCGCTAGCAGTTTTAACGGACGGACGGACAGACGGACGGACGTTTTGCTTCGAATTGACTTTTTGGCATGAAGGACCCACAAAACTGTGATTCTGGCTGCACCACGTGTTAGAGGATTTTTTCTCTTAATTTAGCAACTGAATTTATCCACTTTCTTGTTTTCGCGGTCCGACAATGAATTTTTTTCTGTCGAAAATCGGCCGTATTTTCGCGCAGCATTACATAACTTTCTCTATACTACGTATATTACTCCGTATATACGTACGTATACGAGAAAGTAAAAATAAGGCTTTTGTTGTCAAGTACGTGGCTGTCCGGTAAACGCCACGTTCTAGGCACCTGCGACCTTCTTCCAGGAGTCACACAGAATAGCGTCTGAAACGTTGGTGACTGCCTCGGACATCGCGTGTCCCGGTCAGCTAAATAGGTTCTAACTCGGCAGCGGAAGTCTACGCTCTCATATCTGTAGATGTTTCAAACTAGAGACGAAGTTGTGTTAGTATTTATTCTTGTATACGTATAAATAAGAATATACAATTCGAACTCTGCGAAAACTGTCTTTTGTGAATAATTATTGTATGGAAACTGAAAATTGATTTAATGTAGCACCCATTTGTGAACACTCATCCCTGATATGTGATTTACACAATTAGAGATCCGGTACTGTGCGAGAAAACTCATTCCAATATTACTGAACTTTGAGATACAAATTAACAGAAAATAAAACAGTTCTTTCAATTTTATCGTGAAAGATCATACTTTTCCTTCAATTTAATTTTACGTTGATTTTGCCTTCTCGTTTCTGTCTACCCATGCTGTGGGGACGGGGCACCCAAAATAACTTAATACGGAAAATAGTAAAAAAGGACGATCATAGAAGTCGTATTTTGTAGAATACTGCCTAAGAACATAATCCGGATCCAATCTTTCCCCCTTGATTTCCCCATTGTCACCCATCTATTCTTCACCTGCACCCGAACTGTCCCTCATCATTTCTCCATTTGTCATCTACCCGTCCTCCAAAATACGTCATCTTCAGAATTTACTTGTCCTAAAAAATTCTCGTGTCCCCATGAGACACGCAAAACTGGTGTATAAGGCCAAGGAGGCCTAGGCGCTTCCGAGTTATTCGCGATTATAATGTGTGTTACAATAATTGTTTTTGTAATCTGCAAACTTTTTTTTTCTTCTGAAAATTTCAGAAGAATATTTAATATTTTCGATGGAAGATGGGGCGTAATTCTCTATCCACCAGTATCACACTTTTAAGGTTTTATGTCGTTGGTTTCTTATAAACTGCCAAAAACTATCGTGTTTCCTTAGCGTATGATACACTTATGCAAAGAATTAGAAAGATTAAAAACATGATAATTTATAACTTTCAAAACCAAAATATTACTGGGTGCTACAACAATGTATGCAAATGTAGTATAATAGACAATAAAATAAATGCACAGAACAGTTGCAATAATTTTCAAAGTATATTTAAAGTCAGGGTGATTTATGGTCAAGATGATTTAATTTGGGGAAACCCCGCTAGCCGACGGTAGATTGGCGCTCGATCTAGCCATCCAGGGAGGGAAGATCACCCCACCTCTCGATGCAAAAACATGCAGTACACTTACAGTACTAATGACCTCGGTAGTTGACGTGCTCGGAATCACTAACGACCAAACCGGGAGCGGTAGCTCAGTGCATCAACTGATGTCAGGCGGCAGGATTTTCGATACTAGCTTTTCAGCTAGCTCGAATTCAGTCGCTTTTTGGGGGAGAATTTTAGCGGTCGGCTGCTCTGATCGGTAGTTTTCCGTGGTTTCTCCGATCAACACCAGGCGAATGCCGGAGCAGTACTCTAACAAACGGGCCACGGACTACGCGCGATCTTTTCTTCCTCTCCCTTGTCATATGCTCTCCCCTTACACACACACACTTACACTAACACATTTTTCGGGAGACCGGTCGGGAGCTTAAAGCTTCTCCCAGCTGGGACTGTGCCCCGCTGGTGGGAGAGTCCTGGTTAGGGAGAAACCCCGCTAGCCGACGGTAGGTTGGAACCGGATCTCTCCATCCAGCGGGGGAATATGACCGCCATCTCCCGAGAAAAAACATGCACTACATAACGGGACTAATTACCAAAGCAGTTGACGCGCCCGGAATCACTAAACCAACCAACCAACCAATCAAAAACTGCTCAAATATTTTCCTTCAAACTTTTCTTACGGACAGTGTTAATTGGAATACAATTAATTTTGCTGTATTATTATTATTTTTTTTTAATTACTCAAATGTAATATATTTGAAATATCTCTCTCACCGTTAATAGGCACATTTTCAGCAATTTATAAACACTGCTGCTTTTGTGAGTTAAAGCACTTAAGAAAACTTTAAATGAAGTTTTTCGAAAACTCAAAAATTTTCTGTGAAAGTGAGTTACAAATTTTGAATTTACAGTAACTCTTAGACGCCATTTTCTTAAAAACTGTTTGAATTTTATCAATTAAAATTGCCATTTATGACGAGGTTTTACTCTTTCTTAATATTGTTAAAGTAATATAAGTAAGATATTGGTTTTACCATTAGGAAACCGAAAATTGATCAAATTTAAAAAATATTACTTGGGCGGCTAGCCCAGACCGAAGAAAATAAAGTAATACGAGAATATCTGTATCATTCTGTGGCACCTCTAGTTTCTTTCGAATTCGTAATAGAGGTTTATTGTATGCTGCAAAAATAGTTGTTGAAATGAATTTTAATAATATTTGAAATATCATAACCTGAAGTTAATGATTTCAAGCCTTAGCACGTGTATAATCTAACGCTACTGTGTCGCATTAGATAGCTAACACACTCCCACTCCCACCAACTCCCTCATATTCATAGACATTTTCTCTCACTCCTACTCCCACTCATTATCTATCATTTACTCACACTCTTTCATACTTACACTCTTTCATTCCCACTCATACATTCTTTCACTCCCATTCCCACTTATTAAGTACGCATGATTGCTATTTTTGTGTGGTGGAGATTAATTTTTATTAAAAATAAGCCAAGACAATGTAGAATAAACAATCCCGCTCACGAAATATGATTTTTTATACAATTAGATGAAAATTATAATTTTTGAAAAAAAGTTGATTTTAATTTTGTGATAAGGTGTTACATGTTAGGTGTGTCACGTAACTTTAGTACCTCCTGCGTTTTATAAGCGGTTGAAGTTATTGCAATGCATTTTTCATGGAAGTGCATGAGGGAATGGGACTAATTGATACATGTATTCATATCCATTTCATCACTTGTATTTTACGAGATATTGAGGTAAGGTTTTTTCAAAAGGAATTAAACTATTTTTTAGTCTACCTTGACGAGCATAAGAAGATGAACCCAATGATTTCGATATTGTTCTAAGTTAGATATACATTTTTTGAGCAATTTTGATTTTGTGTGCTCAGCTTTCCTTGCCCGAGCGCTCTTTAGCAGGGGAAGCGCTGCGTGACCTTGTGTGGTAGACTGTTATCCGTTCAAAATATCCGTTTAACACGAATGGCAAAAAAATTAAAATCAATAAATGCTTATCTAACATATGAACTGTTCATAAACTGCAGGAGGTGCTAAAGTTACGTGACTCACCCTGAATTTCGGAGAATGGAAATGTATATCTGAAAGGTCATAAATGCGGTTGCGGTTATAAGGGATACATCTGTTTACTGCGTTATATTTCCAATGGATACTAAAAAATGGCCTACTTCATGTGCGGAAAACAATGCACAGAATCCACCTTTTTATATAGTTTTAGAAAAATAGTATATTATGCAAAACCATTTTAATAGTATGTTTTATTGTGTAAGTACGTGTTGAAAACAGGCGACTTTAGGAGCGAGTTTTCAGATAGGTACAAACGCAATAAAACAACATTGCCAACGAGTTGTATACGTTATTTTTTATACAATATAAAATTAATGGAAGGGACAAATAATTACTCAAACTGGAACCTGATTAGCGGGGTACGTTCGGTATATGCTTTACTAACGCTCTTGGATACATATCTACAGATATTTGATTGTCAGTTGTCACTGCGTTCGTGATCATATGAAAATGGAGTCAATGCCTACAGTCGATTCCGGGCCTCTACCTGCCAGGAAATGGAGTTCTCATTACCGAAGGAAATAATTGACGAAGTTGCTAAAGCAGAATTGTCTCTGATTCATAAAAAATCGCCTGAAAATTATGAAAGAGAATATGATAAATTGTAACTTGGATGGCAAAGAAAAATACGAATGTAATTTGTGAACCTGTTGTTTTGGCTTATTTCTTTCAACATTTCTTTGATTTTTTTTCATTTCGTGAAGGCATATTTAACTTTGTAATTAGAATGATTTTCATATTAATTTGAAATAACATTTGATTTATTTTGAAATATTCTGTAATATACAAACCAAATGTAATGTTTTGTTCTTTTATATTCATCTCTTGTGTGTAAATAACACCGAACGACCGGCAATTATTTGATGATGGATGTTTCTTGATCTACTCGTAGTCTCATAATCCTCCACTTTCTGTAGAATTTTCGATGTCATAAGAGAATGTTTATAAAGTTGGTATTCAAGAAATGTATATTATTTTTAATGATGAACGGATAAAAATGCGTTTTCGAAATCCACTTGTTAAGAAAACAACTACTAGCATTTATTATCAAGTTCGTTTCATAATGTCGAAAATCGCTAATGAAACCATTGAACTAGTTCGAAATAGAAGCAGGAAATGACATAAAAAGGTGGAAATTGTTTGTATTTTAACAAAATGCGGAGTGTATATTAAAAGTAAACGACCTCTTTTGGAGCAGCAACGTTCATTATCTTATATGGTACGTAATAGAACCTACTAAATGTGTATTGTATGACTATCAGTGTTTTTTAAATGAACTTTTCGGGTCTATTGTTATTGTTACTTTTGTTAGATTTTGTCATTATTATTACTATTATTATTATTATTATTATTATTATTATTATTATTATTATTATTATTATTATTTAAAATTTCGGATATAGCAGATAATATAATGATTACTGATCAAGTACGTATTCAACAGCTACTCATCATATACGAACCTACAAAATTTACACGTGTTTCTAGCATCCAAATACGAGTTTCAAAAAATAACGTTGAAACTTGTAAGTAAAAGTTCAAATCACCTCCATTCATTCTAACCTATAATCTATAACCGACCAACAACCTATCATTACCTCCCTCAAAATTAACCTCAATTGAACACTCATTAAATAATAAACAAATAAATTCTTAAAATAATTGTTCCTTTGCAGTGAAATGCTCTGATTCCCGATTTGCCCATTACGTTAAAAAAATGTGAATTGTTATTTACATTGTTAGAAGCCGCGAAAGACAGTTGCGTCGAACGAGCAGAAATAAAATGAAAATATATACTATAGTTGGTGAACATTTTCCCTCGGATACTATTGGAACGGAGTGCGTAGGTGTTTGTTCGCCGCTGCCGCAGGCATCTCTTTCTTCGTTGCGTGGAGAAGAACGCTTCGGAATGCGGAAGGCGCTTCCCCCATTCTGAACCTGCGTAGCTGTACAACCTGCAGCCAGCCGCCGCGCCTCGTGCTCCGTTGAAAAGTGACGTATAAGGTCGCGACGAAGCTCCGCCTATTTCAACCGCTCGCCACCGGCTGCGCTGCAGGCATCGCAGCCCGCTCAGACCATCCGGTCTGCACAGTGCTGGTACCTCGCGGCGAGATTACGAAGCTCGTAGTCGAATACTGCCCGCTGGGCGGGAGAGAGCTGCGGGCTGCCGATGCGACAGGAGTGTCGGAGTTCCGAGGGCTGGAGCTAGAAACTTTCGAAATCGTTACTCTAGTTACGAACATATTTCTGATAGTATTTTTACAGCCAAGGAAATGGATAAATATATATTTATGAGTATACAACTGTTTCTGCGAAGGCCGACGTTACATGTGACAGATGCGGATATTTTTTGACAAAATGCTGAAACAAATTGAGGCGATCAGAATAATAATGGCAGATCCCAACCGTAGTTAATTTCGAGAAAATAAACCTTTTCTGTTTTTTGTTCATGTTCACTTTTACTACGAACAAATTTTTGAAGGTGGAATTTGAAGGTTTTACCATAACTCAATTCATTTGATATTTCAGCATGTGGTAAGTATATGGCAGGAGTTTACCGTCGTACTTCTAACTGAAAATGCGAGGTCGGTTGGGATTTGCCGTTATTGTCCTGAGAGCCCCAATTTATTTAGGGTCGTGCGTGGAATGTGCGAAATTAAGTATGTAGGAACGCTAAAGTAATAGGGATATGAAGAGAGTTGAATTGAACTGAATTCAAATGTTTCCTTAGAATACTGTGGACATTTTCCATTAATTGTACTCAAGGATGCTTTATGTTCATCGCATGGGCCGGAAACCATAGCCTCGCTGTTGTCTTGGTAACGTGCAAAATAAGCCAGTCACTTTGACAAAAAAATGGAGTATTATTTTGACAGTCACCTTAATACTATGCAACGCGTCGCATATCTTTATGTGTCCCACAAAACAAAATAATGTAGTTGTCTGGGAACAAGTGTTGTCGAGACCGAATTGTTTTTCTAGATGCGTTTTTCTTTTTCCTCTTCTCGTTTAAGTATAACTGAACACTTATTACATTCTGTTACTACAGGAAAATTGAAAGAATATTATTTAAATAAAATTGTAATATATGAAAGTCCAGAAGCAAACATTTACGTCCATTTTGCAAGAATCGCCGTTAGGCCTCGAATATCGAGTATCATAATAAGATGTTACGATATTAATATGGTGCAATGTATTTATCCACTTTGTACACAGTTCAATAAGTATATTCGTTTAAATTTAATATTACATTAGTCTTTTTATCCTGGAAATACGACGGTGATGTTGACAGTAGTTAAAAGGCGGGTATGGATTATTAGAACTTGTATTCCTGTAATACTTACATTGCGAAATTGAGTGATGTTGTCAATGGACCATGGATTATTATTAGTGACGGACGGTGACGATACCGTTAACTCAAGTGCTGGCAGTAAGGACGATATTGCTAGCGACGTGTAGCGTCACGTTGGCGGCCGAGGGTGGGAGGAGGAGCGGAAGTATCGCATACCTGCGGGCATGAATAGCTGGCACCCCGGCTTTGGGATACATTTAGACAAAGGTGACGCCAGATTGACCAGGAAGGTCACGTGGTAGACGCGACCTTCTCTCCTACACCTAGAACGGTCACGTGACGGGTACGCTCTGGTATAAAGTTGAGCCGACGAGCTCACACGGGGGTTTTGTTCTGGAAACCTCGCGCGATGCGCAAAACTTTACGCCTAGGCTGGAGCGTGTCGTGTCTAGTGCACGGGTGACGAGGTCACGGTAGTTGCGCGGGAGTAGCGTCAGAGGAGGCGGGGTCTCCCTAGGTATGTGGGGTAACCACAGGGAAATACTCACAAGTGTGTAGTTTCGGAGCAGAAGTTGGTTATTGTACATACATGTAAATAAACTTGTACATACTTGTAAATGTCTGTGTGTTTTTGTCCATGATGCCACAGACGGCCATCGGTGCGGGGTCGGCGATGTCGGCTGGCGCGACGAGTGGAAACGCCTCAGCGCGGCTCAGCACAGCTTTAGGGCGGGCGAGGGCGTGGGGTGGGGGCGGGCGGGGACGGGGGCGGCTCGTCGAACTCCTCGTGGCCGATGGCGCGCACTCGCGCGTCCCAGCGGGAACGGTGTGTACGGTACATTAGCGATCGCGGCAATGTCAATAACTGCATTGGCAATGCGTAGAAAACATGTCTGATGTGGCAGACGGAAAGAAGGATGCGGAAATGCAATATTCAGAGCTGAATATATACCTGTTGGTGAAGTGGGAGTTTAGGGAGAAGGGGTTTAGAGATAAGAGTAATCGGCGATTGTAGTAAAAATAGGAGACGCTGTTTCGGCGGAAGATTGACGAATATGGACAGGAATTTCTGGTCTTAATGACTATGACAATGGTTTATTTGACAGTGTGGTGACAGAATTTACGGTAATAGAAGACATAATTTGTGATTAATACAAATGGTGGAGAAGGTGCAGTTATGCTCGAGTTTGTTATTGCGGGTCACTCACACAAACAGGCGCTGAAAGTTTTTTTTATCGCAGTATGTACGAACAATTACTGCAGTGGAATCCACAACATCGAAGGCAACGAAGGCGTATATCGGTCGGGATATCGGAAGCAACGCCTCATTGGGACTGTGTATGTCAGGAACGGTTGTGGCGACGGCGGCGGCGGCAACTCCAGCGGGTGGGATCAGCCGCGACCGCAGCGGCTTCGGAGGCGGCGCCGTCGAGGGTGAGGGCGAGGGCAAGGGCGAGGGCGAGGGCGAGGGCGGGGGTGGGGGTGGGGGCGGGAGGGCAGAGCCACACCGCTGTCCTGCGTCACACGCGGCTTAGCGTCGCCGCAATCCGCCAGGCGCGGAGTCGTCGCCAGGACCAGCCGCCGCCGCCGCCCCACACTGGTCCGAATAGCGGAAATAGTACTCTTAGAAAAAAAACCTACATTTTATAAATCCTTTTCTTCTTCTTGTTTTTCTTAAACTTCCTCTTGTTTCTTCTTCTTCTTGTTTTTCTTAATCTTCCTCTTGTTTTCTTCTTCTTCTTCTTTTTGTTTTTCTTCGTTATCATCTTGTTCTTCTTTTTCTTCTTCTTGTTTCTCTTCTACTTCTTGTTTTTCTTCTTATTTTTTGACGCAATTTTTCGACAAAGGCATTATGCTTTTCAGTGTACTTATTTCACGTGAGCACAAGCTTTCCGATATCCACAGAAAAATAAATTTTTATTGAACAGCAAGCGATGTATGGATGCATTATTTTCTCACCTGTAGGTCGGAGGCAAATCTTTCCCTTCTTAAAGCATTTTTAAGTAAACCATACAGATGACAATTAGGCAACATCGGATAATGACAATATCGGAACTGTATCTTTGATGCTCCTACACCACGAAATGGCAAGTGAACGTTATCATCTTAACTTTGGTAAGTGCACAAAGCTGACTTGCTCTTATATTTAACTTATCGACTTGCCATCGCAGTTGGTCGTCGCTTGCTACCATCGGTGCAAAACTCTATTTTCACAGTGTACGATGCTTGATGGTAAACTCGGAATTACATTTTGCTATCGTTGACAATTTACTTTAACATTTCATTCTAAAACGTTGAGTGCCTGATTTCGAATCATTTTTGACCATTGTGCGGGTCCGTAGGACCTCTGCCCTCAACCTCCACCAGTCCCCACCGCCACCAGTGCAGCCGCAGCCTTCTAACTTCGGAAACGCGCCCAAACTCCGGCGCAGCCAGCGAGACCTTGCGCGTTACGAAACGAAGTGGGTGGGGGCGACACAGGCGGAAGAGGCGCGGGGAGGGGGCGCAGGCGGGATTGGAGGTGGCGGTAGGTATAGGTTTGGATCCATCACCTGACCCCACCATCGCAACCCATAAAATACCTAGGACTTCATCTGGACACAAAACTAACCTGGAAAACCCACATAGATATCAAAATTAAACAAGCAAGAAATAAATTATTCCAACTCCGGTCACTAATCAACAAACATAAATCTCTGTCATACACAAACAGTACAACACTATACAAAACAATAATCAGACCACTACTCCTTTATGCATGCCCCATATGGACAAACGCAGCCCCCACAAATGTCAATAAAATTCAAGTTATGCAAAATAAATTTTTAAGATTAATCACAAATGCCCCCTAGTTCATAAGTAATAAACAACTTCATTCAGAATTAAACATCAATACAATAATAAACCAAATAGCACAAATATCACACAACTTCTACCAAAACCTAACAGACATACCAGCAGCATCCCATTACAAACTTCCGAAAAATCCAACCCACACACGAATAAAAAATAGATTCCCTTTTGAAGCATTCCTCAAACTTTTAGCCAACGACAATTCATAACACCGAGGTTCTCCCCTAGAGTATCCTCTCCAATGCATAGATTAAGTTAGCTTAGATATTTTAACTAGAATAAGTCTGAAAAAATACATCTGTAAAGTAGTTATAGTACTAAACGATGTAAATCCTCCAAAATTAATAAATGTGTTTAAAAAAAATAGGTTTGGACGTAGACGATGTTGGAAGGGGTGAGAAGCGAGAGATTAGAAGAGCATCCAGCTAAGAAGGTGCGTGATAAAGATAAAATGTTTGGAACTTCAACGAACATGAGATCTAAATCATTCTCTTTAAAAGCCCTTTACGCTATCCGAGGACAAAGGTTAATCAACAAATTTGATGTCTTTTTGGGAAACGTTTGAAAATGTTTTTGATGCTTCATGTAAAGTATCCTCAAAAATCAAAATATTAATTTTTTAAACTCCCAAAGCCTTGAGTTCGTTTAGTTCGATCGGGGAATAGCAATTTTAGAGAAAATCTGTTGAGGCGCTAGCGTTGAACACCAGCAGACTGTGGTTTTGCCGTCAATTAATTTTTTGGTATCAAGAACCCACAAAATATGGATTCAGACTACATCACGTGTTACATGAATTTTGTCTACATTTGGCAACTGGATTTATCATACTTTCTCGTAACCCGGGGCCGGCAGTGCGAGTTTTTCTGCCGAAAATTCCTAGTTTTCCGACGTACGATTACATAACTTTCTCTTTTTACGAAGTACCTTCGTAAGGACGAGAAAGTAAAAATGGGAGACGTAGGCTTCCGAGTCTTGAGACAGTAGTGTATTTATTGTTCGGGAGAAATCGCTTCCTACACAAGGTTGCCAAAGTTTCAGTGTTCATTTCGTGACCTCCTTTAAGAATAAATGCGCCAGCATTTACCCTACTTAAATTGTGGCGTCGCCTGGGTGATAATTGGTCAAGTTTCTGGAGGATACAAATTACCGTCTGTAGTAGTCGACAATGCCTAGGGGCAGCAACTTGAGGGCGAATTATCGCAAATTTTGGACAAACAATTTTATGAGGTAGAGTGACGTGATGCAGTTTTGGAAAAGTAAATTACTCTTCATATCAATCATGCATTTGAAAGAACTAATTATTTCATATTGGACATTTTATTAATTAATATGATTGTTTGTGCTACGACAGATAATTTTCTTATTACAGCAACATCCAACTCGTACCCTCCGACCTCTTTTAACGGATATTAGCAATGTTTAGAGATGTACCATACGAATATTTAATATATTAAATAGTAATTAAACCGGGCGTGAAGAAATTAACGAGATTACCTCTGTAATATATGAGCGCAAATGAAAGTTACTTTATTTCTTCGAGATATTTCTACAGTAGCCAAGCATCATACAGTGCAGACACACTATAAAGGTTTCGTTTGTTTTGTGTTTCTAAACATATTTTTTCAAAAATGTTTTGTTTTCCTCGCGGCGTAAAGAAGTCGACCTTGCTCTTCTGAACCATCCTCAGCACAGACGTCATTTTATCACCAGAAAGCACGGCAATAGATCATAACAAACATCTTCACAGTAAAGGGATGGAAGCAATACGCCTAATATCTACAGCCACAAATATTCAAACACTTCAAATTCCCCTCGCCTTTTTCCAACACCATACTCACTTATTAAGAAAAATGTGCTCTCTTGCACCAGATTAGGGCGAGGGTACAATGATGTACACTCGCGCAATCCCCCGGTCTGCGAGCGATAGTACGATTTATGAGGGTGAAATAACGTCTCCCCCGCAACAAAAATTCTGAAATAAACAAATAACGGTATGAGCGCACTTATTCACAGTCTGCTCACTCCTCAACATAGGCGACGCCCTGGCGCTCTCCTCCCTCGCAGTTTGAATATGAAAAATGCCCCCGGCTCCCCTGACGGACGCCGCCCCTTATGAGTGGGCGAGCTCGTGACGGCCCCCTGTGGAATGTTCGGAGGGTAGCAAGTGGCAATCCGTGCAGCCTCGCTCCAGTATGGTCTCCTTCGCCATTCGTTTTATCCCGGGAACGAAAGAGAAAATGATGTGGATTTTTAAAAACTGTAATTTTTTTTAAACATGACCTTAAACTTTGCATTCATACACTATTTATCGTTCGTTAAATTGAACTTGTGGACTTTATGGTGTGATATTGTGTTTATTGTAATTAATATCTTCTACCATTTTAAAGCCTAATACAGTTTCAAGGTGTTTAAAAATGAAATTAGACTGACAGATAACTTATATATGTAACTTCCTGGCTGCACCTGCCGTGTCCATTACAAAGTTGTGGCAAATGAAGTTATTTTGCTGTTTCCTTTTCGTTCACTATAAAACATCATTCTCATTGAGATAGATTGGAATAGGTAATCTGAAACTTTGAAGTTCATTCTGTCACTTTCTACTGCTTTTGTTGAAACTTCGAAAAAAAAAAGAATGAAAAAACGTAAATTTTAATGAACTGGAGGGAATATTACTTAATGATTCTGCTTTCGGATTGGATGCAGAATATTCTTAAATTAAAATCTGACACCAGTTTCATTCGTTAAACATTCCTTTAAGTTCTATTACGCAGCAATACGTACTCATCATCGACGATCCTCTCAACACATCATCTGATGTGCTAGAATGGGAACTTCTCCTTTCGGTTTCGTGTCTAGAGCACAAGAAAATATTTTCATAATGTGGCAAGATTTTGTTTTCACCCACTCTTTAAACATCTTATGGTAGCTAATTTATAAGAAGTTCAAAAGTACAATTTTAATGTCATATTATTAACATATAAGTCGCAGCTAATCATGAATCAGACAATGTTGAGCGAAATGTAATTTGGCTAACCAATTGAGAATATGCACATACTTCTCAACTGCTTGTATTTTTAGATGACATTTTCCAGGAAAATTCTCAGATTATACTTTAGACAGACAATTTATTCAACACTTCAACTAATTACTTTTTCGAATTCAAAGAAATTCCATTCCGTGGTAATGTTTCATCTTTGTTACGGGTTAATTTCAAGCACCACATATTTATCCGTGCTTGTTTATTATTTCTCCGATTTGATGAAGAGTTTCATCTGCATTTTCGACAAAATAATTTGAATGGTACTGGAAATACATCACGCTGCTTACTGCAGTGGACCCCGTTACGCATCACCGTACAATTTCTCTGATATAGAGTAATCGAAATACGTTATTGTATCAAAGACCACCGGCACTATTCAATGCCACTGCATCTATTTCACTGATATACAATTCTTCTTGTACCCCATTTTATCTAGTGTACCACTTCCATCTCAAAACGTAATATCTGAGCTCTTCTCCAATGAATGGAATACATGGTTTATCTCCAACTCATATCATCATGTTTATTAAAATTTGTGTTACAATAAAGCATTTGGCATGTATATTTTAAGGCAAGAATACGTTACATACAACAACAGTACATACAACTAGTTATATTTTGCGAAAAACTGACATTATTTGTAACAAGTTATTTTTAAGAATCAATAGATTATCAGTGCAGATAACATAGTTCATTTTTTAAACAATCTCCAGAACACAACCAGAAAATATAAGTAATGTGATACGTATAATATAATGCTGATATCTGTACTACAATTCACATTCGCATATTGGGCATCAGTGAGTTATAACCGCACATACAGAAATTAACTTGGCGTGAAATACTACTAGAGTACTACATAGAGAATGTAGCAACATCATAGGTATCTTAAAGTGCTCGAGGCGGCCCATTTATTGCTATTTTTCCTTCCTTACACTGCCATCTAAGTTATTTTCCCCGTTCTTTCGCAATCGTGTAATTTTTCGCTCATACCTTCATTCCCCAAAATTCTCTTCCCAATTCCGCCTCCTCGCCCTTGCATCCATCTCTTCCCACTTCACCTTCTTCACTCCTGAGTCCCCGCCTTTCTCGCCACCACTCCCACCTTCCCCGGCCGCATTCCAGGCCCCCGCATTTCCCTATCTTCTTACCCGCCTTCCCATCCCGTCCTTTTCCATTTCCGCCTCGTATTCCCCGAGTCCTCTCCTTTCTCCAACACCGTTTGAGTTTAGCTCAGTCTCTGCAGCGACTCTGACTGGGAGATCCTAGGATTCGAGTTTCGACAATAGTTGATTTTCGACACTAGCTCTAGAGATAGGTCGAAATCAACTGCTGCCTGGAAGATAATTGTAGCTATCGGTTGCCTATGATCGATAGTTTTCCGTGGTTTATTCGATCAATAGCAGGCGAATCCTGGAGAAGAACGCTAACAAACGGGCCACAGAACTCGCGCGATCTATCCTTTCTCATTATTGACCTATCCTCTCTCCTTAGACACACACACACACACACTTAGTCTTTAATTCACTACACTATAACACATCTCAGGTGATCATCCACGGTCTTCGAGCTTATACCGGCTAGAACGGTGCCACTCGGAAGAGATGTAGAAAACCCCTCCGCTACCCGACTTGTAGGTCGGCTCCGGATCTCACTATTCAGCAGGGCAGGAACACTGCCACCTCCCTCGAAAAACACTCACTACACTATTGGGGCAAATGATCATAGCATGGAAGTGCTCGGGAACATCAACCAAAACGTTCTCCAGGGCATTGCATTCTCCCCATGTTCCGCCTTTTCCCCCTGCCACCGACCCTCCCCCCGCGGCGTCGCCACCCCCGCCACGCGCGGCTGTCAGCGGCAGAGCGGCGCGGCGCAGTGAAGAGCAACGCCTCGGGGCGAGCGCCCAGCGACGGCGGATTGAAAAGTGTGTGAAAATGCGACTAGATAATTTGACATGTGGACTGTGTAATAATTCTGCCTCTTTCATCGGAGGGGGAGAGAGTGCGCCGGGGACGCGAGAGAAAAAAAAAACGCGGCGTTGAAAGCTAAATGAAATTGGGCTCCCTTGCCACTTCCACGCAACCGCCTCCCTCCGGCACTCTCCTCTCCACCCCCGTCTCTCGCCCCCTCTCAAGATGGAGTGCACGCGCGTGCTTTTTGATGGTAATGGTATTCCCTCAATAACCATTACGTGGCCGACCGTTGTGGCGGGCGGGTTGGTGTAGGAGGAGACCCTGCTGCCCGCCGCCTCCGCCCCGCCCCGCCCCGCCCCGCCCCAGTCCTGTTCCATTTCGACCTGGCATTCTCCCCGCCCTATTGCCCCCGCCCGCCCCGCTCCAGTCTTCCGTAAATACTCCGCATCTCTGTCGCTTTTGCCATTTCGAAATCTCTTGTTCTTGTAAGTCTCATGCCAATTGTCATTTTTGTTACCACATGATTCCAGAATGTCCTCATTAATTTAATAGTCAGTGGTACGGATGTACCAGCGACTAGCTGTTCTCATACGGTTCTTTATAAAACTTTCACCTGTACACAACAAAACACTAAACCAGCCGCTCCATTCTCTCCTTAATCGTATTTTATCTTTGGTCCATAGGCTCCAGTCTACGTGCATGGTACACATATGATTTTCACCTGAGTTTTTTGTGTAATGGATCTTCTTGTCTAGTCTTGGAAGTTATCGTGCCGTTGCTTTCATTGAATTACTGTTTTCGTTGCAAATGGCTTTATCATTATTGAACTCATCGCTGTTGTTACTTTGCCATCATTACCTTTGAATTTGCTTGAATCTATTAACAAATCTATGTTGTCATCAGCACTGTCACCGCGTCTGCAACAATGTCACAGAGAATCAAAAGGACGAAATTGTCAAAGACGATGGATGCTGAGAGGATGGAGATACAGATGATGGAGCTAATGATGGTAAATGTAATTTTACCACAATACGTTATATCATTTGCAACGTCTTTCACGATTTAGTCCTTTTTGTTCTCTACTTTCACCACTCACGGCGCGACAGATCACATCTTTTTAATTCCTCTTCCCAGTTCATTTCGAGCATTCACTAACCATACAGCACACACCATCTCACCGTCATCCATATCGCTCTCCTGTCCTCATGTCAGTTCATCCCCCCACACACACACACTTCTGCCATCCGCTAGGCCTCCCCTTTTACCACTAACACGCCCAGGTGGAATTTTTCCTTCCGCCTCTCCCCGCCTGTCCGAGGGTGCGAAGCGGTATTGTGCGTTGTGTTTCGGACTCATTGGGCCTGGCGCTAGCAGCGAAATGACTCTCCATTGGGCGGGGGCGGGAGAGAGGGAATTCCATAACGAGCTTAAGTGCTGTGGCAGCCAATTTCTCCGTCTCGCTCCCTCGGTTGCTCGTCTGCCTGCGCGAGGCAGATGCTGCGAGAGTGACAATGCGGTGTGGCGCTGCGATCGCGGGGCGGCGACGCACAGTGGGCTGGCGAGGGACACAACGCACGTCAACACACAGACTTATTTATTTAATTACTAGCGGACCCGGCAATGCATCTCTTTTGCAATTTAAATAAATACACACAAATAAATACGATGAAATAAATACAATGAAATAAATATAATTCACATTCAAAAACAATTTATTCAATGAAGATTGAATACGTATTAACTGCACTTTAAGTACGTATTAACTGCAAGGTAACAACATATTAACTACACTTTACTGTATTACTCTACACTTAAAAAAAATCATATATTAGAATAATGTTGTGCACATCCAGCATTTGATTTAGACTTCCAGTTTTCTAGATCGCAACTTCGATGTTATTCGATATTTTGAGTCGAAGCGAGGCGTGTAGTTCAAATAGATATCCATAGATCCAGTATCGCAAGATACTGTGGGAACTACGTAGAGTCGACCTCGTCGATTAACTTTGCAAAAGCAATGCCTCCACATATCTGATTTAATTCATAGCACACTTTAAATACTTCGGATTCTAATAACAACAAAGGATAACAATTTGAGCGGGATCGTTCGAGTAGTTTTTGCACCTACATGCGACAGATATACGCACTTTCCCTTTTATTTATATGCAGAGAAATTTACTTATTTGTTTAACGCCAAAAAAGTGTAAACTATTTTATTTCTTTTAGGTCGTTTTTGAAACAGCTGTCATTAGCATCCACTATTATTTTAACCCACATATTACCGGGAGCGCTAGCTCAGTGAATCAACTGATGTCACAGCAGCGCCTCTGACCGAGAGGTCCTAGGCTCGAGTCCTGACTGCGGCAGGATTTTCGACACTATCTTTTCAGCTGAGTCGAATTCAGTCACTGTCTGGAGGAGAATTCCAGCGGCCGGCTGCTCTGATCGGTAGTTTTCCGTGGTTTCTGCGATCAACACTACGTGAATGCCGGAGCAGTACCCTAACAAACGGGCCAGGCTTCCCTTCCTCTTCCTTATCCTATTCTCCCATTACAAACACACACTAACATGCACTACACTACCACATATTTCGGGAGACCGGTCGGAAGGTTAGAGATTGTCCCGGCTGGGGCGGTGACCCGCTGGTGGGAGAGTCTTGGTTAGGGGGAAACCCCGCTAGCCAACGGTAGGTCGGCGCCGGATCTCGCCATCCAGCTGGGGAAGATCACCGCCATATCGCGAGGAAAAACATGCACTACACTAACGGGACTAATGACCAAAACTGTTGACGCGCCCGTTACGGGACTAACCAACCAAACCAAATCAATTAACCCACATATTCCTATTGCCCCCTAAATGATGCAATCAACTCCAATATTGTTTTATCCTCAAGTACTTGTATTGGGAATTTTATTTCTTCAATAGACATAAAGATCCGAAATGACATATAAAAGTAAGATTTGGCTTACCGGAATACTAGATACCGATTTAGCCGCGATCGAAAAAGAGCGAGCTGCTGGCCAGGGTCGGGCCTCATGCGTCGGTTCGGAAATTCTTCTAAAACCGTTCTTAGTTGCTGTATGCCTGTGTTTGAGTAGGAGGGAGAGGCCTGTATAAGGCAAACGGTGACTGGTAAGCCATAATATAATTTTACAACATAATAATGGTTTAGCACTAAATATATTTCAAAAAGCACTAAATATTGTTACCAGAGAGCCCCAACAGTCTTTCGGCGCGCATAGAAGCGGCGATAATGCACAATACACACACAATTATAATAGGGGTTAATGAGTTAAGGTTTAGTAACATTTAAACACATTTAACACACATTAGATAATCACAATAAAAAATGAACAATGAAGTGCAACCATTTTCACAGTGATTTAAATTAACTTGCCGAAACCAGTGATTTTTGAATAGTTAAAACTCCGTGCGATGTACTGTCGAGGAGACGTTGCAATGTGCATTATATGTAGTAATGGGCATTGTTTTTTAACTCTCGAATCCCTTCACTAGATGTTTTGAACTGAATTATAAATACAGGTACTAAATAGAGTTTTGATAAGATTTGATAATATAATTCGCTCCCGTGTAATGAAAGTTATTTGCACAGGAAAATGAATTACACATTTCATCTCTTATCCCGTTCTATGCCGCATGTGAAAGAATCGAATAAGTGCCGCGAGCGCATGGAGAAAGATTATTTGATATCTGTATTCCCCAGTAACGTCTCACAGCGCTCAACTAAACTTGCACAAATAGTGAAACTATATTTACGTCTAGGAACAAAAGAAGGCATTGGCTCAATGAATCCAGGGAAACTGAACCGAAAACCTGATCGGGTTTGTTGGTCCGGCCGGATTGGTTCCTCAGCTTGTCGTTTTTCGTAGTTTCCAACCTACCGTACATAATGTCTCAATCATAACTCAATGTACTGAAGATGTTTCAGTTCTGTTTGTTTTCTGTGGTGTTCCGTCTACCGTAATGTACGAACACAAATGAGGAACTCCGTGCATTCGTTATATATGAATGGATTGGCGGATGGCAAAGCTTAGAGAGCGCGTTGTTTTCTCTCAGGAACAAAATTCAACTCGCAGACTGTCCGATCAAAGGATTTTGATAACATCCGTTACCATTCTGAATGACTCGAAAATAGTATTTTCTAGTCTTTTAAAATAGGTTTTGGACCATTCCATAGCGGGAGTCAATTAAAATGTGCCAAATTAATCGCCAATTTAATCGCACACCCAATTCTTTCTGTTTGTTACTGGCCACTTAGCAATTACAACTTTTCCTCACTCCCAGTTTTGAACGGATATGATGTAAGTCGCAATTCACGTCCTGGCCTTTCAAAGTTCTGGTGAAATACGGCACTATTTTCATTTTTAAAGAAATTATTTTAAATGATTTCATTTGCAAATTATTACATTACAAATTTAGCAACTTTTTATGGTCATGCGTTTTTAAATTCTACTCAGAATAT